>NW_004624803.1:11019159-11118601 GCF_000247695.1 Heterocephalus glaber | reverse complement strand
TTTCACTCTGCTTACCATCTCTGTAGATATCTGGGAGATTATTTCTGCTTTGAATTTTTCTAGAGCCTCATTCACCTTTTTTGTTACTTCTTGTGCTATCAGTTCAGGGTATCCAGGTGGTTGGTTATGGGACTTTTCCATCTCATGTCCCCCAGGGTTTACCCTTGGTGGAGTTGAAGTCTTGCTTAAATGTCTTCTCATTTTTGTTTTTGGTACTGTCCTTGGTTTAACTCCTGTGTTGATAGTTTGAAATTGCTTATGGTAGGTATCTTTGTTGTTTGTAATTAGAACCTTTATGGAATGATTGCTTCTCAGAGGTGTCTTCCAGATATAGCTGGTCTTTAAATTTTGAATCTCTAGTGACTCTAAGGCTATCTCATTTTCCTTATACTAGGAAGGTTCATTGACTAGTTCAATAACAACACCTTAGCCCAAGTGATACAGTCAGCAAAACCATTGCATCAAGTCCATCTTTGAAAATGACATTTTGTGGTAGTTATTAATCTATCACCTTTAGCTGTGTGAATTAAATTAAGATCAAGGACCAACCCAACATATAGTGAATAAACTCTTCAATATAACAAATTTACCCTTTGGGATGGGGAGTTAGAAGCTGTTGGGGAGGGAGGAAGAGATGGGAAGAAGGATAGGGGAAGGTTAGCAGTGTGGCCAGAGGACACATGTGAGAAGGAAAAAGATAATAATAGGAAAATAAAGAACTCTGAATGAGGACAAAAACAGGGACAAAAAGGGAAGATGAACAATGTGGGAGGGCAAGAGAGTGAGTGTAAGAGAGAGAGAAAGGAAAGAGAAAAAAAGAAGAAAAGAAAAGAGAAAAAAGGAGAGAAAACAAATATTTGCAAAGAGTAGGAAAAAATTAAAGATAAGAGTAGCAGAAGAAAAGAAAAGAGAAAAAAACACAAACTAATAATACTAATTTTGGGAATAAAAAATAACAATTAAGATGAAGGGCCTCTTTCAGGGTATGTCTCTGCTGTCACCATAGACAAGGTGGGTAGCAGTGTGCAGATATAAGTCAATGAGTCTCAGCAAGCTAGTCGCAGACCCATGAGATTCAGGCAGATTTCTGGCTGCAAGTCCTAAGTTGAGCTCCCTCTCCTGTAGGGTTGAACTCTGCAGAGTTGTATTGCAGGTTCCAGCTGCCCTTCCCCTGAAGATAGACCCAGTCCTGATGGGAGGTGAAGATGACTCCAACTTATTCAGTACAGTGGTCTGGTGGTCTGGTGTCCTCTGCGTCTTTGTAGTGTGGAACCATGTGGCTGTACAGAGAAGAGGCCAGAGGAGTGGGGGGGGGGTCCAGTGGATTGATGCTGGGGCATGGGCTGATTTGGCATTTTCTGCGTGACTAATGACCTCAGGATGGCGTCCGCAGACCTGCCTGTCTGCAGCGGGCTGATCTCCCTTTCTTACGAGCTCATTTACATTTGACTTTTTAATTCCATTGCAATGGATTATGTCATTCTGAATTATTTGATATTTTCTATTCTACCATTATTTGTGGATGGATTTGGAGAACTGATACATAAAATCTCATTTGTCAATTTGTCTTGGATATTTTTGGCTTAGAAAATTTTATAGTCCATTGAATATAATACTACTGATGCATTAGAGATTTTATAAAGCTTTTCTTAGAAAATTTTTGTAAATATCTGTAGCTTATAGCATTTTTTAGAAATTTGTTGAAAGTTTCCTTGAAAGAAAGATAAAATGCTGTAAAAGAAAAAAACCCACAGAGTTGCCTTCATGGAGTCCTGTAGTTTTGGTGTTTCTGATCATTTATTGGATTTTACAACGATCATCCATCCTCTTCCACCAGGACCCAGAGCATATTAGTATAACTTAAATATGAGAAAATAATTAAATTTTCAAATTACATGTGTGTGTAAAAGAAATAGAATCGAGATACAGAGAGACAGACACATGAAAACAACAGTTGCAAACACATCAGCCACTACATCATTTTATGTTAGATCTGCCTGCACAGAAAGAAATACGTCTCTCAGGAAGATGAACCTTATGTGATGATCCTTCCCTTTTATCATCAAATGTCATCCTTATCACTGTAACTTTGTAGACATTGTCTGCCTCTCCTAGATGTACTGTAGATCATAGATTTATTGTCTTTAAATTAGTTAGGTGAAATGCATGTATATGTATCAATAAAGATTTTATTTCAAAAAGAAAATCAGAAGTCAAAATCCCTTAACTTTAACAATGTTATTAGAATCTTCTAGTACATTTTGAGGTAACACAAAGCACTTCTCTATGGAGATGAACATAAAATCCAAGTTAGGCTAACCTAACATGAAATGTGATTGATATATAATGTAAGAATATTTTTTGTATGTCTGAAGCTTAACATGCATCAAAGACTGGTGGTTACGTGGCTCCTATGAAGAAGCAGAGGCTATTTGGTTACCTCCTTGTTAAACTCTTCATCTCTTTCCTTACATATGTCAATCCAGAAACTACCAACTGGGTGAGTTTCAAAAAAGGCCAATTTTATTTCTGGTTCTTTATTGAATTAATACTTTCAGTTATTGCATTGCATGGAATGCTGAGTTTAAAAAAGAAGTTAGTTGAATGTAAAAGTAATTGCAGCCCTTGTTAAATGCATGAAAGAGTTGACCTTGCATCTAGCCTTTGCATAGCAACATAGACCTAGATCTCTGAATCATTACAGGATTATATTGACACCATTTTTATTTTTTATGATGGGTCAGATGTCAATTACATCATCTCAAAAAAGCAACAGTGTATATTCCATTTATAAATAATTTATTGCTGAGTGGTTGTTGTTAAATGATTGCCACCCTAAATACCAATAAATTGCATTGTTGCATTCTGCCTACATAAAAATCATCAATGCTCTATCTTTAAAACAACTCATCCTAAAAGTATGGATAATTAAATCATCACCTTATATTTGATTAATGGCTTACATTTTTCCTTTGCTATTCTCCTTTTCATCCTCACAAACCAATGTGGAAGATTATGAAGTCTACTGAATTGAAATGCTACAAGTCACATACCTAATGATAAAATTAAGCTAAAATTCTGGTCTCATGACATTCAGTCTTATAGCCTGTGATAGTCAATAAGACTCTCATAAATATTTCAGTTTCCTTTGTCCCCATATGGTAGTTTTGTACTTTCCAGCCCCTTTGAAGTTAAGGGAGGCAATATTTTGGCCACTGGAGTGTGAGCATATGTAACTCATTTTATTTCTTGATAGAGGCACTTAATTACCAGTGTTCAGCTCTAGTCTTTCATTTATACTTATGACATAGTTCCATGAAAGATTAATATTGGTAAAACCTCCACACCATCAACCTACACTGAATATGAAAATTAAATAAGAAATAATTCTTTGTTGCTTTAATCCAGGAGATATGGGATAATTTTTGTTTCTATGACATAAGGTAGCCATCCTTACTTACATATATACTCTACATTGGAATGCACATTATATTCTCATTTAACTATGTTTTCCTCACAGTTTCATGTCTGTGAAACCTTGTTCCACTGGGGACAGGATCATTTGTACACAGATACATTAGTAACATTCTGTGACTTTTCTCAAACTGGACCATTTTGGACTTGGTAGATTTGATGTAAGGAGTCCTTTTAAGCATAACACTGAGTCAGGCATTGGTGTAATGCCACTAGTTCCATAATTTTACATCCTATTTTTAAGCAGGTGAACACTTTCTCCTACCTTTTTATATGCAACTTGCATCAGAAAGGAAGGCCTTTGTCCAGTTTCCAGTTGGTGGGCACTTGGGCTATTTCCAAGCTTTAGCTATTACAAACTGTGCCGCTATAAACATGGGTGCACATATATCGCTGTGGTATGATTCTTTTAATTCTTTGGGGAAGATATCCAGCAGGGGAATAGCTGGGTCAAATGGGACCTCCAGCCCTAGTTCTTTGAGGTATCTCCACACTGATTTCCACAGTGGTTGTACCAGTCTGCACTCCCACTAACAATGGAGAAGGGTTCCTTTTTCCCCACACCCCTGCCAGCATTTATTAGTTGATTTCTTGATAGCAGCCATTCTTTCTGGGGTGAGGTGAAATCTCAGTGTTGTTTACATCTGCATCTCTTGAATGACCAGTGATGTTGAACATTTTTTCATGTTTATTTGCTGCTTCTACTTCTTTTTCTGGGAAATATCTTTTCATTTTAGATGCTCATTTTTGAATTGGGTCTTTAAATTTGAGGGGTCTGATTTTTTGCAATTCTTTATATATTCTAGATAGTAGTCCTTTGTCTGAGGTACAGCTGCTAAAAATTTTTTCCCACATTGTAGGGTGTCTCTTAGCTCTGTTCGTGGTTTCTCTTGCATTGCAGAAGCTTTTTAAAAAGATGAGATCCCAGTTGTTGATTCTTTGTGCTGATAGGGAAAAGTTTTAGATAACTTAGTAGATTGAATATTAAGGTATTTGTAGAAGCAAAATAAGTAATGTATTCCTTTAAGATTTGCTTTTCCCCTAACTCTTGTTGTTTAAGGTGATGGCTATCTGACTCTTTAACCAGTAAATTCATTATAGATATCATTTTAACCTAACAATGTTGCAATGCCTGGGTAAATTTACAATGTATATGTGCTTATTTTGTGTCTGTGACTTGTAAATAGGAACTGGAGTTGTATTTACACCTCAAAGACAACTAGGGATGAGATAATGACTAACAAACGTATAAAAGAGGAGACTAACAGAGAATGCAGCATGGACACTGATCACACTGGTTTGTGGCAGTCCCGCCTGCTTGGAAGTAAAACTTTTGTTATTTTACCCAAAATCTGTGTCTTCGTATATTTCTTTCTGCGATTTCCAGAACAGTGCTAGTTCCCATGCTACTGAGGTTTTGTTCATAAAGTCTTTTCCTCTGCCAATGTCTTCAAGAGTTCTACATAACTTATCTTACAGCAAGTTTAGTGGGTTTTTTTTTATAAAATGGAGTACTACTCAGCCATAAAGAATGAGAAACTAGACATTTGCAGCTAAATGGATGCATATTGAGGCCACACTCTTAAGTGAAATAAATAGGACACACATGTGTAAATACCGAATAGTTTCTCTGGTGTGAGAACCTGAAAGTGTAAATAAGGATTAAAATGATTAAAATGAATAACTGATAATTTGAAATAGGAAGAAAAGGTCAAAGGGGTGGGGGAATTGGGAGGGGAAGGGGAAAGGAAAGAAGGGAAAGGAAAAATTACGAGAAAACAAAAAAGTGGAAACAAAGTCTCTGTAAATAGGGAAGGGTGGAGGGGGTGAAGGGTGCACAGGCAATGGGGAAAAAATAAGTATCAAGACACATCATGTACAGGTACAAGCACTCAATGATAAATGTAAATGTATACCTAAAATGTACCAATAAAAGAATTTAAGCAAAAAAAAAAAAAAAAAAGGAAAGGAAGGCCTTTGATTCAAAAGGAGAAAATTGTGAATTGAAGCAAATATCATATTGATCAAAATGCCATGCATTTAGAGATGGCCTTGCCATGATGAGTTTAAGTTCATTTCAGATATCATCTATGAAAGAGGAAAAGGGAAGAGAATGTGTACAAATTGGAGAGTGAGGAGATTTATCTTTAGCACCACTAAAATTCACTCTGTCAAGATAGAAGTAGGTTTCTCTGAATATATCTCTTTAAGATTGAAAATATTAGATATTGTTACCACAGCAGTAGAAAAATATAATTGTTCTCTTCTCACAGCCATGATTCAAACCTCAATATGTTGTTTCCCTTGCCATGTACAAAAGCCTACTCTCTTTCCTTCATTGATCTTAACAAATTACTCAAAAGCAAAATGCAGATGGACTATGGAAACTTAGAACAATAACCTTTATAGATGGAAGGAGCCTTAGCAATTAATTGGTTCAACTCCTTCTCTTAGGAGGAAACTGGGTCCAGAGAGAAGAGCCTTGACTTAGTTCATACATAACTATATTTCTTAGATACATTTGTGTGACTGTCAGGATTCAGTAAAATCTTAAATGTATCTCATATTCTAGTCCCTAACTTCCAAGTTAGACTTACAAGTCTTTTTAGTACCATGAAACATAAACTAAATTGTCTTTATATTAATACATCATGATGATAAATCATTCAATTAATCATGGTATAGGAGGTTGGGCTTCTACAATAAAGAACCATAAACACTTAGTATCTTAACATTTATACCTAGCCCCTCTCCACATGTTAGTCAATGTGTATGCAGTAGTTCAGGGCTAAGACAGTGATTAATGTTGTAATAGATTCAGGATTCCCTCTTCCAGCTCCACTTTCCTCTATTGTCCTCATCTACATGGCCCAAGATGATAATATTTTGCCATGTCATAATGGTTATTGTAGCTTCCTATGTTACATTTCCATAACAATTTGTTTTGTCTTGAATTATTATTGAAAAGCATTGCTTTAATTCAAATGGACCAAAAATAATTAACACGCCAAGCTTATTGGATCTCTTTCTGTAAGGGAGAGAATTGATGGATAAGAGCACTGTTGATAAACATGTCTATTAATACTGTTTAATTGGACAGAACAGTAAGGTGGTCCTGATGGAAAATTAGCCTATACAAAACTGTCCAGTCTACTTATGTGTAGGATGAAATATATGGACTCCAGCTAGCTTTTGACTCTTCTATTGAGTAGGAAATGATGAAAGCATTCCTTAGTTTTTAGTCCACAGATCAAACTTCAACATCAGGTATTTCAAATTTTATCTTCATCAACAGAAATGATGTTATGCCAGGAATTTTTTTTTCACTTCTTTTTCAGAGTAAGGACACTCAGTGTTCCTAATAATACCATAAGCTATAGGAGCATTTAATAAAAACAATTCTTCCTGGACATTGACAATATTTATCAGATTCTGTACTTTCCCTTGATCTGGAAGCATAAACACCTACAAACCAAGAGCAAATGATTTATAAGAAAGTTTTGCATTAAGGAAAAAGAAAAGGCATCATAAGAGTGGGTTAGAAGCTAAATACACTGAAGCAAATAATTCCTATAAGCTTATTTATTTTTCAAATGAAAGTAGAGATTTACAGAATACTCAAGAAACTTAAATCTGCATAGTGACCAGGAATATTGTCCATGGAAATTAATACTATTTGATCTTAAATCCTTCTGAGGATAATAATGTATTTCAAATACTGTCTTAAGTACAACTGTAACTTGTTTTAAGTAAACTACATACATGAAAAATCTTAATTGACACAAAAATCAAGATTAATTCTAAGCTCTATAAAATGATTCAAGACAGGATTTCTTTGCATATCCTGGTCCTCTAGTTTAGGAGTTAGTGAATGATGGCCTGAGGGCTAAAGTTAACAAGCTTGTAAATAAATTTTTATCCAACAAAATCACACTCATTCATTTAATTTGTGAATTATTTGTAGACATTTTCACACTACAATTTCAAAGTTGTTGCAACAGAGACTGTATGTCCTGTGAAATGTAAATTATTAACTATTTAGCCCTTCGAAGAAATAGTTTTCTGACCTCTACTATACTGCATTAAATGTTATTAAATTACATTAATTAGATATACTTTGTAGGAATTAAACATATTTTAATATGATCGAGGTAAAGTGAAATATTCAGAATACATAGAGATAAAATTACTGAAATATACAGAGGACATATCATGAAGAGCTTTGTGTACTTAGCTAAGACATTTCAACTTTATCATGAAAGACGTGAGAAACTATGGAAAGTGGACTGATATGATTCAATCTGATGTCAGTGTGGCAGATAGATTGGACAGAGATCAATTAGTACAATATTGTTATCCAGGAAAGAAATGATGCATTCTGAATTTGGGTAGTAAAATGAATTTGAAAGAAATGCAGTACTAAGAATGCAGAAGCAACATGATTTTATGATGAGTAAATGGATCTTAGTAGCCAGAAAAAGAGAGGAGTAAGAGATGACTTGCACATTTTTCACTTAGGAAACCACATTTATAGCTGTATAATTCATAGAAGTGGTGGACATAAAAGAGAATTTTTAAGTAAAAGAGTTGAGTTCAATTTTGTACATGTTGAATACGAACTGCTTATGAGAAATCCAGGTGCAAATATTCATTATGCAAATAGAATGTATAAGCCTGGAATTAAACCAAGAGTTCTGAAATATAAAGATTGAAAAGTCATCATATATAACTGGTAATCTAGGCAATGGTATGAAAATCATTCAGAAGAACACTTTTGAGTAAGAAGAGTAGGAGGTTAAGGGTGAGCACTGGGGAAGAAACCAGAATTTAAACAACTGCTGGGAAAGCTTAATAAGAATAGGAAGACCATGAGATATATTGAAAAAAGCCTGCCAGTGAGTAGGTTAAATAAAAACAGATGAGTATCATGAAAGCCCCAAGAGAAAATAAAATTTTAAGAGGGACTGTCAAATGCTTAAGAGAAATCAAGTAATTAAATAATATTATGGCAGGAGATTATTGAATGGGTTTGTAAATGCGGAGTTCACTCATGATCTTAGAGAAAGTTGTGATTTAGAAGGAAGTTGAAAAACAGTGAATTGAAGCAAATATGTCAAATAATTTTTGTGTGAAAGGCTAGAGAAGGCAGTAGCCATAGGGAGTCTTAAACCAAGGGAGTATTTCTTGTGCACAGAGGAGTTACTTGTGTTTATTGTGCTGAAAGCAAGGACCTTGCAGGGGAGAGGGAAAAGATACAGAAGACCCACTTCAACTGCAGGCTACCAAGCCAAGCCATCTCTGCACACAACAGTCCTACCTCCTAGTATCTCAGGTCACTGTCAGCAAGGCTATTTCAAAAAGATTTGACATTTAAAATTTGAATGATAATCACATGTCTAAGAATATGATTTAAAATTCCATAGCATTAGCTTTTCAAGAGCTGTCTTTTTTTAGTAGGACAAGCTAAGAATAACATCTTTTAATTTTCTTTTCAATCAGGCAGGATTTACTAAAAAGTCTGGAGGGAAACTAGATACCAAGTGGGTACATGGAGTGTTGAATGGTCCCTTTGCTGTCTGTAATGGCACTTGAATGCACAATCAGCTCTATGTTAATGCTTTGTGTAGAGTAAAATAGTAATGGTGAGTATGCTTGGGAGAAACCCGAGATCTTTCTTCTCTATAGCAGGTGGTATGATCTTTTAAGTGTGCTTGTTTAGTGGAAAAATGAAGCATTATATATGACATACTAATGAATACATTTTCTTAAAACATCCCCTGACTCAAATAGACATTAAACAAATTACCCATTAACACAAAATCAGAATTGAAGACATGGAAGTAGGTGAGGAACTAGCCTAGCATTACTAAACTTTGTGAATAAAAGTTTCAAACATTTAATAAATCAGTAGATGAGCAACATACAGTGCAATAACCTCTCCACACAGATTCCAGTACTGTTAATCTTTATAGTGTTCAGAAGGCTTAGCCTATTCACTTTATTTAAGGAACTTATATTCTGTTAGGGAGTTAAGATAGAAAGAACTTAAGTGAATACTTAAGTGAATATCGTCCTACCTGGTCAGTATTAGAGTTAATGGGAAAAACTGAAGAAATGCCCCAGATGTGGCAGGTGGCATGAGAATATCAGATTGGTATAAACCAACCGTAGCAATCCCCCTTTCCCTGCAATTTATACTTTTTGCAGTTTAAGTTATCTCTAGTTTCGCTTATCTAAGGTCAGCTGTGGTCCAATACTATTTTTAAATAAAACTTTATCATGGGTACATATGTTTAGGTAAAAGCATAGCATATGCAAGGATTCAGCACTATCTGTGGTTTGAGGCATCCAGTGAAAATCTTAAAATATATCTCCTGTAGACAAAGTCAGATTACTGCATATAATTAAAAAAAGAGCTCTCAGAGAAATTCATTCATTCAACAAAATTTTATCACATGCCTACCATAAGTAGAGCATTTCATTGATAATTGACCAAAGGGCTGAAGAATCTCTCCATCTTTTTCTGGATGGTCCTGTGTGATATTGGCAAAAGAATATTTCTAGAATAATTGCCTAAAAATGATACCTCAAATTTACTTTGATGTTCTTGTGGAATATTGCTTAATATAGAAATTTGTAAAAAGGTTGAGCCAGATAATTTCTTCCCCTGATAGCTCTAAAGCTATGTCTTTGTTCTCTTGTTAAACTCTAATGGCACTAACACAGTAAGGTATGACTTACCACAATCTGTGTATATTGTCAGCTCAATGAGGTTGTATTTATATCAGAGACAGTCTTGTCTTTTTGGCTTTCCTTTACCTCCCACATAATAGGCACACAATACATACTGCTGTGATTAATTTGATTGATAGGTTAGGTTTTTAAAATATTAGATATTTATATACTTTGCCAAAATTGAGGGCATGTTTTACAGACACTACTGACCCATGAGAAATCATGTACCAACCCTCCTACCACCCCCAAACATGACTCTATATTGAAGAAATCCGAAGTGCCAGGATATATGTTTTCCCCCTTACTAACAAAATTCCTCCATTTTCCCCACGAAACACTGTCTCATTTTCCATTTTATGGTAGGATCTAGGCCAGAGTCAGACATGTGGTTTCCATTGCTCTGAATTTATGTGAGACTTGAAGACTTCAAGATGATCCCAATTGTAGGAAAATATTCAATTTGTTTGTATAATGCATATTTTATAAACATGTGTAATAGCAGAAATACTATGTTCTTTTGAGCAGCTTCCATATACATGGGTATATATATATATATAATCACATTGGACATTGTTTCTGAAACAAAGTATAGTTTTTTGAGGAAGGGGTCACTCACTATGTTCAAGGTTAAGTGATACGTCAAATATAGGGCTTATATAAGAAAAAAACACACCTGCAAGGTTTGGTTTGATATTTTAATTGACATTTCACATTTTTTTCTCCAACAAGTACCTTTCATTATGTTTTAAATGACAGTGACTAATCCCTTTTCTAAAGTAGTGCAGTCTGCCTGGGATAGAATTACGGTATTTTCTTTTCAGTTTAACTACTGAAATTCCAATACCAATGGAAGGTGACAGAGAAGCCATGAAAATCGTGAGGCAAGTTGTATTGGAGCTCAGTAGTCACTGAGATATCTTCAAAGCTATTAACCCCTTGAAAATATAACACTACAATCACAAAGGGAACAGAGTCCAAACCCTAGTATCATTATTTATCAGACAACTTTATACTGCTTCTATCACTGGGGTAAATAGAAGACAATGAAAATCTATCAGTGATTTTAAAATTCTATAAACCAGATTCTTGCTTTAAGAATTTTCAAAGCTGTTTGATCAATAAATATTTGTTGAATAAACAAATTAAATAAAGAGTCCGTGTTCCCCTCAATTCCATGTTGTAGGGCTATCATATAACTGAGATCCATTGTATATTGAGGGCATTCTGCTTCTTCAGAAAATGAATCCTATATGAATGAGCTCTCCATCTGGGGAAAAGTTATACTGGCTAGTTATGATATTGGGGAACAGTATTGCTAAAGAGAGCAATTTTTTTCTGCAACTAACTTTTCCTTCCTGTAATATCATAACAAGGACTTTAGTTTCACTTTCAGGAAAATAAAATGCATTCCCCATGGTGATTTTTAAACCAATAAAATAGATTCACATGAGGGAAACAAATATTTAAATAACAACTACAGTTTAAAATTTTCAAAAATGTCTTAAACTTTAAGCTGGGCATGGTGCCACATGCCTGTCTGTACTCCCAGCACTCTGGAGGCTGAAGCAGGAGGATCTCAAGTTCAACCCTAGCCTGGGCAACTTAGCAAGATCCTGTCTTAAAATAAAATTTTAAAAAAATAACAAAAAGGCTGGGGATGTATCTTGGTTTGAAGGCCTCAGGTTCAAATGATAAACAAATGTCTGTTTTTGTTCCTGTACTATGACATTATTATCACTATTGCTTTGTGATATGTGCTATGCTGCCTGCTTTGCTTTTATCGCTCTAAATTACTTTTGCTATTTTGGGCCTCTTCTGGCTCCATATGAATTTTAGGATTTTTTGCTCTATATCTGTAAAATATGCTGTTTGTGTTTTGATTGGGACGGCATTGAATGTGTATAACAGTTTTGGAGTATGGCCATTTTGACAATATTGGTTCTACCTATCCAGGAGCAGGGGACATCTTTCTATTTTCTAATGCCTTCTTCAATCACCTTCTGGGTTTTCTTTGTAGATGTCTTTCACTTCCTAGGTAATGCTAAGTCTTAGATATTTCATTTGTCTTGAAGGTATTGTGTATGGAATTGTTTTCACAATTTCCTTCTCATCCCATACATTGTTGGTGAACACAAATGCTGATAATTTTTGTGTATTGATCTTGTATCCTGCTACTTTGATGAAGTTTGTTATTAATTCTAAATTTTTTGTGCAGTTCTTTGAGTCTTCTATGTAGAGTATCAGGTCATCTGCCAGTAATGATGATTTGAGTTTTTCCTTTCCTGTGTATATCCCTTTTATTTCTTTCTCTTACCTAATTGATCTGCCTAGTATTTCAAGTACTATGTTGAATAGAAGAGGTGATAGTGGACATCCTTGTCTTTTTCCTGATTTTAGGGAGAATGATTTTAGTTTTTCCCCATTCAGTATGATGCTGGCTATTTGTTTATCATAAATAGCTTTTATCAGGTTTGGGTATGGTCCTTCTATACCTGTTTTCTTCATTTTATTTTTTAACATGAAGGGGTGTTGGATTTCGTTGAAAGCCTTTTCTGCATCTCTTGATATGATCATGAGGTTTTTTTACCTTGCTTCTGTTTATGTGATGTATTACATTTATTGACTTATGTATATTTAAGCATCCTTGCATCTCTGGGATGAAACCTACTTGATCATGATGTGTGATCTTTTTCATAATGTATTGCATTCTATTTACTAATATGTTGCTGAGGATTTTTGCATGTATGTTCATCAAAGAGATTGGCCTATAGTTCTCTTTTTAGTTGGGTCATTGTTGAGTTTTGGGGTCAGGATGATATTGGCTTCCATAAATGAATTTGGGAGCATGCTATCCCTTTCAATTTCTTTGAAGAGCTTGAAGAATATTGATGATATAACATTCTTAAAAGTTCTGTAGAATTCTCCAGTGAATTCGTCAGGTCCTGGGCTTTTTTAATTGGTAGATTCTTTATTATTTATTCTTTATTAGATTATTTATTGAGTCAATTTTATTGCTTGTCATTAAGTTGTTGAGCATATTTATGTCTTCTTGGGTTAGTATTGGTAGCTTGCATGTGTCTAGGAATCTGTCCATTTCTTCAAAATTTGCTAATTTCTTAGAATATAATTTTTTGAAGTAGTTAGTAAAAATCATCTGGATTTCCACAGTGTCAGTTTTGATTTCACCTTTTTCATTTTCAATTGCGTTGATGTGAGTCTTTTCTCGCTTTCCCTTGTTGAGTCTGCCTAAGGGCTTATCTATTTTATTTATTCTTTTGAAGAACCAGCTCTTCTATTTTTGATGTTTTTTACATTTTTTAGTCACTATTTCATTGATTTCCACTCTCATCTTTATAATTTATCTCCTTAATTTTGGATTGGGGCTGGGTTGTTGTTTATTAAGTATCTTAAGATTTCTCATAAGGTTATTTATTTAGGCTTGCTCTGTTTTGTAATGTGAGCATTTATTGCAATGAAATTTCCTCTTAGGACTGCTTTCATAGTGTCCCAGAGGTTTTGTTGAGCTGTACAGTGTCATTAACTTCCAGTTATTTTTTAATTTCTACTTTGGTTTCTTCTGTAATCCACTGGTTGTTTAGGAGTATGTAGTCAGTTTTCCAGGTGCTTTTGCCTTTTCCAAAATTTCTTCTGTCCTTGATTTCTGTTTTCATTGCACAGGGGTCTGATAGCATGGACGGGGTGATTTCAACTTTTTATATTTACTTAAGCAGGCTTCATGGAACAGTATGTGATCTATTTTAGATAAATTACCTTGTACTGCTGAAAAGAACATATACTCTGTTGTAGAGGGGTGGAATACTCTGTATATATCCATAAAGTCCATATGTTCAAGAGTGTGGTTCAGCTCTGAAATTTCTTTATAGATTTTTTGTTTGATTGATCTATCTCTTTGCAAAAGCAGGCTATGAAAATCCCCTAATTATTGTGTTAATATTTATTTAATCTTTTAATTTCATCAGTTTTTGTTTTATGAACACAGGTGCTTCAGTATTCTGTGTATATGTGCTTAACAGTGTTATCTCTTCTTGTTGGATTATTCCCTTAACTAGTAGGTAGTGACCTTCTTTGTCTCTTCTAAGCAGTTTTAACTCAATGTTTACCATGCCTGATCTTACAATTGCTACCCCTGCTTGTTTTTGGAGTCCTGGTGCATGAAATATTGTTTTCTATCCTTTAATTTTTAGTATATTCATATCTTTTTTGATTAGATGAGTTTCTTTTTGTCCTCTAGTATCTGCTGGATATTCTTGTCTTGTCATTTGTTGTTTTTGTTTCTTTGAGCTCTTAATTGTAATTCACTATTTTGCCCTCAAGATCAGACACTCTGTCTTCACCGTGGTCATTTCTGCAATGTATGAATTCTATACTATTTTTTATTTCGATATTTGTCTGACATCTGTTCAAGAATTCCATATTCTTTTTTAATCTGTCATTCAAAGTTTGAACTGTTTAGGTTAGCTCATCTAGTTATTTACCTATTTCCACAAAATTCACCATGGGCATAATGAGAGCAATTGTTGTCAACTTTTGGTTCATTTCATCTTTGAACTCCTATTTTCTTCATCCTTTCTAAGAACTTTTCATACGTTTCTGCTACCTGGTATTTTTTTCTTCTCCCTTTATGGCCCTTTGCTCTGCCTTGGGAAAGTTGGGGGGTTTCAGAGATCTTCTATTTCCTTATTTCCCCATTCTCTTACTTGTATCTGTGTTTATTTGTTTATGTCTGCATTAATTATATATGGTTTCCACATTTTTCTTCTCCTTTTTGGGGGAGGGTTACTTCAGGTTGGGGACTAGAGAAATGAGGAGAATTTGTGGCTTAAATGGAGATTTTCAGTAGGATGTTACCTCCTCATGAATAATTTTCAGCTTTGTATTTCCAGTGCTAGTATTTACTCCTGTTAATTACTTTATGTGATTTTTGACTTTGTCTATATGTTTTGCTAAAAAGGAATGATACCAATTATAACAGCATCCACAGATACAATGTTACAAGACTACTATATGATAATCTTTGCAGTTACTCTTTCTCCCTTTGTCTAGTCTCTGTGTACACTATGACAGTTTATTACTTGTGGTTCTCTGCAAGTGAGGTAGGTGAGATAGGATGGGGCAAATTGGACGTGGTTGGATAGTGTTAGACACTAAGGAAGGTTTGAAGGGAAGAGTAGTGGTAGATTAGAAGAAAAGATTGCTATGGGTTCTGATTTTATTGGAGTACTTTTAGTTGAGTCAAAGGTTTATTACTGTGAGTTTTCAGAGGATATTTTGTGGAGGCAATGGCAAGATATGAGAGAAAGGGGGTTTGCTTTTTGACTGGGAAAACCTATTTGGTTATCAGAACTTGCTAATAGGGAGGATAATAAGTTAGGTAAGATATGGAAGAGCCAAAGGCTTAGGATGGGGAGGGTTGAGAAATTATACTAGTGAAGATAGGAGTAACTGTGAGGGAACTAAATATGGTGAATTTAAAAACTGGGGAGGGGCATTTACGGGTTTGGAAAAAGAAATACATGAATAATATTGCTAGGGATTTGAAGTGAAGAAACTAGAAAAAGAGCTGAGACTAGGTAAAGAACCAAGATACCTATTGAATCAGAGTCAATGAAAGAACAAATATACAGGAGTAACAACCTAATAAAGAGAGGAAAACATACAAGAACATAACATAACCCCATGTAACTAAATAAATCAAGAAACATACAAAACTTAAACCATTGTAATGTCAGTTGGGAATAAAGATTTGATATTCCAATGAGACATTGCATACGTGATTCCCAAGTAGCTTCTTTGCCAGAGAGCCTGAGTGCTCACACCCAAATAGCTCCTCTGATCCTTCCACTGCAATACTGAAGCTAACTCAGGCTCAGGAACTCTTTCTGCCAGGTTGCAGTCTCTCTTGAAAAGTCTGATCCAGTCTCAGTTCTTGGGTTAGGAACTCTTGCCTTCCCTCTCCCTTGGTGTGGTGGTAGATTCGGCAGACAAGTTCACTGACTCTAAATTGTTCACTGAGTCAGAATTATTCCTATGCAAAAAACTAAACTACAAGGGTAGCAAGCTAATCAATTACAGTGGTATCTATCAGGGCTAACTGAGAAATAACATTCCATTAGATACTGTTTGGGGGTCTCCCTTTAGTCTGGAGAAGAAATTCACAGCTATAATATAAATATCATAACAACCCAAGTGTTGATCCACAGTTAATGTGTATTAAATGTTATGGCTGTATCTCTTCTACTAGTGAAAAACAACATTCAACAGCAATGTTATAGAATTTGTTATGCAGAGGACGGGGGTTTGGGGACTAGGTAATGACAGAGGGGGAAGAGAAGCGAAAAAGAAAAAAAGGAGAAAAAAATTTTAAGTTTTCTGCTCTATGATATGGGAAGGAGGAAATAGGAGGGGGCAAAGATCTTATTGATGATAAGGGTATGTTGTTATGTTTTTAGAAAGGAATAATAAGAAAAAAGGGTTATAAAATTGGTAGTGAGAAATAGGGATGGGAAAAGATTTTATGATTGGTATAAATATTAGAGAAAGAGTTTAAAGGAGACAATTGAAAAGGTAGAGAGGAAAGAAAAGTAAAATTTAGAATGAATAAAACATAGGAGAAAGAGGACAGATGAAGAAATATTCATAAATGTAGGAGGGATATTAATGCAAAAGGAAGAATTCCGTTACCCTCTATAAACTATATTGGGAGAAAAAAAAGGCAAACATAAGTGAAGCACACATACACAGACACAGTCACGAAAGAAAAAAGTATAAAATAATGGGAAAAAAAGGATCAAAATGTATAATTGATAATTGAAATAGGAAAAAAAGATCTAAAGGAGTAGAGGAAGGGGGAGGGGGAGGGGAAAGGAAAGAAGGGAAAAGAAAAAAGCATGAGAAATGGAAAAAATGGAAACAAATTCTTTGTAAATAGGGATGGATGGAGGGGTTGAAGGGAGGGCAGGGGAAGGGGGAAAAATAAGAACCAAGAAAGATTATGTAAAGGTGCAAATTTCCAATGATGAATGTCATTATATTTTATACCTAAAATGTACCAATAAACTTAGTAAAAATTTTGACCCAGCTATTCCCCTGCTGGGTGTCTTCCCCAAAATATTAAAAGAATCATACCACAGCGATATATGTGCACCCATGTTTATAGCAGCACAATTTGTAATAGCTAAAGCTTGGAAACAGACCAAGTGCCCATCAACTGGAAACTGGATAAAGAAGATGTGGGGTTTTTTTTAATAAAATGGAGTATTACTCAGCCATAAAGAACAAGAAACTAGAGACATTTATAGCTAAATGGATGCATATTGAGGCCATACTCTTAAGTGAAATAAATAGGACACACATGTGTAAATACCTAATAGTTTCTCTAGTGTGAGAAACTGAAAGTATAAATAAGGATTAAAATGATTAAAATGAATAATTGACAATTTGAAATAGGAAGAAAAGGTCCAAAGGAGTAGGGGAATTGGGAAGGAAAGGGGAAAGGATAGAAGGGAAAGGAAAAATTATGAGAAAAGGAAAAAAATGGAAACAAAGTCTTTGTAAATAGGGAAGGGTTGAATGGGGGAAGGGAACACAGGGAATGGGGAAAAATAAGAACCAAGATACATCATGTACAGGTACAAGCACCCAGTGATAAATGTAAATGTGTTGTATACCTAAAATGTACCAATAAAAGAATTTAAGCAAAAAAATGAAATAAAAGTGTGTAGGAAATGTACCAAAGGAGGAAAATGGCAAAGAGTAAAATTTTTAAAAAATACAATAAAAAATGAAAAAATTATAAAATCAAATAAAGAAGAGAAAAAAAGTTTTGTACTATTTTGGACACATGGCTCCTCTTCCCAGGCTTAGGGTAAAGAACAGGGCTCAGGCTAAGATGTGTCTTAGTTTATGCTGGAAGTCTAAGGTTGCAGTCTGCCCCCAGAGCCGTGCTGCATGTAGAGATCTGCTTCCAGTGGGAATGTAGTACCAATGTCAATTTCCAATCCAGTGAAGCTTATGCTGAAAGTGGCCTGTGAGGGCAGGAGCTCAGTCTATGATCACCAATCCCTGCCTCTCAGTGGGATTCTCCCCCTGTCTTCTCTCCAGCTCCCAGCAGTCTCCTGTGACTGTCTTTCATCCACTCTAGGAACTTGGAAGTGTGAGGTAGCCAAGCGGCTGTTCTGGGACCAAGATTCAAGTACCCATCCCTTCTCTACAGTGGTGTCCCTGCCAGCTTCTGCTCTATATATGATTGTCCTTGGGCGCTTGTACCATAGTCACTCACCAACTGTTGACTCTGGCAGGCCACTAGGGAAGGAAAGTCTCATATTCTTCATGCTATCTTTAACTGCATAAGATTCTCCTAGTCCTGGTTCAGCTCTCAGGTTCTCCGTGAGCAGAAAAGTTGTTAGTTGTACTTTACCTCCTGGCTGTTGGCTACCTAGCTGCTGTTGGTGGCACTCCTGCGTGGTCTCTCCTCTGCTGTACTCTATTTCTTCTGTATCACTTAATCCTGTTTTTGTCTCTTCTGTCAGTTCCCTCATGGTTGCTGTGTATCATTAACTCATTATGGTTCCTGTCCAAGGTACTGTTATCCAGAGTCTAGATACTTTGTTCTGGAGAAGCTGAGTTGCTGGCACTCAATCCTCTGCCATTTTGTCCAAATACAGAATCTTAAATAATTTACATTTGGCTTGGAAATGCACCATGAGGCATTTTTTCCTTCTGTGAACTCACCCTCCTTTTTGTTCAGAATAATAATTCAAGTAATTTAAACTTCCTGGATATGCATCAACTGATAGGTCAGGGGACCTTGTACCAAGGGCTTAATACAGAATCTTGGATGTTCCATCTGCTGTAGATATAGTAGTATAAAGGGGATTTACTGCACAGTTTTCTAGGCTTGACTGTATTTCTACTGTCATGCAAATTATCTTTCCACAGCCATAACCCAACATTAAGAATTTGGTTCATTTCTTCCCAGATGTGATAGAAAATGCTTGTAATCACAGTATTCTGGGAGGCTGAGACAGGAAGATCACAAGTTCAAGCCCAGCCTGGGCAACATAGTGACTTAGTGATACCATATCTCAAAATTTAAAACAAAGGCTGAAGCTATAGCTCAGTACAAAAGCCCTGGGTATAATTCCCAGTACTGAAAAAAACTAGTTCATTTTTGCACTTTAGAAATGATATTTATCTGCTAATAATAAAAATTATAAAACAGTAATTATAGGAAATTTGAAAAGTACATGAGTGATAAGTTAAAAATCCCCTATGATCTTATCATTTTAAAGATAAAAGCTATTAGGGGTCAGAACATATTTTTTGTTATAAAGGTCCATAAATATAGCGTGTCAAACCCACGTTTATTCTTCAGACTATTTCTATTGATGAACCATTAATTTTAATTTTATGAGTTTTATTATATTAAACAATGAGTGCTTAACAGGAAAATATCACAAAAATAAAATATTGCATTTTTAATATTTATTGTATGTTTATAAAAAAGCATCAAAATTTTCAACATCAACTATTTTTTGGTGTGCAAAGTCTAAAAAAGAACAGCAGAAATAAAAATCTATGTGAACTACAATGAAAATACCAATGACACTCTCAAAAAAAATCTTTACTTCAATTATCACACCTAACGAAGTCTTCACACATGACAACAACATGTTCCATACACACATTGCTTGCACTGATAGCACATGTATTTTGCTTTCTTGACCTTTTTGTGGAACATACTTGACATCTCACTGGTCATGCTGTTTTGTCAGGAGATTCTTATTGTATAATACAATGTGTAGTTAACAGGAACATAAAATATCAATAAAATAAAGTACTAAATTATTAATATATATTGCATGTTAACAATAAACATCAACATTTTCATATCACCTGTTCAGTTTTTTATGAAACCTAAAAGGTAACATCAGAAATAAAAACCTATGTGAACTACAATGAAAATATCACTAGAATGCTCCAACAAAAATAATCTTTGCTTCAATTGTCACACCCAAGGCAGCCTTCACACATGAAAATTGCACGTTCCGTACACAAGTATGGCTTATACTGATAGTACATGGGTTTTGTTTTTCTGTCCTTTCTTGTAGGGTACAGTTGACATCTTTTGGATTTTCTGTTGCTGTAGTAGACCTTTGGGATGCTGTGCCTGCCTGTTCACCTGTCAGGTCATCAGTGTGTTCCATAATTTTTTGTATAGTTCTCTGGGCAGAAACATTTTATTTTTCCTCTACTGTAAATGATCTCTTGTGAGTTCCAGTCCTAATCCTCTAAGAAAATTTCCCCATGGTTTTATGCACTTGTTATTTTCTTTGTAAACTATCAGACTATTTATACCACATATGTTTAGGATTGAGTAAAACATAACCATTGGTCAATGCTTTGTGTTTTGAGCAACATCATAGTTGCAGCATAACTCAAAAACATCTATTCTGCCTTTGGTTTTGTTGTAGAAAGTTTCCATCTCAGGCTACCATTTTGTTGAGGATTCCCTATCAATATTTTCTTCATGGTCTAGTGTTGATATCAGCAGTACCAGTTATTTTTCTTTGCCATATACAAGGCCAATATAAATTTTTATGAAATCCAAAGATTGTGCTATACAATTCTCTGTTTTGAAATTACAGCATTTCATTTGGAATTTCTACATTGTTCCTGCATACAGTTCCTATGCTGGTCAACTTGTGCTCTGTTAGCAATTGTAACATTGATTGGAAACTGGTAAACCAGTTGTCAAATGTCACATTCTGATTAGTTTGGGAGATGGGAGCAACAAGTCTGCATTATTCATTGTATTATTATAGGAATAAGGACCTGGTGGCTGAGACCCAGGGCTAAATTCTAAACTGAAAGCTTAATAAGTCTTCACATCCACAATGGCATAAATGTTTATGCCATATTTTGAAGGGATTTCTTTTGGTAAGTACTCCCTGCAGCTACAGCAGCCATGAAATGCTGCAAGATGTTCATCAATAGTCATGTATTCCTATGGTGTGTAAATTGCTTGGCAATGACTCACAAATCTGTCAAACAATGACCAGATAGCAGCCAGATTATCAGTTCTTTTTCTTTCTTGGGAAGTGGTTTTGTCATCATACCTCAGGCAATTTTGAAGGAAACCAAATATCCTCAGTGTCATTGTTAGTCTACAAACCTCAAGCCCACACCCATCACTTTGCTTTGCCACAAGTCTACATTTCTGTGATTGTCATGAGAATTCCCTGCAAAGTACAGCAGACCTATGAATACTTTCAGTTAAGCTAGTGAGGTGGCATAATAAATACATTTTTGAGTATGGTCATTGGTGCATACAGAATGTTTTACTTGTATTTAAGCCTTTGTGTATTTCACAACATCTTGTAGCATTTCACATGTTACAATTTCCATCATTGAATGGCAGTGCTGGCATTCTGTCCAATAGATTTCACACCTGCCAAGGTCCTCACTATATTTTCAGACCTAGTTCTAACACTGCATCATTCCATTTGGTTGCATGGCCATTTTACAACATTTCAAATAGTCAAATATGCATTCACATCGCAGTTTTCTTTGTCATCTGGATCAAGGAGGTTTGCATTGCATCTGGATTAGTTGATTCTTGCTCCATTTCACTGCAGAAACTTTGGCTAACATGGCCAATGTGTTATCATCATCATATACCCACACTGCTTTTCTGTTATGAGAACAAGTATTTTACTATAATGGATCATCTTCATCATTCATGCATGAATGATCATTCAATGATGATGATTCATTTTTGATCCACAAAACTTGCACATCTGGTTTGTCATGTGCTATTTTACTGAATTGGGCTACTTCTATCAGAAAAATCAAAAGAAAACTTTAAAAAAAAGTCCTAGAATGGTGTGGGTGTATTATACCCTGTGTGATGCTGAAGTAAACATACACAAAACCTGTTAGGTGGGTGAAAATCCCAGTTGGACAGTTTTGCCCAGGTGCACACACTTTGCCATTTGTTGCACCAAGTGGGTAAATATGATGAGAAATGGAAAAAATGGAAATAAAGTCTTTGTAAATAGGGAAGGGTGGGGGGGTAAAGAGAGGGGTAGGAATGGGGAAAAAATAAGAACCAAGATGCATTATGTAAAGGTACAATTCCCAATGAGAAATGTAAATGTGTTGTATACCTAAAATGTACCAATAAAAGAATTTAACCAAAAAAAAAAAAAAAAAAAAAAAGAAATTTTGCTTCCTGTATCCTGCAGGGAAAGGTGCTGAGATACACAGATGGTTACGGTTACACTATAGTAAAAATTTACAGTAGAAAAGCAAGGGACAGGTCTTTAAAACCCAGTGTTATGCTCATTGTTAATATTTCAGTGAATTTCTGGCCAGTTTGTCAATGTAATTACTACTAGATAGATCATTAACTTGGGATCTGTGTATGTAAATTTATTCTATTTTTAAATATACATTGTAAACATTTCTCATATACCATAATCTATTTAATCAAATCTTTTTTCTTTTTCTTCTGTTTATTCTTTGCAAATTTATGTTGCCTTTTCTAAGTCCTTTGCATTTCATAAAAACTAGAACCAGCTTGTCAATTTCTACAATAAAAAGCATACTAGAAACGATTGAAATTGCATTAAATCTATAGGTCAATATGGAGAGAATTGACATGTTAATAGTATTTTTTCCATTCCAAGAATAATAAACATTTCTCTATCTTCAAATTTCCTTCAATATATATTCAAAATACAAAGTAACATATTTCATTAAAAATGTCTGTAATTATTTCATTTTTGTGCCATAAAATATATTTTCAAGGGAATGCCTTCAACTTTTACCATTAAATATGGTTTTATCTGTAGATTTTTATAAATGCTATTTATCAGGTTGAGAAAGTTCCTTAATATGTTGATAATTCATTTTATCATATATTTGTTACATTTTATAAAGTGGCTTTATGCATCTATTGATGTGAACATATAACTTTGTCTATTTTGCTCTATTCATATAGTGAATTATTTATTAATTTTTACAATATTACAATAACTGTATGGAGTACTTTCCACCTAATCATAATATATAATCACTCAACACCTTTTCACTTTATTTTGTCAAGTGAATCATTGTGTATATGATCATATGCAATATTGATGTGTACTTTTCATTTCATGTATGTCTTTTCTTGGTTTTGGAATTCAATAATATGTACCTCATACAATAACTTGGAGAGTTCTCCTTATTTGTACATTTTTTGTGAAAAATTATTTGTGCATGGTTGATAATTTTCCCCATGCTTTATGGAGAATTAACCTGTAGAGCCATCTGGGATTGAAGTGTTTTTTGTTTTTTTGTTTATTTTTCATTTTTAGGTAAAAGTTTCATTTGAGATTTAATTGATAGAATAAATTGTATATATTTAAAGTATAAATTTGTTAAGTTTCAATATATGAAATGATTCATATAATCATTATCAATATAAAGTAAAAACATATATTATTAATCACAAATTTTTTTCACCATCTCCCCCTCCCATGCTCATAGAATTACTGATCTGATTTTTGTCAACATGGATTGCTTTTTGTTTTCTATAATTTTATGTGAATGCAATCATAATTTCTGGGAAGATTTTGACTAAGAAAGTAACCTCTTTTATTGATGTAACGATACTATGGTTATCTACTGTTTCATTGTAAACCTTGATATTTGCGTTTATCAAGGAATGTAATTATTTCATTTAAGATTTATTTACTAGCATAAAGTTGTATAAAATATCCCCTAATTATACTTTTTATGCCTGTTGACTATAGTGATATCTCATATTTCTTAATATAAGTGATATGTTTCTTCTTTCATTTATTCTCCTTCAGTCTCTCTAGAGGTTTATAAATTACATCAATCTTTTGAATGAGCTATTTTTCATTTCTATCTCATTTATTTCTGCTCTTTGCTCTTTATGCTTTGTGCTAAGTTTATGTTTTCTTCTCCTTTTACTATTTTCTCAAGTTGGAATCTTAAATCAAATGACCAAATATGGCCAAGTTAGTCAACTACAGTATGCTGTTCAAGTCTTTTGTGTACTTTCAGATTTTCTGACTATATATTGTACCAATTATTTAAGAAAAGGCTGACAAATCTCTATCTGTAATAGTGGATTTGTTTATTACTCTTTTCAGTTCTGCTAGTTTTACTTTGTGTCCTATATCTCCATTATTTGGTGAAATTTTTGTGTTCTTAATGAACTCTTTAGTCCTGATAATATTTCTTGCTCTGAAATATAATTTGTGTAATATTAATATTCATTCTTGCTTTCTTTTAATTAATGTCTTAAACATATTTTTCTAACATTTTACATTCAAGGTATTTGTTCCTTTATATTAAAAATGTGTTTTTAAGGACAATACATAGTTGATCATGTTTATTTTTCTATCCAGTTCGATACATTGTTGTTTTCTTGGTGCTTTATACAATGAATTATCTTCTACTGCAGTTAAATAGAAGAAAAATCTTACATATTTACCCAAATATTTATCATTTTGCTTATTCTAAAATTTTATGTTGACTATATTTTTATCAGTATCTTATATAAACGTTCATGTTCTTGTTTGTATAGTTTGTGAAGAACATGTCTTTTACTTTATTTCTTTTGAGTGTCTTTTGATCATTGGTAGTCAGCAATATGACTGTACTTATAGGAACCATCACATACGGAAAGTATGCAGTCATTTAAATTTTTTTTCCTTCATTCCTTTCTCATCTGGAAAGTGAATTAAATATATGTAGCAACTGTTATATCATCCCACCCAACCGTTTACTTTTTAAAGACTTCTTTCTGCCTGTATGGCTCATTTTAGAACAGTCATTTATTTTCTTTTGGAGAGTTAAATTTGATGTTGATCTCACCCATAAATTTTAGATATTGTATTTTGAATTTTTATAAATTCTACTTGCATCTTTTTCCTTGCCTCATCTTGTTCATGTTTTATGATTTTACACATATTGGGTGTAGTTATAACAGTTTTACTGTTTACTGTTAATTCATTTTTTCATGTTACTACTTATTGCTATTTTTCATGGTTATGCTCAAGGTTTTCTTATTTTGATTTTACACATTATAATTTTATGTGCTTAGATACTGAAATCTGTTATTTTACAAATATTGTTGAATTTTAATAAAGTATACAGTTTCACAATTTCATTTTCTGAGGATTGCTTCTGAAATTTTAGTTTAGGTTAAGAGAAGCCCTTTCTACATGTAATTTATACCCACTACTGAGGCAGTAGTCATCTGAAAATTCTAACAATTAAAAACTTTCTTTTCATTCATTCTCTTTGTTATATTTTTCCTATTTTCTTTCTGGTTCTTGTGAATATTTTTAGTAATATTATTATTTCTACTACTATATTGCTATGATCATGTCTTCTAATTTCTTGGAGTTTATTCTGTTGTTCTTTTCCTACCTTATTGGTTGCATTTTATTGATTTTTTTGTCATTAATGTCTTCATAATAAACCATTTTAGACTGAATTTCTGTTGAAACATTTTTTTATTTTACCTCATAAATTGTAACGTGCTAGGTTGTAATTATCACCTAGTTTTCAAATATTTTTATTATAATTTTTTCTTTGGCTCTGGAAGTGTTTTATTAAAATTTCCACATATGAGAACATATTATGATTATTTTTGTGTCTTATTAGTCATCACTAATATTAATTATTATTTTATTTTTTATAGCAACATCTAACTTAATTTTACTATGGACAGAGTACACTTTCAGTATAACACCAACTCCTCAAAATTTGTAAAGATTTGCTTCATGGGTTGACATATGTTCAATATTTTAGTAAAACGTGCTTGATGACAATTTAGGTTCTTCAATTGTAGAATGACATTTTTACAGTTGATAGTTTTAAATGAAAGCATAAATTATACCAAACTTTTGTTTGTTGTTTTCTCATTAATCTGTGCTCAAAGTTATACTTTTCAATCACAATTTGAGATATGTGTATCTATATTTTTCTAATATTTTTCTGCCTTCATTTAGTACTTTTAAGCCATTTGGAATTTATTTCGGTATAAAATGTAGGTCTACATTTTCACTGTTTAATTTTTGTATACCTAAATAACACTGTAATCATAATAGAATAATTTGCATGCCTACATCTTACTGATTTATCATGCCACATTTAATGCTTAATTTGCATTGTTATGCCACCTTCAGTGCTTAAATATGCTTCAGTATGTCTCTGGTTACATATTCTGATCCATTGCTATCTCTTATGCCAATATCATACTATTGTGTTTATTTTTTTTTCATCGTTTACTTTAGCACCTGGTGGAAAAATTATTATTTTGTTATTGTCATTTTTTAGGTCATAGTAATTATTTCTTTTTGTTTACTTCTACAGAAGAAATATAGAATAACTGTCGAGTTACAAAGTCATATTGAGGGCCTGGGATTTAGCTCAGTGGTTTCGCCACCTGCTTCGCAAGTGCAAGGACCTGAGTTTGATCCCTGGTACCACACACACACACAAGTCATATTGAGGGAGATATATAACTTAATAATGGCGTTGGTTCAATAATCTGGATTACATGATGTTACTTCTCTGGCATTATATCGTCATAACAAAACTTGGAATATTTTATGACTTTGTAAAAGGAAAGACTGTCTTTGATGATTAAATAAAGGAAATTAATTCTTTAATTTATACCTTCCTCACCATTTCCTTTGCCACCGTCTTATGCCCCAATTATAAAGTTTCTCAGAATGTCTTCTGTTGGAACACTGGCATGGTGTAAGAATTTTATATATAAAAATATTTCTTCAACCAACCAGGTTGCAAGAGTCCAGAGTTAACAACTGTAAATAGATATTTTATCATTGAAGCTTCTTTTACCCTTTAATATGCTGATTAGCATATGATTAAGTATATCTCACATAGGAATAAATCAAGTACCATTTTGCTAACAGAGTTCTGTATGATCTTAACCTAATGTCATAGAGTTTTTATGAAAAATAAGTGGGATAAAACTTGTAAAACATTTCAGTGAAGAGTTTTCCATCTATGTTCATCTATGTTCATATTGGCTTAAGTATGTTTGTTTTGTTTTGCTTTGTGCCCTGCATTTTTGTGTGGTTTTGGTATCAGGAAGATGCTGCACTGATAAAATTGCCTTGGAAGTATTCCCTCTATTTCTACCTTCTGCAAGAGTCTAAGTACTGGTATTAATCCTCTGAATATTTACTAGAATTCAACTCTGAAAACATCTGGTTCTGAACTTTTCTTTGTTGCAAGGTTTTTAATTGCAACTTCAGTCTCATTATACATTATTGATCATGCTCAAGCTTTCTAATTCTTTTTCTTTCAGTGTTGGTAGGTTGTGTTCCTAGAAATTTGCTATTTCCTTTACTTTATGTAATTTTTTGGCTTATAGTTGTTCATTATAGTACTTTATGGTTGTTTTAATTTCTGAGGCATCCATTACAGTATTTCCATTTTCATTTCTGATTTCATTTATTTGAATCTCTTTTCTTTTTTCTTAGTCTAGTTAAAGGCTTGTTTAATTTTTAAATTTATAAAACTATTGTTAGTGGTGATTTTTTCTATTGTTTTCATATTTTTAATTGGATTATTTCTGTTCTGATTATTTCCTACCTTTGGTTTTTTTTTTCATTTTCTAGTTCTTTAAAATGCAATATTAGATTCTTTTATTCAAAATTGTTTTTTCTGTTTCAATGTAGGTTTTTATCACTACAAACTTTCCTCTTAAAACTGACTAAACTGTATTCCACAGGTTATAATATTTTATGTTTCCAATTTTATTTGACTCTATTTCTCTATTTCTTTTTGATCCATTGATTTTTCAGGAACACTTTGTTTAATTTTCACATATGTATGAAATTTTCAGGCTTTCCTCTTATTACTAATCTCTAGTTTTATAACATTGCAGTTAGAAAAGATACTTGAAAGGGAAGATATGATCGAAGTATATTTGCAGGTCCGAAAAGTTCACAGAGATCACGTTTTATTGTCCAACTAATATATGCTAATCATTATAAAAAAGAAATCACATAATGTATACCTGATGTGATTTTTGTCTTCTTAAATTTTTTAAGCCTTATGTTATGATCTCATACATGATCTATCCTGGAGAATGTTACATGTGCACTTGATAATAAGGTGTATTCCCTTACAAGGGGATAGATTTATATATATGTGTGTGTGTGTGTGTGTGTGTGTGTGTGTCAGATAAATTTGGCTTAAAGTATGATTCAAGTCCAATGTTCAAGGCCAAGAAAATGATTTTCTATCGAATAATTTATCTGTTGTTGAAAGTGTGGAATTAATGTAACTGGACACTTATAGCATACACAAAACTCATCTCAAAATGGATTAAATAGCTAAATGTAAGACTTAAAACTATGAAAGTCCTAAAAGAAAACAGAGGAAAAGCTCTTTGGCATTGATCTTTGTAATGATTTTGTTTTTGATGGGACATCAAAGTCACAGGGAGCAAAACCAAAATAAGTGAGACTACATTAAACTGAAAAGCACAAGAAAGAAAACAACAAAACGAGAAGCCATCCTACAGATTAGGAAAAAAATATTTGTGTACCATATATTTGATAGGGGTTAGTATTCAAAATATATACAGAGCACATACACGATTCAGTAACAAAAATTGAGTAGCCTAATTTAAAACTGGGCAAAAGTACTGAACAGACAGTTCTTCAAGGAAAAATTAAAAAATAGCCAACAGGTATATGAAAAACTGTTCATTATCACTAATCACCCCATAAATAAAAATCAAAACCACAAGGAGTTATCACCTCAAACCTTTTAAGATGGCTAATATAAAAAAGACAAGAGGAAATTGTTGCCAAGGATGTACAGTAAAGGGAACCCTTGTACTGCTATTGTGAAAATGTGTATAGAAGTCTCTAAAAAAAATAAACCTACCTTATAATCCAGCAATTTTAGTGGTGGGTTTATAGACAAAGGAAAAGAAATAATTAAATCAAAGAAATATCTGTTCTCTTATTATCATTGCAACGTTGTTCAAACAGCCAAAATATGAAAACAAGATAAATGTCCACTGGCGAATGCTGAAATTACAAAATTGTAACATGAATATTATTTAACTTTAAGAAAAAGGGAATCTTACCATGTGCAACAACATGGATAAAACCAGAGGTCATTATATTTGGTGAACTAAGCTGAACAGAAAGAAAAATACTGTGTGATCTTTTATGAACAATCTTTGTTTTATGTAGAATTTTTACGTAATGTTAATTACATATAACCAGATAATAGGACAGCAGCTTCCAAAGGGAAGGTATAAGTGGGGAGAGCTTGGTCAGAAGTTACAAAGTAGCAGTTATGTAGGACAAATAAATCTAGAGATCTAATACGTAGTCTGAGAATTACAGTTAACACTATTTTATATTGGCAGTTTTCTAAAAGAGATTTTAGCTATTCTCACCACAAAAAGGTAACTATGTTAGAGAATGTATATATTAAATTACTTACCTATAGTAATTATTTCTTACTACTTATGAATATCACATTATTTTGCATACTTCAATTTTAAATAATAAAACAATAATAATAAACCTATAAGACACTCTAATAGCACCTGGCATACAGTGATCAGTTAATGCATTGAGTTGTTTTTATTTGCTCAAGTTCTTTTGAGTTCTTCTCCTCACACCCAAATATGCAAAAGATTAACTTTTCATGTAACCTCTTCTATGAAATCCTGATTCTCAAAAATCATCACTCCGTACTATCATCAGTATATAGTTTCTACTCCTCTTTCAAATCATTTCAAGTAGTACCTTTGAACTTATTTAGAGATAACCAAAATATCCATACACTTTTCCACATTCTTTTGTGGGCTCTCTGCTGACCCTGGCTGAGAACCACTGAGAGGAGATCTAAGTGAGTACTCAAAAACAAATAAACAGCAACAAGCAAAAAATCATATTCATTGGGCTTGGGGTGTAGCTCAATGTTAGAGATTATGCTTAGCATGTGTAAGGCCCTGGGTTCAATGCCAAGTACCAAAACCTCCAACCTCCCTCCCCCACAAAAAAGAAAAAAAAAAAACAACCAACCAAACAAAAAACATTGATTTATTATTGTCCAAAATAGTCATAAGAATTCATATGAACAATCATTGAATTACCTTTCAACTATCCCTTTGCCACAATAAGGTGGAACTAATAAATCTACATTGGAATCCACCCAGATTTATGATTATTCTCATGAGGAGCATGGATCAAACCACTCATGCTCTACATAATTCATATCCTCTTTCTAATGAGATATTTTTGGCATCTTTCTGACAGATGGTAAGCAATGAAAAGTACAGAATGCTTTCACAAATTGTGTGTTAAGGCCAAGACTAAATTGCCAAGTAGGATGTGAAGCACAGCTACATGGAATATCTATGGAGCACATTATCATTTGGAGTGAGCCATTGAACTAATGAAACAAAATTGTATAGAAACTCAAACAGTAAATATGGGCTTTGAGTATAACAGAGCTTGATTTGAATTCTGGATGTATTACTTATTAGTTTTCTAGTTGTGTGGATTTAAACTAACTTCCTCACCTAGAAAACAGCTTTAATAATATTAGATTCAACAGGGTGCTACACAAGGCTTGCACTATGGACAGGTGTGTGGGCCACCTACCTTGGGGGCAAAATTTAGGGAACACCAAAAATTCAGTAATGAATACATGTAATATTTTTAATAATCTTTGGAAAACTCTAATGCAGAAATTCAACACAAACAAAATATCAATATTTTCCTTAGATTCTTTTATTGGTACATTTTACATATACGATACATTTACATTTATCATTGGGTGCTTGTACCTTTACATGATATATCTTGGTCCTTATTTTTTCCCCATTTCCTGTCCTCCCTTCAACCCCTCCACCCTTCCCTATTTAAAATAAAGACAAGGTCCAATCCTGAACTTAGATGTCTTGATCTCAGTTATCGCTCCTTAAACTTGGCCTTGTTTTTTATTTTTAATGGAAATTAAATGAGCTCTGTCTTTGGTTTATTCTTTTTAAAATTAGTTATAAATTTTAAGATTGAGAAAATGGCCTTTTATCTTTGTAAAAGCAATTCATAGTGAATCATTCAAATACAAAGAAACCCACCTTATTTTTTCTTTCTGCTTTTATTTGTAATTATACAAGTAGCACATAAGCATATTATGGGTAAGGATAGCATTCCCTTAAATCTGAACTTCTCTAAGCACTCATATACTTAATATCTTTAGATAGTATACAGTTCTAATCTTATTTTTGAATGAAACTGGCATTCCCCTGTACAAACATATTTGCATATTTGCTTTTGTTTCATATAATACTCAGCTTTATCTGTATCCCCATTCTTGTAATTTACTTATAATTTACTGCATAATGCTCCATAATCTTCTGAAGATTTTTCATTTAGTTGTACTACTGATATTTATTTAGAGATGTTTACAACAGATCAATATTCCACACAGTGCTATAGTGAACATTCTTAAACATATACATAATGTTTTTCTAGTTTACATACTGAGAAATACAACTGCTGACTTTTGTAGGATATGAATATTAACTTCATTTTGTTACTGTTTTATTCCCTTTCGAAGTGGCCATTTTAAGTGACACTCCCACTAGAAATATATGACTGTTCTTGTTTTAACACTGTATCTTCAAACTGATTCATTATTCGCCAATCAGATGGCTTAAAATGTTGTCTCATTGATGTTATTTTGCATTTCTCTGTATAATTGATAATGGTGCCTTTCAATATACTTATTGGATATATGCATTTCCTACTTTGTGAACTGACTTTCCTAATTTTTATACTGGAGAATTTGTTCTAACTGAATATCAGGAGTTTCACATGTATTCTGGATACTAACATCTTCTCTTGTATACTGCAAATAATTCAAATAATAACACCTATTCTACCCCATTTGTTTTGAGTATCTTATCATAAAGAGTTTGTTATTGAAATATTTTGTTTACTTTGATTTTTAAAAAATTTCATCCCCACCAGAAAATCATACAAATAGTATATTGGCTAGTTCTTGTGCTTTTTTGTAATAATAATAGGTTTACTTTTAAAAATCAACTTGGATTTTGTTAATGGTATGTGTTATCAATAATTCATTTTCTTTTTTGTTATTTTTCAAACAAATGGTCAATTGTTTCAACATTATTTAATTGAAATTCCCATATTACCATATACTAAATTATCACACATATATGGTCTGTTTTGAAGGTCTGTTAGGCTTCATTGATATATTTTTCTATTTCTCTACCATATCAGTACCATATTATTCAATTATGATAATATTATAATATATATAGCCCATGAGAGTCAGAGAAGTTTTCATAAAGGAAGGGACTCTTGACCAAGTATGAAAAGATGCATTGACATTTGTCAGGCAATGAAAAAGAAACAAGTTATTCCAGTTAGAAGAAACATGCCAGTACACATAGGTATGAAATTGTATGCCAAATTTAAAGACTCCTAGCTGTGCACTATCAGTAGAGGATAGTCCTTAGAGTCTAGGATAGAATTTGAGGTCACACAAGAAGATAGGGGCCAGATATAAGTGGACTTAATTATTCTAGTAAAGATTTTGAATCTTCCCAAAAAATTAAAACAATCATACCACAGCGATATATGTGCACCTGTGTTTATAGCAGCACAGTTCATAACAGCTAAAGCTTGGAAACAGCCCAAGTGCCCATCAACTGGAAACTGGATAAAGAAGGTGTGGTTTGGTTTTTTTTAATATAAAATGGAGTACTACTCAGCCATAAAGAATGAGAAACAGAGACATTTATAGCTAAATGGATGTATATTGAGGCCATACTCTTAAGTGAAATAAATAGGACACACATGTGTAAATACCGAATAGTTTCTCTAGTGTGAGAAATTGAAAGTGTAAATAAGGATTAAAATGATTAAAATGAATAATTGATAATTTGAAATAGGAAGAAAAGATCTAAAGGTGTAGGGGATGTGCTAGGAGAAGGGGAAAGGAAAGAAGGGAAAGGAAAAATTATGAGAAATGAAAAAAATGGAAACAAAGTCTATGTAAATAGGGAAGGGTGGAGAGGGTGAAGGGCGCTCAGGTAATGGAAAAAAATAAGAACCAAGATATATCATGTACAATTACAAGCACCCAATGATAAATGTCAACATATTGTATACCTAAAATGTACCAATAAAATAATTTAAGCAAAAAAAAAAAGATTTTGGAATTATTCTACAGTCAGAATATAGCTATTATAAGCTTTTGAGCAAGGAGAACATAATCAGCTGTCCTTGGAAGAAGTGTGAGGATGGTTTAAAGGCAAAAGTGTTGTGTAACTGCTGTAGAAATTCGGGGAAATAAGAACTTTGCAGGGTGGATCAGTCATGATAAGCTTTATAAGAGAACAAGTAAGCTGTAATAGAATGGTAGGATGTGGTTAATTTAAAGAGGACACTCTGGTTGGTTCAGGAAGAGAAAATTATTATATGTTTATTCAATTTATTTGTATTATTTCAACCTTATATCCTTTAAAAAATAAGGTGAATATTAGATAAATCCAAAATACACTATGTATAGATGCCTTACTATTTAACTTAATTGAACCCAAGATAATTTTTGCTTCAATATGGCTGCTTTAAGTAATCAAGTTTAAAAATATCAAACAAGATTTTTCATTTAACAAAAGATAGCAGTCTTGAGGAAACTTTGAAACAGATAAGGGTAGACATGACTCCAGTTTAATGGGGAGCATAGAAACTCAAAATAAAGGAAAGAGCAAGTAAAGGGGATAAAATGAGTTATTTTAGCAAATAGGAAACACAAAAACTAGAAAATTAATGTTTCTTACTTAAATATTTCTGACTTCTGGTATAGAGCAAGAAAGTGTTAATGGGACATTATTAAGTCTTGATATGTAGCTGTTTTATATCTATGATTAATCTAGGGTAGATAGGGCCAAAGTTATTTTTTAAATGACTAAAATAACATGTTGATAGAAATCAGAAAAATAAAGTAAAAGTTTAAAAGTTTCACAGATGTCTATATTTTTCCCATTTGCTCTCTTGGGAATTGCGTGGCTAACCCAACGTCATTTATTTTAACTAATTTGTTATATTGAAAACTAATTTTAACAATAAATACTAGTAAGCCTATAGTATGGATTATACTAGTTTCTTCTTAATCTGCCTATGACTTAAAAAATCCATACTCCCATGCCTGATATTCTAGCCTGATGATTCACCACAAATTATGTAGTGACCACTTTCTGCATTTTGCCTTATGATTTTTCCTTTCATAGATTCATGTCATTTAGCCATCAAATTTTTGTGGCTATTTTTAATAGAGAATATGTGAGGGCAGCAAGGAGGCTCTTTGCCTCCCTATGGCTCCCAGTAGGAAACCTCAGGCTACTGTCCACGAGATTAACTACCATGGGTTGAAGTTATTTCATTTCCATCTTTATATAATAAGTACTTCCCCAGTTGGTGGATTAGATTTTGTTGCTAGGATAAAAGATTGATTCTTAGATGTCATTCTAAAAACAGTGATTTATTTTGTTGACATGCTTTACTGAGACAGATTTTATTTCAATCAGGATATCTTTTAATATCATTTACCCTTATGAAATTACTAAAGTTTTTCCTGAGTGAATGATATTTATAATAAAATATGTATCGTAAGTATAGAAATTGATGAGGTTTGACACACGCAACCCATATAATCACCACCCCAATTAAAATTGCAAGATTTATTTTGTGCCCCTTTGTAGTCAATCTCTAACTTTCCCCAGTCCTGCCCTAGGCAACTGACATTTTCTTTCTTCTTTTTAAAAAAATAAAGTATAGATTAATTGTATATAGTCTAGTCAGAAGATCATGTAAATGAAATGGAGAATATACTCCTTGGCTTTAGGCTTGTTTTGCTAGGTAAAAAGTTCATGAACTTGACCAAGTTTTTGTTTGCATCAGCAGCTTTTCTTTGTTATTGTGTGACTACAACACAGAATTTACCAGCACAACAGCTTATGGGCATTTGGGTTCTCAAGAACATCACTGCAAAAGGGTGTGACAGAGAAAAGATGCTTATTCCATGGTGGGGAGGAAACAGAGCAGGGCAACAGTGCCAGAGAAAGTGGTTGCAACCATATATATGGTACTCAAGGTTACACCTCCACAACCAACCCAGACATGCTCAGAAGTGTGATTTACTAATCTCCTGGGATTTTAATCCACTCAAGTTAACATATCATGATTAACAGTCACACTAATTGTGAAGTGGCATCTAATTGCGGTTTTAATTTTCATTTCCTTGGTGACTAATGATGTTGAACATCTTATGTACCTATAGACAGTCTTGTGTTTTATTTTGTAAAATATCTGTAAAAGTCTTTTGAAGTTCTTTATATATGTTCAATAACATTCCCTTTTCAGGCATAGGTTTTACAAATATTTTATCCTAGCATATCAATTGCATTTTCATTTGCTTAATAATGTCTTTTGTAGAGTGCAAAGTTTTACTTTTGATGAAATCGAGTTAACATTTTTATGTGGTACTAAGGATGCAACTGAGGGGTGCTCTACATCCTCTACATCTTGAGCTACATCCTCAACTCTTTTCATGTTTTATTTTAAGACAAGGTCTCACTAAGTAGCCCAGGCTAGCCTCAAGCTTGCCAACTTCCCGCCACACCATCCCAGAGAGCATGGATTGAAGCTGTGTGCCCCACATCTGTTTCAGTTAACAACTTTTTTTGTGATTCAAGTTTTTTATTCTAAGAAACCATTATGTTAAGAAGTATTATTAAATGATATTACTAATATAGTTATTGTTATTGCCATGTTTAAATATATCATGAGCATGGACTTGGGAGTTACACAAAACTGCGTTCTTGTGTCACTGCCACTTACTATGTAACCCTGGTTAAGTAATCTAACATCTCTGTTTCTCAGTTTTCTCATACATAAAATGAGGATAATTTTATTATTTACCTTCCAGGTGTGTTGTAAGTAACAAACTAAATAAATTATATAAAAATACTTGATGCATTTCCTGGAACATACCAAGCACTTATTAAATGGTAGTTGTTATTACTTGCAAATATGTCTTTTTGATTTTGTCATCTTTTTAAATTCGCTCTCTCTTTTCCTTTCTCAACTTATGCAGACAGTCAAGAACATTTCTCTACACACATTGAATGACCAACTCAATAAGAGAACTGAAATTAAATATTGCTCTAGCACATTTTGAATTTTAGTGTAGTCAAGATTGCATTCCCTTGAAAGCAAGGGAGAACACATTCATATACAGCAGAATTCCAGGTGGCTACTGACAACCTCAGTCAGCAGCTACACAACTCTGAGAACCTGCTTCTATAGCCCTGCATTATAGAACTTATAAAAGACTATCCAGCTTCCATTCTTCAGACATAGTTTTCTGTGTTTGATTTTGAGTTTTCTTCTAATATAACACATTTTCTAGGTATTATAATTCCCTCTGAATTTCTGAAAGATATTGCTTTTTTGACCCTGTCATAATTAACAATAGATACTTCTTGCTAATGAGCTGTTACCTGCAACGCCACATAATTCTTCTGACAGGGTGACTAATAAAGCTTGACCACCCTCTCAAATCAGCTAGCAAGGCTTTGGGCGTTGACACTGAAAAAATTATTTGAAGCTTTTTTACCAATCTTAACTACTGCATACGAATAATAAATACAGGGTTGCTGAATATGGAAGTTGGTTTTAAGCATGTGCTCAGCATACAAAGTTATCTTGAAACTATAATGGATTATCTGACAGGGATTAGAATAAATTTCAATTCCTTTTCCATGGATAAAGACCTACTTAGGGCATTACTATTAAATAATTTTTATAAAAAATTTTTTTCAAAGAGACCATTCAAAATATATTATTAAGCAAATAGTCTTTCCCAGGACATAACCTGATTACTTTGGAGACTGCCTTTTCCTAATGCATGTGTCAGTTTTCCACCACACTTCTAGTAATAAAAATAATCACAACACACACATACACTAAAAGAATGCATAGATTTTAAAAAAGAGTAAAAGAAACCTCACTTAAAAATGAAGTTTTCTGCCAAATTAACCTCTTTGATTAGGAACGCACTGAAACACAGTAAAAAGAACAGTAGAGTTGAGAGTGAAAGTAGAGCATTTAAGTGCCCTTTTGCAACAATTGGTAGCTGTATGATATTGACAACAACTGCTCTGATCCACAATTTCTTCATTTGAAAAATTGGTATAGAAATGTTTGTTATATAAGCATTGAAAGTATTGAAATAAAAACATAAAGTCTTTGTAAAATGTAAATATTCTCTATTGATAAGAAAATATCACAGGTTTGATCATTTATATCCTAGAGTCAAACAGGTAAATGCTTTCAACTAGCACATATATTTTAATGAACATGGAGTTGCACTGTCTTGATTACCCATTATAGGAAAGAAAAAAGATGTGCTTCCCTTTGCCCTCTGAATGAATGGATAATAGCCCAATTCAATAAGAGAAAAGATATACAAATTTATTCTTGTGTAAAAGAGGAAAATCATTGAATGGAGGAAAAATCACGGGTGTCTGACTGCATACTAGCTAGACATGATTCAAAATCTTGTACCCCCTTTCTGTATAGGAGTAAGAAAATGGTGAATGTTAGGAAAATGGTAAATGATTTTTAGGGGAAATCAATAGGCTTGGAGAACATAAAAATGGCCTGGGACAAAGACCTCTGGGGCTGCAAAACAGGTAATGGATTCTAGGTGATTATCTGTAGAACTGAATAGAGTATGATGTTGTGTTGCAAGCCTGTTTAGATGTTTTGACAACTTCATTATTTCTTCTTTACATATGAGTTTAGTTAATGAAAGCTTGTGGAAGGGACAGGAGATAATTGTTCATTGGCATATCTGGACTTTAGGCAGGCAAGGAGATATCAAGGTAGTCTCTTTCAGCCTCTCCTGCTCTTCTAATTTTTAAAAATTTATAATAACAAGCATACTAGAAGCCATACTTTGTGGTGACAGTCTCTGGACTCTTTCAACTTCAAAAAGGACCTATTGTCCCAGCTACTAGCAGTGTACCCAAGATGCAGCCTTCAGCTTTAACCTACTTAAGAGCCTAAGTCACCTGCTCAGAGCTGCCTCATGCCTTTTCCATGAAGGTGTAGGGGAGAAAAATAATGTTTTCCTTACCCTCTGTACTTCTTAGTTGTGGTGGTGTCCTGTAACAAAAGAAAGATTAACATAAGAAAAACAAATAGAAGTGTATTAGCATGTGTACCTCATGTATACATGAGCAGTGACCTAAAGAGATGAGCATGTAAATCTCAAGTAGATTTCAAAGTGTTGTCTTAGACTCCAGGATTGATACTGCTTTTCAGTGAAACAAAGGGGAAAAAAGATGTGGGGAAAGGGATGCTTAATACAAGATATCAAGGCAAAGTATCTTAAAATAAAGGTAAAGCTTGTACAGATGTAAGTCATCTTTTAAATTGTTTAAGTCTCCTTTTCCATTATTAAACAGGTCATTCTTCTCTTCCTAATACACTGAGGGAGACCCACTTATGAATGAATATTTCCTTTATGGAAAAAGTTTCTTTTACTGAAAGATGACTTCTCTAAGAAGTCTTCTCTAAGTTTCTCTGTCTTCAGTTTCTCAATATACACAGGTCAGAATAACCCTTATATGAAAGGGGCATAATTTGGGGTGACATAATCTGATTTTCTACATTCATATTTTGGGTAGCATTTTATGAATCCCATCATGTCCACATAGTATCAATATGGGCAATAATATGAAAGGTCAGTGGAAGCAGGGAAGCCTTTAAGATGCTGTTGTAGTTATCCAGGAGACAGATGATGGAGGCTTAGCTTAGAGTAATGACAGTTGAGATCGGGAGAAATAGTTATACTAAGGATATGCTTTGGATATAGATTCAAAAGATTCAGGGATGAAAGGGAAAATAGAGCAAAGTAATGCCATATTTTGGGAACGTATGGGGTGAAGATTTATATTTTAGACAACATTATTTTGAGATACTTCATAGATGTTTAGTAGATAATTAGATTTGAGTTTGGAACTCAGGAAAAATAAGAACAGATAGAATTTGGAGAATTCAAAACAGAAAATATAGACATAGGAATCATTTGCATAAGAGCATTAAATAAGATGAGATCACCTCCCCAGAATATTGCCCCTGGGTCTCTGTGTTACTCAGGAATGGAGAACGATGTTTGTTGTACTCATGTATATAATATCATAGAAATGCAATATTCATCAACTATTTAATTCAAAACAAGAGCATTTGGAAAAAAGGTCTCATTAAAATGAAGGAATGTTTGTCCTCTGATTGTATTCTTTAAGTCAACAGTTACAAAGTTCCAACTATGTGTTAAGTGATTTATGTACATTATAGCATTTAGTCTTCAAAACACATTGAGATAGAAATGATTATTCTGATTTTACAGATGAAGAAACCAAAGTTCAGAGAAATGATGCAATTTGGTCCAAGTTATACAGTAAGTATTGATCCAAGTAGTTTTGTTCCCTGTTAGCCTCCATATGCAGTACATCCTACTAGCAGCAATAATAGCAGCAATTAATAAATATTGCTATGATTTGGGAATGATATTAGTATTCCTCCCAAAAGTTCTTGTTTTGGAAGCTTGGTCCCCAATGAACCAATGTTGGGATGTGGTAAAACCTTGAAGTGGGGGAGGGGGGCTGGTAGAAAGTGATTAAGTCACTGGGGGTGCTGCCCTTGAAAGAGTTTAATGTAGTTTGTGTAGAACCCCACTAAATTTGCAAGAGGATAGATTATTATAAAAGAAGGCTGGCCCATACCCAGTTTCTTGTGTCCTGTGTCACCCGCATACATGAACTCCCACCATGATGCGATATGTCAGGATTTAATGGAACCAAAGGGATCCTCACTTGAAATCAAGCTTATGGAGCTTTCAACCTTAAACTTTCAACATCCCAAACTTGTGAGCCAAATAAATTTCTATCACTTATAATGTACCCAGCCTCAGATGTTATGTTGTAGCAACTGAAAATGGACTACTACAAGTACTTGGTATGCCCAGGTCTAGGACTGAAGTGCTTGTGATGGCTTATCTCCTCTCATTCTCATAAAAACTCTGCTTATTTTCCCCATTTTATACATGAGAAATCCAAGAGCTTAGAGATGCAAAGTAACTTGGAGAAAGTCTTATGGTTAGTAAGTGGAATAGTAATGTTTTAAATATCCATTTGCTTTACCCCAGAGCTTTCATCTCCTATGATCTTAGGAAAGGAGAGAAAAATTTTTCCTCTGAAAGGGAACATAAATCTCAAGTGCCAAGAAAATCGAAAGCATAATATTAAAATGATGGATATTTCAAAATTTAATTTTATTCAAAATAAATGTTTGAAGGTGGTTGTTAAAAAATAGCAAGATATTGGGAAAGAATCTGTTAAATTATTTTCTAAAGTTATTATCTTTAACCAGGTGCAATGATGCAAGCCTGTAATCCCAGCACCTGGGAGGCTGAGGTAGGAGGATCTCTGTGAGTTCAAGGCCAGCCTGGGTTACTGTCTTAGTCACTTTTCTCTCATTGTTGAGACAAAATACCTAACACTCAAAGTTAAAGGAGGAAAGGTTTATTTAGCTTATAGTTTGGAGAGATTTCAGTCCATAATTGGCTAGTTTAGGGGCAGAGTGGCACATGGCAGCAGGGCATCACAGAGGAAAAACAGTTCATGGTACCCACAAGGTAGAAAAAGTAACAAGGGAGTTTAACAGCATCTTTATGCCCCTTTTATCTCATCCAGACTACCAAGATTAGGGTGGTGCCAAACCAATCACTCATATGGTTTAGTAATCACATGCCCTTAATCCCAGCCTCACACAATCCAGATTCAGAAACCTCTGCAAAAGACTGAATGAGGCTTTGAGGGAACATCTAGGCACAAGCAGTAACAGTTATGTAGTGAGTTCAAGGCTAGCCTGAACTGCATATCAAAACTGTCTCAAACAAACAAAATAAATAAGTAAATAAATAAGGTTTTCATCTTTAAACAAACAATGGTAAAAATGAGAGTTTTCTTTTGAATTTAAATTATTTGTGGCCATGAAATAGAATGAGCCTCACCAACCAATGTAGAATTGGACCAATGACCTTGGCTTCTGAGGATAGTGTTGTACATAGTGGACTTAACATTGTCCTGTTAGCCACTTTGGAAGGACCAGCAGATGTCTTAAAGCCAGGGAGATTTATTTGGTTGAGTCCAATATCTTTCACTACCACATCCACATAAAGATATGCCTCCAGTTTCTCTTTTCACTCAGGTTTTTTGCTACAAAAGAAAGTATTTCTAAACATATCATGATTATATCTAATTTCATTAGGGATTTAATGAACACATACAGTATCCATAGCACATTAATAATTTCTCTGAGTACATCAAATTGTTTCTGATTCTTTTCAATGAGGCGTGTATGGAGCCCTAATGATGAACAAGTTTCTATCTGGATATTCCTTACATGTTTAATTGATCTGTTTGACTTTTCATCCAAAACCTCAAGGAAAGTAATACTCAATAATGTAAATTTTGAGCCATCATGGCAACCATATTAATTTATAACCAGGTATGTCTCCAGTAAATAATGAGGCCTTGGGCCTGGGATTTAGCTCAGTGGCACCACGCCTGCCTCCCAAGTGTAACGTCCTGAGTTCGATCCCTGGTGCCACCTCCCATAAAAAGTGAGGCCTTACTGAAAAACAAAGTCCATGCCTGAGGTAAAATAAATGCCTTATTGCCTGTTATCCTCTAAAAATCAAAGTTCTGAAGGGGTCTGTACAGAATTTGGTATGTGTTGAATAGATGAAAATAGTCTAAAGCTTTCCACAGGACAAAGATATGTCAGTCAACAGAAAAAGAATATGTATAGTAACTGGATCCAACCAGTGTACTTTAGACATCAATACCGGCAAAACTTTCTCATTAACATCACTGTTAACCCATTACTTGCATTGACAACTTTTACCTTGCATTGTCCTTTACCACTGGCCCTTTTTTTTTCCTTCAGTCTTCCTCAGATGTTTTTTGGAATGAGAGAATAGATAGATAGAAAGATAGATAGACACTATTCAATGTGATTTGAACAAATATCATTCACTCCTAGATGTGAGACTAGAACCTATATGTTGAGGATATGTTTGATGATTCTAGACATGTGCCAGCTGATTCTGCCAATAGACATATCATGAAGCCAAGAAAGGTAGGCTCTGGAGTCAAAATGATATATGAATTCATACCCAGAGATTAGCTCTACAACTAATTTTCTATGTGATCTTGAATGAATAATCTCTCAGCTTCAGTTTACTAATTTGAAATGTCAAACTAATGATACTCATCTGGAGGATGGTTGTAACAATTAACAATTATATAAAATACTTAATATGTATGAAAGGTTCTGGCAAAATGCTTGGCATGTAGGCATTTACTCAAGAAAAGAAATTATAAATTGACTCCTTTATGATATGCATCAGAATAAATATTTATTTTTTAAGAAGTTATTACAGCATGAACTATCACATCCAAATTGTAGTAACTTATTTATGCTAGTATTATATTTTGATGTAGATGTCTTATTTGAATTTTACTAGCTTCAATTTCAACCATATTTTTATGAAACCGTAGTACTAGCATCTGAAAGACTCTTTAAGAATCCATTTTTATCTTTACCTTTTAGCAAAAAATAGTGACAAAGATTCCTGATTTCTACACAGCACATTCATACTTACATACATACATATAACAAAATGTAAATTAGTTGTTCTCTTTGGGCCAGGCTCTGTGGTAGGAGCTAGAGATTTTAAAGATTACTAAATATAATACACACTCTCTTAGTTACATTCTTGTTGCTGAGACAAAATACCCAGCATTCAAGGTTAAAGCAGGAAAGGTTGATTTCATCTCACAGTTTGTGGAGGTTTCAGTCCATAACTGGCTGGCTCCAAGGCAGGGTGGTGTAGCACAAGGGCATGGCAGAAGAGAAACAGTCCATGGTGGAGCAGGTAGGAGGCAACAAGCAGTAGCAACAGGCTTCCCTTTCCCTTTTATCCCATTGAGGCTACAAGCCTTTTTGGTGGTGCCACCCACACCCAGTGTGGGTCTTCTGTGTTCAGTAAATCCATTCAGCCACACCTAGAACTGTGCTAATTCTAATCAGTGAACTAATTTAGTAACACATACCCTTAATCAAAGTATCACACACTCTAGATTAGTAGTGGCTGATTTATGGCATGCATGTTATTTGTTTTTCTTTTAAGACAAAAGATGTTAATGTATAAGTTATTTTTTCTAAACTAAAGCCTCAGTATTTAGGTTTAACTGCAATATTGCCACTTTGTGATAAATTTAGTGGGTTTTGGGTGGCAGTTTGGGCACTCATCTCTGAAAGTTTCACCATGACTGCCCTAGAACCATCAAGCTCTGAAAAGCCCTGCTTATAAGTGCATGAGGCTTTGGGGGGTCATCCAGATATAAGCCAAAACACACACCTTCTATGAATTCATCATCCAATGATTATGACAAATATGGAATGTGAAATTATCTTACAAGGCAGAATCAAACAAATGTTAAATATATACTATAGGAGCACAGAGGAAAAAGGAATTAATTCCTTCTGTGGGTGTGACTACAACAACTAGTCTTTTTTTAAATGTATATATTACATCAATAGGGAATTGTAACATCTCCAGACTCACTAGCTTCACAGCAACTTAAAAATTACATTTCATCTTGTAATCACTGAACTCATTCTGACTTGGAGTATTTTGTGCTAATCTGTGCTAGCGGTGTTGTGGAGTTGCCTTTGATTATATTCAGAGAAGAAACTGAGGGTGCAGTGAAATAGGCAAAAGGCAAAATCACTGTTCTCATAAATTCAAACATCAGCTCAACTTCTAGAAAGTACCAACAGATGTTTAGAGAGTAATTCGACTATTCTTCATGGCATAATAACGCGAAAGAGAAAAATCAGTTCAATGTATCAGAATCTCTCCCAAGACTTGTTAATCTAAGTTTATAGCTTGTTGGTTTATAAGTGCTTTATTTAAATTCTGTCAAAAACCTTAGCTGGAATATTCTTAGCTGGCCCAAAGACAGTACTTTAACCATGTAGTAGTGGAGATAATAGACAGATTTATAGATGCTCAGAACTGTATGCATTTCAGCATGGGGGTGACCTGACATAAGAGAAAAACAGGGATGCAATAAAAATTTTTAACACCTTGTCCTTTGTCATATGAAACTTTGCAAAGAGTGTTTTGAATTTTGGAGGTGAACACACATCTTTTTGTCACGGAAATGCCACATGAAGGTATGATTAGAAAGAAGGTGTAGAGTGAAAAATGGTGAAAGATGCCAGAAGGCATTAATGAGTTGGAAGAAGGTCGACAACTCATTCCAAGCTCATTAAATCTACTTGAGCTCAGAGTAGTCCCAGGGGGATCTTTTGTGTTGGCTTCTCCTTCTCTAGTCCAGAGCAATAGAAAAAAAGAAGAAAGGAAACCTGATAGTGCTTTTCAGGCTACCTTTTTCTCTTCAATGTGATAAGAGAAAATTTCAGATTCCTCAATTAGGGGATATTATCATTATGAACATAGTCAATGACAACTTGTGCTTACAAGGTGAAATTTTTTAATTGGTTCCAAACAATTCATGCAAATAATTGAAAAATTCCCCACGCTAGTTATTTAAAATCCATTGAAGCCAGACGTGGTGGCACAAACCCGTAATCTCGGTACTCAGGAGGCCGAAGCAGGATTGCTGGGAGTTTAAGGCCAGCCTGGACTACATAGTGAGGCCCTGTCTCAAAAAAAATCTGTGGAGGTATTATTCTGTACCCCTCCTTAAAATCAGTCCTGTCTTCATGGCCTACCAGTTCTCAAACTTCAGCATGCATCACAAGTACTGGGAAAAATCATGTAGACTGCCTGTTTCTCCTCCCACCACAGATTCTAATTCAGTAGGCCTGAAGATACCACAGGGTTCTGCAGGATTAATGCCAAGAAAACACAGAGTAATAATAATAGAGATATCCCTTTTTAATTCATCTTAGAAACTGTCTTCATATTTGTTTATTATTGTGTTTAGTAGAACCAAATCGAAAAGCAAGTTTTAAAAGACTTTCTTTAGCAAGAGCTGATTTGGCCACTTAGAAAATCATATTACTGCAATCAGAATCATCAGACTGACACTTACTGGTTCATTAAAAAAAACCAATTTTCATATCAACCATCATGACTTGTATTTAAACATTGTCTTTGGATGAAGATCCTCCTTTTAGTAACATTGTGAATTTTTGCCAATCTAGAATAAATATTATCCACTTTACATTTATAACTGTATAGTACAAGTGAAAAATAAAATTGCAAAGAAGTTGAGTGACCAAAAGTTATACAGGAACCACTGGCTCAGAATATATATTTTCTGAATTTCAGAGCACTGCTTTATCCAGCAGTGCTGCATTCAACTAGAAAAGAAAGATGGAAATCTGTAGGAACTGACATTTGACCCACAGATATGAAAATGTTTCCCTGCTACACCCTGGCAACCCTTACACATTACTCTTTACACCTACTACAGCTTATCTACCTTCAACTTGAAGTTCCCTTTCCATCCATTATGAATTTATTTTGTTATTTGAAACATTTGGAGAGTTAGAAAATTTCTCTCTTAATGACAAGAAATTGTGCTGATCCTCATGTAAAATCAGATCTATCCCTGAGCCCTGATGAAAGTAGTTTTATTACTTCATTTGGTAGCTTGGGTGTGAATAGGCCCAAAGGTGTGTCCTGGGCACACATCTGAGAACCCCGTTCAATAATTAAGGAAGCTAGTTGACTTCACGAAGTCAGCTGTCCTCAGCCATTCTACATATGGCAGGTTCAGGAATGGCACCTAAGTTACTAAAATCGTTTAGTACAGAATCTCTGTGAATGTATCCTGTCTGTACAGGCAAGATTATATCAGCAGAATTCCTTTGTTTTGCTGTAGCTTGAGTATCTGGAGATGGGAGGAATGGGGTGAGGAGGGAATGAGAGGAGCACTTTCCTGGTGCTGACTGTGCATTTGCTCCTTTGCAAATAGGCTTACAGGCTGCCCTGGGGGAGCTGCTTTGATGCTACAGTGCATTAGTCTCATACCCATTTCAAAAAGGAAAAGACTCAGCTTGCTTATTCTAGCTCAACAGAAAGATTAGTCCACCAAACTTGGGGAAAATCATAACTTACCAATACCTATATATGAAAGCTCTGAATTTTTAGCAAAAACCTTCTTAACCTTTAAACACCAAAGGGAAAAGGGCCCCTTATATAATTGGCATATCTGTTGTTAAAACATAGTCTTATAAAATATTATAAAGTCACAACTGTCAAATGATATAAAAATGAATTAATGCTTATAATTTTAACTCATTTTTCAGTCTCCTCCCTTCTCTCCATCACTTTAAGGAGAAAACTCATGGAATGTTACAATCAATAGGTAAAAATGAAAAAAAGGACACACTTATGGATCAGGAATATTGAAATAAATGTGCAAAGGGGGAGTTAAACTGGCCTCCTGAAAAGTTGAGAGAGAGAGAGTGTGTGAGAGAGAGAGAGAGAGAGAGGGAACACAATTGAATATCTACTGGGTAGAATTTATGTTTCTATGCACAAGACTTTATTTTGCATTTCTCCTAGTATTCTACAGTTTACAGAATTGTTAAACTATGTAAAGACAGTGAATGGTCGAATTCAGACAACCTGGAATTTTAAAGAATGTATAATTTTCCATTTACTTATAATTTTCCCCTATTTTGTGCTGGAAAAATGACCCAAGTGCTGGCAAAACTAAAAATTGAACTAGAATCTATAGGCTCCCTGTTGCCAGGTTTCCTTGATCCTTGAATGCATTAATTGGTCAACATATAAAAATATTTCTTGAACTTTTTTTAGGATGCCTTCAGCCTGCTATTGGACTCTTCTTTTTTTCCTCATTATTCCTTTGATATGGCATTATTTAATATGATACTTGTAGTGTCATTAAAAAGAAATAAAAGAAGTTAGTGACTTCATAGAAAAAAGGCAGAAACTAAAAAAATCATATTTCCCCAGTTGTCACTGCATGTTACCTTTCACTAAAGAAAGGGAATAATCGAAAGTGCTACTCTTCACCCTTGCCATTAAACCCTAGCCTGCCACAACAGTGTGCTTTTGAGCTGGTGAACTTGCTTTCATTCTTCATTTTAACATAGTTTGCATTTTTCTTTTTCTTCACCTGGCTATTTTTTATTGGCACATGTTTGTAGTACATAATTATTACATTCATCTTGAGAGTTGGTACATATACTTGACATTTCTTGACTCTTTTTCGTATATTTCATTGACTAAGAGTATATGCACGGAGGCCTGATACATATAAACGTATACCATACATATACATACCATGCATATATCCCTTAAATTAAATATTCATGTTCGTGTAAAATCATATAATCATCTAGTCAATGATTCATAATAAAGAAGGGTTCAGAGAAATAGTTAACTCAAAATACTGTGTTATGCCAAAATCATGTGGTTGGCTTTAGAGTATGTTTTTGTGCTGATATATGAAATCATTATACTTTATGGAAGTTAGCATTGAATTATAATGAAAAATTACTGGAAAGAAACCTTTAAAGACTGGAAGTATATTCCTACTGCAACTGGGTATATGATCAATGTGTAGTCAGTTTACCTTTCTACTTACTTTCTAAGTCTATAGAATGAACAAGTTTGAACAAAGTGATCTCTAAAGTTGTTTTCAGTTCTGATAATTGCAGGATTTTATATGGACTAGCTTTAAGTCAACAGTAAAATAAAAAAGTAAGACAAAATCAAACTCAAGGGGGTATTGTGAAGCTATTAAATTTCCCCTCTATCCCTCTGTTCAGCTCTTCTCTGTGACTTTCCTGTTAAAAGTAGACCCGTCTTACTTCAAAGTTGCCTCACTTGTTGCTTCATTCAAGTAATATGAATGCCCATCACTTATTGAGTACCCTGTTAGGCACTTTATAAGGATTACCTCTATCATGACAACTTCCATTTTATAGATGCAGAAATAAGGCTCTGATATGGCAAACTACTTACTCAAGGATATATACCGAGGAAATATCAGTACTTAAATGCAACCAAATATGCCTGACTTCAAACTCAGAAGTCTTTTATGTTAAACTATATATAGTTATTAGTTATATACAAATTTTGAATGTTTCTAGTGAAAAAATATCTTATAAAATTCAACTACTTCCTTTAATATTTAAACTGAAGGTGAGAACTGATCATTCATTTGAGTTTAGGGAAAATATAAAGTCTGTCTAAAATGTAAACATTAAGGGGATACATTGTCAATAAATTGAAAGGCAAAGTGTTAGAAAAATCAATTAAGAAAAGAAAATATATTAATTATGAAGGATTTTATGATCCCATGTGTTCATTTCTGTATAAATCAGATGTGCTACTTCTGCCATAAATTGTTGTGTGACTTTATGAATATCTTGTTTCTTCTTTGGGCCTCAGTTCTCTCATTTTTTAAGTGATGGGGATAACTAAATGCATATTCATTTCCTCCCTGAGATTCTGTGGTCCCTTGAGGCTTTTTCTTCTATATCATCTGAAATTTAAGAATAGAGATAGAAAAGGAGGTTTTCATGCAAGGATCTGATCCAATTGTGGGGTAAGCGTTCTTTAATGGAAATGTCCCTCTTTGGAAAGGCACCCACAAAACTTTCATAGCCATCTTTGTACAAAAGCAATTGTGATCGAGGAATGGTATACTTCATAACTATTTACTGAGATGTGCCCACACAAGATAAATGTAAATGCATTGTATACCTAAAATGTACCAGTAAGAGAATTTAACAACAACTAAAAAGAACACATTTGTATCTGAGGGAAATCATTCAGGCAAATAGGAGATGTCAGAGAAACGAAAACAGATTTAGCCAGTGCATCTGTTACATCTGGTTGAAGTGAATAGCCCAGCCAAAGGGTTAAAGCTGAATAGACCTAATTGCTTAGAATTCAGATTAGGCATATTCAATAGTTATGAATACCCCAACCATCCATCATCCTGTCTGGTCCTTGTTCATAACAAATGGAGAGGAATGTTGAGGGCATGCTGCCCTGATAGACTCTCTAATTTCCTGAAAATGCATCCCCTATTTCCTGTAGCATCTGGTATCTAGTTTCAAGAATAATAGACAAACAAACCCAGGCATGCTTCTGCAGTAGGCAACATAGTTCTCCAGTTGCTTTTTGACAGGAAATGTGGCTTCCTTATAAGAGACAAGATGGCTCAGCACTATTCAAGCCCAGATGCTTCAGAAAACGAGAAAACAATATTTACTCTCAAAGCAAGATTTAGAACTTCCAAGACCCTGGCATTATAAAAGGCAGATAAGGAAATTCAAGTGTGGCAAATCTCCTGCCCCTTCCCTTCCTTCAGCAGGAAACCACAGCACATCTACCTGTGGATCCTGGTATTATACTTAAGGAATCTAGAACTTTTAGGGTCACTATGGATATTAATTAAAGAGGGGAGAGAACCTAAAGTTTGGATCCCTAAGACAATCTTTCTTCTCCCTAAGTCATGCTGTTATAGCCCTTTCTACCATTTTTTAAATCTTTCTCACAAATCTTTCCTTTGTCTTTTTCCACTCCCCCAGGTCCTTTCTTTATAGTCTCCCTTTCTTTTCCTTTTTCTTTTCCACCTTAAGCTGATCTAAACTCACTATGGCTTAACTCCACTGACAGCCTCACAGAACTAAAGATATTACTGGGCCCTGACCTTCAAGATATTCAGGTACAGTTTTCATAAACTCCCTGAGATTAAAGAACTACTAGATGTTTTTGCATTCCTCACTGAATCTAGGGTGAGATATTGTGCAAATGGTCAATAAACCTTTTTAATTCAATGTAATTGGGTGAATAACTCCTCTAAGTTTTCATATGTTTCTGAAATAAGATATTTCGGCTTTGACAGCTGACAGAGTTTGACACTGACATGACAACTAAGAATCTGTCCTACTTGAGAGACTCAAGACTTTTAATATTTCTGTTCTACCATTACTGAATAAAACTTATTAACAGCCCCAAGAGGAAAGTCAAAATTGTCCCTTTTTGTTGGATGTGGGCAGGGACTTCTTTAAAAAATTCTTGGCAGCAATCATTCTTCTCTTTCGCCTCCAAATAGCATCTCACTTTTAGGAAATGATTTCAAATTTAAGTAAGATGTTAGCTTAGTTTTAATTCTATGGAATACAACCTAAGTTTTCATGTTGAGTCCTGTATATATTTCCTGACTTACGAACATTCGAATTGCAAACTTTCACAGATATGAACAGACCTTGCATTACGAACATTCATAGACGCAAACAAATTTCGAAAGTAGCTCATATGCCTGCCAGACATTGTCACAGTTGTGCTGCTGTGAGCTCACTGTACAGTGCGACAGTGTACAGCAGTACAGTGCAGTGCTCCATAAGAGCCCAGGATGTCTGGAAGTAAGGGGAAGCACAGTGGTGATGTGGAAGGGCCTGCTAGGAAGCACAAAGCAATAGCCATGGAAACAAAAGAGAAAATACTGAACTGTAATTTACTACCATTTTAAGGTAATTGCAAAAGTAAAAATAGTTTATTTATAGTATCTGTGTGTATGCTTCGTTGCTTTATGCTTTACATTGTATATTTGTGTCAAAGTTGTATAAGATTCACTTTGTCAGAATTGCAAACGAATCCAACTTATGAACATACTCCCAGAACAGAACTTGATCATAAGTCAGGGACATATATGTGTGTGTGTGCGTGTTTGTGTGTGTGTGTGTGTGTGTGTGTGTGTGTGTATATATATATATATATATATATAGAGAGAGAGAGAGAGAGAGAGAGAGAGAGTATATACATGAACACACACACATACACATACAATATACCCACGGAAACTCCCTAAGCTGTTGTTGTCAACAAATTTATTCTGTAAAGTGAGCAAGTAAGAGATATTTGGTTTTATATTTGAGTCTAGGGCAAAGAAATTTGGTGCCTAGCACCTGAGAAGGTCCACAGAAGAGGGTCGCATAGAAGAATAAGGGGGCAAGTCCTCAGTTTATGACACATGACAAATAGTTTATGATTTTGCCTAAAGTTTACTTTAATAATGCAACCAGTGGGGGTAGTTTTTGCTTTTGATTTGCTTTCCTTTCCTTCATCTTTTATTGGTCTCTCTGACAGCTAAGGAGAAAGACTGTGGGCCTCACTTGAGCTCTTTTTAGAATTGAGAACATATGTTATTCTCTTTCATACCTTCCAGTGTCTAAGGGTCTGTACACTAAAATAAAACAATGAACAATATTGACTGACTTTCAGTGTTCAAAGAGAGAAGCATAAGTGGGAGAATCTGAAAGGAGTAAAAAAATGAAAGGTAAGATTTCCTTTCTAATAATCAGGCCTATAGTTTCTCACATTAACTCTGAGGATAAGCCTTCTGCACACCCTTATGTCCAGTCAACACAATCCCTAAGTAAACTGCTGTGAAACATTAAGCAAAGGAAAGCTCAGAATTTAATTAAAGATAAAAAAATTATAAAATAAATGGTCCTACATTTTTAGACTAGTCACTCCTTTCTTTGGAACTGAACAAAAGAGAGGGAAATAAAGAAAAATACCAAAAAGACAAGGAGCAAATAGAGCTCAGTGTACTTAAATTCAACAAAAACATGTTGAATCATAGTAATCATAGGAAGGTAAGGAAGAAATTGTTCTTGCCCTCATATTCTAATAATTCAAAAGTATTAATGATAGGCATCAACCTATGTAGGTAAATAATTGTAACAAGACCTAGTTAGGAATGTTCAATAAAAGAGGCAAAACTTACAATTTCTAAAGTCGCAAGTGAAGAAGATATCCATAGTAGGCATAGTAGTAGTACTATCACTGTTAACAACAATAATTTATATCATTGATTGAGGTTTATTATAGGTCAGACACTATAAAAACTGTTTTGTAAAAATGTTATCCTTTGATCCTCATACCAAATGGATCAGTTAGGGATTAAAATTGTTCTCATTTGAAAACTGAAGCTGAGAAATTTAGTAACTTTTCCAGGGTCACACAGCTAGAAAATGACAGAACTAGAATTATTCTAGAGTCTTCATTCACAGGAAAGATTCCATAGAAAAGATAATATTTACCATGATCTTCAAGGGATGGATTGATTTCAACAGGAAGAAAGGATCAATAGAAGCAAAACTGTGAAGGTTGTTAAAGGTATAGGGCACACTTAAAGGGTTAGAAATAGTACTGATTTGGTGAAGCCAAATCTGTGGTGCCAGTAGAACAATCAGGTCATAAAGGTACCAGTTAGAATGAAAGGTGATGAGTGTGACTCTAGACTTGCAATATCTTCACTCCTGGATTCCAGCCCCATATTTCCAAAGTCACTGAAAAGAAAGAAGCATAGGTCAGAAGTTGAATCTTAGAACATGATCACGCTGGTAGGGTAGGAAGAGGGAGAGCCACATGCTCTGTAGATAGAAGCAAAGCAGTTAGAATAGTCAGTAGAAACGCAGAGGTTCCAGCATGGTCCATGCCATGGAAGATTAGGGTGCCAGAAGATAATATTTAATCCTTAATGTCAAATTCTATGAAACCTGAAAAGAATAAGGACTTTTAGTAGGCTAAGTTGCCACCATTTAGTGATCATCTATGCTACTGGTACTGGGCTATGCACTTTACAGGAAATTCCCATTTAATCCTCGGAACCCATTGTGAGGTACACTGTGATATTCCCCATTTTAAAAATGAGAAAGCTGAGTAAAGAGTTAGAGAAACTTGATCAAGTCCTCATACATTGTAAAAAGGCACAGCCTGGACTTAAACCAAATCTGTTTAACTCTAATGCTTATGTTCTTAACCTCTAAAATCGCTTGCCATGTGATTTACTGATGAGGAAGTCAACCTTAAGAGAGAAGTTTCAGTGTAAAATGAAGTGTAGGAGTCAGATAGCAAAGATTGACTGGAAAGGAGAGGACAGGTTGAATGGTTGTGAAATGAGTGGGTAGTAAGGCAGTGGAGGTTATAGATAACAACTTATTCTGCCTACAAGTTAGAAGAGCTGGCAAAGAAAGATAAACAATGGAGGTAGGTAGGCTGAGGGGATAGAAGAGCTAAGGAAGTTTCTTTTGGGATAGGGAAGGACAAAACCTATTGTCCACTGAATATTAGTGAAGAAGGAGAAAGAAGGCATAATTGATGGAAGAAGAATGTGGGAGAGAAAGGAGGAGTAAGGCTAAGAGGACAAGGGGAAAGGTCCAACTTAGAAGAAAGACATTTATTAGGTAGTCCACTTTTTTAACCTCTTCTTTCCCCCATCCCATCAAGTTGTGACATCCACTGGCCAAATTCAGGGAGCATTTGACTTGAAGAAGTATAATTACCTATTATATTTGCTATCCATTGAGTGAATTTTTCTTCATAAAACTATAATGCAGAATAGGTGAAATGACAATAAATCACAAAGTATAATTAATTAAGAATTACAACCAAGGATAAAATTAAAGGTGCCAGGGCATTAGATAATAGCATGATGTTTTTTCTTTCTCTGGTAGTTGAATCTTCATAGAAATATTGGAAACAGAAAACAAATTCACACCCCTTTCCCAAGTGACCTTCAGATGCAGACAGATGTGAATGTGAATCTGTGAATCATTCAGCACTTATTGGAAGTCTGCTCTGTGCCAGGCTCTGTGCTATGCATTGTGGTACAGGGATAAATGATAGAGTTCACATGATTAAAGATCTCACAACCTAATAGAAGAAGCATAGATCAAAATAGCATAATACTGTGTGATGAATGCTGTGATATAGGTAAAAACCACGAAATACAAGTGTCCTAGTCATGGATGCAGGGTCCAGGGTGCAGGGAAGGTTTTCCTAAGGTGATGATATTTGAGATGAGTTTGACCATATACTATTGATTTTATAGGGTACTTCTCTAGAGGCCAAGCATTCTCCTAAGGTGTTATATGCTAGGGAACAACTGCAATTCATTACTCTGGCTTCATCCTAAATGACTGGCATAAAGGACATTGAACAAAGAGTTTAAGTGGGAAGCAGGTGGTATACAATGGCTCTAAATCTAACCTCTTGGGCTATTGAGTTATAGGAGAAAATAAGGGTTATGGGCTGTTAATTATAATTTAAGTGAACAATCTTCCCTTTTGTAGAGTTGAAAAAGCAAGAAAGTAGAAAGGGAAAGTGTAGAGGGATTAAAAGAAGAAAAAAAAGAACAGCTACCTTACTCTTTGAACTTTCTTTCTATTGGGAAGAAAATTTTATCTCTGCACGACTACCCCTCCTCTTGTCTTGTTTTAATCTTTATTCTTGAACATTTTACCACACGGAAAGGTCAGTGAATATATGTTACCTCTTGTGCAAAGATATTTAAAAGTGAAAATCAACCTCAACCAATCTCCATTTCTTCTTTCCTTGGAGCTGGAATAGTGATTGTAGATCAGGTTGTATTTTATCTGAACAACTTGGCCCATGTGAAAGAGTCACTCTAGGACATGGAAAATTAAATTTACATTTTTTAAGGAAGAAATTCTGAAATGTCTCCCTCAATGACATACTCCATTGCATCCCTCTCCCCTGGCATGATGCTGTGCCCCTGAAGAAACTGGATGGCAATGGTTTATTCTTAGTATTAAATTACTTGGCAGCCCTATCTTTATTCATTTGCAGCTCAGATGCACTGTAGAAAAGATCCAGCTTGAATATTTTTCTTTTCAAATTCACGCTCATTTTCCTTTTCTTAACACAACAAAATAACCATAAATTGGAGCAGGGAACACGATGGTTATACATAAGGAAAAAATCAGAGAGATAAAATACTAGGTTTGACAGTAATAGAAGACAGAATGAAAGATTTGGAAAAGTTCTATTTTGTTTGCTTTTGTTATTTTTGCTATGTGGACAAAGGAGTTGTTTATAAAAGAATACAGGCTTATGAGAGACAATTTAAAGGAAGAAAGAAAAAGCCATGTATCCCTGGTGGTTTACCAGTGTGACAGGAAATCATTCACCTTGAAAACTCTACGATCCTGCTCTGTGGTTTTCAGGTGATCTCATTCTGTATTAGCCTTGCAACACTCAGTAGTTTCTTCTACTGTAGAAGGACTACTGCTTTATAGGCCCCTTTAATGGTGTGGAAGAAGTGTAATTGTAGTCTAAATAAAAGTATTTGATATGAACCACTGCTTCAAATATGGCTTTCAAGGGAAAAGGGAGAAAGAGGCAAAATAATTCTAAACAGTTAAAACTCTTGGAGGAAATGATGTTGCTATTGAGTTATATTTTGTTTAAAAATGAAAGATTTCAGTTTTGGTACGAGGGCTTTTGTACACATTGGGGTAGCAGGTATAGTGCAGGATCTATTTAATTTAACTTAATTCTGAAAAGGACATAGAAATTTTACTCACATGCTGGGATTCTCCCAATTAGACTCAGGCTTTTTTTGTTGATCTGGGTTATATTTTTCTCTTATCCTTTGTCCTGAATCATCCAAGAGTGATGGCTAGAGGAAAAAGAAAAGTGAAAAGCATTGCATTAATTATCAAATCAGCTCATTTAAAAATATTAATTAGCATATAGCATGTTTAATAATTTAGACATGAGGGACTCCATGTAGCAATATGAGTTTTGTTTACGGTGGCTTATTTTTTCATATTTTTTCTAGTCAGTATTAAGTTATATTCAGTTTAGTATTAAATACAGGGATCTAGTATAAATGTTGTTAACTTTGTGCTCAGGAGACAAAACAGTAAATGTCTCAAACTTTACATAATTCTGAACACCTCCATAGTAAATCAATTTATGATTTTGAAATAATTATTTCTTAGGTTGGTCTTACATTATGGTCATAAAGTTTTTAATCTTCACCTAAATGCCATCAGGAACTTAACTGCTGTGCATAGGACACAGCCTAACAAAACTTTCCACTAAGCTTTTTTACATAAAAAATCCAAGCTAACTCCTTGCTCTTGTGGAATCAAATGTGAATATTTATGCAACACTGTTACCATTAAGAAAACACTGAACATATAAATTCTAGGGCTGGGGATTTAGCTCAGTGGTGCCGCCGCCTGCTTCACAAGTGCGAGGTCCTGAGTTCGATCCCCGGTACAAAAAGAAAACAGAAAACATTGAATATATAAATTCTAAAGGAGTAAGTAACAGGAGATCTAGAACACACCTTAAAGCAAGGGGCTGCTTGGATGATACCTTGAGGAAGTGAATGTCTTAAAGTGTGACAAGTACATGTGCCAATTTTCCACAATGAATGCATTCAGTATGTACCACAAATATGTACTAATAAAGGAAATTTAAACAAAATAAAGCAATTCCTCTTGCTTCTCCACCTTCTGCTTGAAAAGACAGGAAGCAAGTAACAAAACATATACACAAAAAAGGCATGAATTGTAAGTACCTACGATCTGAAGCCTATTGGCAGAAAGACAGGTACCATATGACATGCTGTTTTTCATGATCCTTTGTGGGTCCATTGATTTCTCACTACAGTCAGCAAAGTCATGTTGAACTTGGCATCTTCCCTCTATTATCATGCATGTCTATTAAGACTGCAAAGAAATTCTATGAATATCCACAACCATATCTATAACTATATTTATCTGTCTAACTACCTATTTTATTTTATATCTAACCAAAAACTATAATAATTACTTATGTTTTTGAACTATATATGTGTTTTCAAATAATAGAATGGACTTTTAGTATCGTTACTGTTGATATAACTCATATTTTAATTTTTATTAGTACATGTTCGCAGTACAATTGGTTACATACATGGTGGGGAATTGGTACATGTACACAACACATCTTAATTCTTTTTATTTCCCTTTTCCTTCCCCCTCATCTATAGATCCCCTCCCCAGTTGCAAAAGATCCATCTCCCTGTTTCCTATTATCTGTCTTGATTTTACTCTTTAAATTATTTAAACTTCATATTTCTCATAGAAACGAAACCTTTATTTAAACTTTGGTGTTTGATTTATTTTACTTTACATAGTCTCAAGGTACATACATCTTCCTCAAATGACTCAAATTTATCTTTCTTTATGGCGGAGTACTACTCTGCTGTGTGTAAATAGCACATTTTCTTTATCCATTCATGTCTTGGTGGACATATAGGCCATTTCCAATATTCAGCTGTTAAGAGTTGTGGGGATCATATTTAAACTCATTCAGATATTTGTTAGGGATTTGAATTAGGGGCCAATAATTCACTTGACAAAGTGAATTGGCAGCAAAGCTTTTAGTAGTCTGGCTGCTTAGGAATACCAACCATCAGTGAGGACCAATTACAGACTTACTTTTAGTCACTTCCCGACAGGAGTCATTTTGCTAGTTCAGTTAATTTTCTCTTGTGTAGTAACTACCAGTAATCCTGTGACAGGCTCAAAATGCCCATATCCACTGAGGCCTAGTTACTAGAGGATCATCCTAGGCTAGATTTTTTGCTGTTTGTGAATTAACTGCTAATAGTGTTTGCTTTTATTGTTCAAAATGTGACCAAAAAGACTGGGGTGGAGTAATGAGCTATTTGACTAAAAGCTCCAAACCACTTAAAAAGTAAAAATAACAGTAATAATAATAATAAAATAAAATAATGCAAGGATTGATCAATAAAGTACACAAAGTCTTTTTGAGTAAAAACATTAAGGTATCAAACAGGTTTGAAAATTTATGGAAGTTTTTCCTCTTCCTTAAGCCAAGTCTCCTGTGTCTCCAACTCATTTGCTAATAACTAGTACTGATTGACAGGTGCAGTAATGCTGATATAAGAAATGTGGGAGTCCTAATGAGGTAATTCTTTATAAAAGGAATTGATCACTGAGTAAATATAGTATTGAAAATAGATGGTAAACTCAACTTATTAAAGGTAAGAATAAAGTAGCTAGACTGAGGCTCAAAATTTTTAAGATTGGAAATCACTAGGCTAGCATCTTAGGTTCTACAATTTACTCAGGGTATGAAGATATGAGACAACTGCACAAATAGATTTTTTTGAGTTGGTATGTCTACCACAGAAGTTCTTAATTTTTATTTGAAAGGTGTTTTTAAAATTTTTTGGTAGTTAGAAAATGGGAATTTAGTGATTAATTTTAAATAAAATATTTAAGTTCCTTCGTTTGTTTATTCATTCATTAAACAAATATTTATTGAATGCTTACTTTGTGCAAGGCACTCTGCTAGGTAGGGGATATAGAGATGAATAAGATATGACCCTTTTCTGAGGAGTTCAAAATCCATTAGCTACCAGAAAAATACAATATGTAATTATGTGGAATAACAATTTTGATACTAGACAAACTGCAACAGATCTCAGCATAAAATGTTATGAGAACACAGTGAAAGTATAAGTTACCTATCAGGAGAGTGGGTAGAGGGGAAGAGGTCTAAGCTTCCTTGAGAAGGGGATCCTTGGGCTAAATCCTAAGGGGTGCGATAAAAGCTAGCACAAAATGGGTGCTAGATAGAGAGGCTCACATTTTGAAAGGCACGTGGACATGAATCCAGCATTACAAGTTTATGTAAATGATACAGATCAGAGTAAAGGGAACATGTAGGAAAGTGATGGAAAACAAGAGTCAAGAGGCCAATTTTGCCTTATAAACCATGTAATATAGCTGGAGGCTTATTTTATAGGCAATTGGAAGCCAGTGGCGACATGATTAGATTATATCTTGGATTACTCTGACAGCATTATTGAAAAGTTGACAGCACTATCATGGGGTGGGCTGGATACAGGCAGATTGGTTAGCAGCCTGCTGCAGTAATCCAGACAGTAAGTATGGTGAACTTGAACTAAAGCAAGTACAGAGAGACTGGGTAAGAAATATTTGAATTTTAGAAAAACAAAACCTAGAAACGATGAACTTGATGATGGAAGTAGAATGATGAAGAAAAGGAAAGCCTCTAGAGTTTTTATTTACAACTTGTACGCCAAAGTAGCTAGAAGGTAGTCAGGTCAACTAGGAGGGCGAATACAGGAAGAATATATTTATGAACACAGCTGATACCTTCTATTTCATTCATGCTTTCTTTGTGAGATGTTTGGTGGAACAAGTTGATTTAGATGTTCAGGATGTCATCGAATGCAAGGATATAGAACTTAAGAGAAAGTCATGAATCTTTATGTTTGTTTGTGTTCTGTTTTTTAACTCCTGTGTCTCTGCTGTTGCTTTCCGGCCATTGTGTGTATTGCCTCTTTTTAACCTTACAAAGTTTTTCAAGTTCCTTATGTCCTCACAGTATTCACTGAGTGCCTAAGGATCCCTACTCAGGAAGAAGGACAAAGTGTGTTAGCAGAACTCCTAAATCATCCCTAACAGCCTGGGTCATTTCCCCTGCACACACACCCTCACTCTTACCCTCACCCCTCCCACTCTTATCTTCATCAGCATTCATCTATCCTACAGCCAATTCCTCAAAGCCCCTGTTTGGTGGTAGACTAAAATGTAGAAATTGGTTTGTGCTCAGATGTACAAAGAAGATTTTTGTGTCATACTTCCTAGTAATATATGGACATAAAAAAATTTAGAAATTACATATATATTGGTACAATTAAAAATAAATCATTTGGCATGAATTGGCACCCATCAGTGTACCTTAAATATCACCACCTAAACATCATTACAGCAATATATATTTAACAACCCTACTTTTAGATTTTTTAATCCACCAAACATCTTTGCTTTAAATTAATTATCCCTTACCAAAGGCACTCCCTAATCCCAGACCTACAATACACAACCAGTATCCAATGCCTGATCTCTCTTATTCATCTTTGCAATTTATTGCTTTTATTTCCCATTAATAAAGGTTCCCAGTTGGCATTCAAGTTTCAGGACATCCAGAAAGAGTCATTTCTACCTTCTTCACTTCTGACTGCCTGTTAAGACACCAATTAGTCTTAGAAGAATATGTGTTGAATTGATCTCAGAAGGTTATTTAACCTAATACCTTCTCATTGGAAAAGAAAGCCAGGGCTCAGAGAGTGGGAAGGATTTATGCAAGCTCACACAGCTATTTGTAGCAGATAATGACTGGAATCTACGTTTCCTTATACCTAGACCAGCTTTCTTTGTACTACATCGTATCTGTCTCTGTGCATGTTGTAATAATGTGTTCTCCATAAAGCACAGTCTCTTTTCATGCCTTAGAATTTAATTATCATTACTGACAAGGTTCTGTCCCCTATTAGTCCCCTTTGGGCCTTTAGACCCCTGAACATGCAACAAAATACTACAACTTTTGGATTTTTCAAGCTGTCTTTTCAATGGAGAAATATTCTTCTATGCCAGGTGTCCCATCATTTATTTTGGCAAAGATTCCTAGCAATCTGGCATAGCTAGTGTGGGCCCTATCGTGCTGGAGTGGGTGGCAGAACTGTCTATTGCTTAAAGCTGTAGGTGTTTATGATGCTCACGGTGTGTACAAACTTCAAAGCTGAAAATTGTACACAGAAAGCTGAGGTAAATAAACCAGAGAAACAAAATTGAATAGGTTGTCAAAACAAAGAGGGTCTAAGGCAAGCAGTAGCAGGTAAAATTTAGAGGCATTAGAGTCTGAAAGTCAGAAAAAAGGAGATCTGGTGGAGATAAAGAAATAGGAGAATAGGAGGGCAAAGACCTGAGGCAGAATGTTGTCTCCTGAACTAATGGGACTTTTGCATTGCTCCCTTTAGCATATTACAGACATAATCCAGATTCATGTAAAGGCCTGAATACAGAGACAGAAACAGTATCATAGACTGATAGAAAACATGTCAAATGTGTGTTATGCAAGGGTCACACTTCTGGCTCTTTACTTCTTTGTAAGAAAATTGGACTAAAGTTGATGATTCCAGAATTTTACCTACTCTGGTTAGGAAAACATTTCATAGCTGGTCAAAGTTTTATGGTGTCAGCAGCTGGACAAACTCTTGGTCAGTACTGTCATTCTGCCACCTTTTATGTTCAGTCTGTAGCATCCTAGCTGACACTACTCAAAAGGGTGCCATTTGTGCTGATAATTTGATCCTTCCCAGTGGCAACACTTTCTGAACATGCTGCATCTGGCTCAAATTGACAATGTTATTTTATGGTACATTGATATAAATACAAACAAGCTTTTCTATCATGCTTCTTATTTCAAAAACAAGTACTCAGGCTTGATGTCAGAGTTTTCAGCATTCTTTTTCCAGGCAGTCATACAGTAAGTCCTGTATCATTTATTCTCATAAAATGATGGCAAATTCCTGTCCTAAAAACCCAATCATTTCCTATTTTCTTCTCTCATTGATTGTGGAGCTCAAAGTTGCCACATCCTTAGGAAGCTTTTTTTTTTAATGATGGACCTAATCTAGTCTCCTACAGCCATAACAACGTTCTTCTCTCAATATGCTTTTGTCATGTTTTGATTACTACAGTCCATTTCATTCTTGTGTTTGTGTTGAGGGTTTGAGTGTACTTTCTCTAATGACATGGTAAAATATGTGATCTTTGATAAGCAAGCACCATGTCTAATCTTAGCTATAGATCTAAAGTCTCAAAATGTGCTCAGGCAATATTGTAAATAGGTAATGTGAATAGTCTTGATAGGTAAGGGAACAAAATAGTATAGTTGGTAAGTGCAACTGATAGAACTGAGTTCCCATTTGGGTTCTGCCATGTATTAGTTGTATGACTTTTCTCAAAGTAGTTGCTTCATGTGAAAAAGAGGATATTAGTAGTCACTTCCCAGAGCTTTAGTAAAATATTTTTTTAGTAACTCAGGTAAAGTGCTTTTAACAATGCCTAGCATATAATGAGTATTCAACACATGGTGGCTAATAATATGGTTGTGTTTATTCAAGTTAATTGCCTCAACCACAGAGCTCTTATGTCTGCAGTCATTGGCATTAGTAATCTGTGGTTTTAGCCCATCCCATCACTTGCAGTAGTACTGATGTGTTACTATCTCTAGCATAGGTTCAATTTTATTATTTTCTCTCCTCTTGTGTTCTCTCCCTTACCCTTCTTTACTTTAACCCTCCCAGATGTCTTGCTTCACTCTTTTTTTCCTGTTTCCTTCTTTTTTCCTGTTTTTTCTCTTACCCTGCTCATTATATAGATCTGATTCCATGGTGAGTATCCAGGAAACTTTCTAAACTCTCCTGGTTTTAGTGGTGAGCGTGCGATTAAAGAAACCTCTTCTGTGTGTTCAGAGTTATTTTTAACTTGACTGCATGACACAAAGTTGAAAGTACTTGACAGCAATGTGTGGAATGGTGTGTGTACATATGTGTATTGGTCTCATCAGTGATTTTGTGATACTTTGTCCTATAGTTCAAGTCCTGAGGCATTTCCTTTTATAAAGAGTAAGGATGAAGGGCTGGGGATTTAGCTCAGTGGTTTCATTGCCTGCTGCGCAAGCACAAGGACCCGAATTCAATCCCTGGTACCAAAAAAAGAAAAAAAAAAGAGTAAGGAGGGTGAGAAGGGTGAAAGATTATAATTATTCTTAATGATTGTAATTATAATTAGCTATATTTGTCAACTTTACTTTTTAAGGCCTGGCATTTTAGGACTCCCTTAAGGAAATTATCTGTTTTTATAAAATGTCATCACATCATTTACATTACTTTGCAGAAGATTGCTGCTGGCCAAGTAATATTGAATCAATATCAATCACAGAACATCTATTTTGTGCCTAATCAGGTGCTGTGAAAGATACAAAATCCAATAAGGAAAGTCCCATATTCTCAAAAGAGTTTGGGTAATATAAAGTAGATAACTGGATTTTCCTAATTAGGCCAAAGTCCCCCTGAAAGTAGTGCAGTCTATGTCCCTATGGACACAAGAAAAGCTGCCTCTCAGTTGTCCTGATGGGAGAAGTAAATTGACTGACAACCCCGGATGCTAGCTCTGATTCTCCAACTGCATTAGGAGCCACATTTCTCACAGGCTTATCCCAGGCAATGATTGAGTGTGGCAAGGACAGTACAGTATGCCATGCCTAGGAGATGGACAGAAACTGATGAGTAATTTTCCTCTAGGTCTCCCCATTGGCTTTGCCAAAACTTAGAATTGCTCTACAGTTTAAGACTCCTACTAACTAACCCTCTTTCCATTCCTCTCCTCCACAAAAGCCTCAATTATATCACAATCCCAGATTTCCTTGTCTCCCTCCCATTTTATCTCTCTGATACCCCTAGTAAGTCTCTTGCATATCTGATCCTGCTATGGGATCTACTTTTCAGGGGACTTGAATCAACACATCTCACAACTCTGTTGGCTAACTTGTCAATATGGCTTGGTCACAAATTAGACCTGATAAGCAAACCAATGATTCAGTAGCCCTGAAAAGAAAAAAGATATAGTTAAATAAAAGAAAAAATGTGTCTCAAGGTCTCTGAGGTTGTTGTTATATCTATAAAATGAGGTTTATAATACTACCTTGGGAAGAATCATCATAATTTGGGCAAAATCCCTATAGTATGGTAAGCATTTGATGCTTTTATTTATATTAATGAGAAAATAACTTTCCTATTATGGTAGATCTTATAAAGAAGCTTTTAAAATAAATGATGGAGTTTTTCATTAAGAAAAATATAGATATTCTGCAAAATAAAATCAGGACTTTTTCTAGTGCTCATAATTGTGCATGCTGATTTCTGATGGAAGTGCTGGCAATGGGAAAGGTTCAGAAACTCTGGAAAATCTGTCCATGGCTCAAAGTTCTATGAACATGTGTGGCTTTCTTTGCCCAGATTGCCTCAGACTAGTAGAAGATAATAATTTTTTACAAATAAAGATAAAGTAATGGAGAGCAAGGAAGTAAAGTTCAAGTTCTAAGATCCAAGTCAATCACCAAAATTAGAGTTATGGCTATATTTAACTCTCCTCATTAATTTTACCTGGTCTGTGCTACTTCAGAAAAACTACAGAGCAAAGTAATCTATAAAAAGAAAGCAAGATGAGGCGATAGATTCTGATACTCTCAAAGCTGCATCTTTATGACATGGTAGAGTGCTGTACTGAGGGGGAAGCCATTAGGTATTCAGCATTCTTGACACAGAGCTATTATACTGTTTTCTTTTTTCCAAGGCAATAAAACAAAACTGCGATAGTTTCCTGGGCAAAAGGTGTATCTAAGCTGTTCACCAAGTTTGTGTACTTTACTGAGTGTGGAGAATTCTTGTGAAACCCCTGAAAGGGTCAAGTCAGGAATACTAGAGCAAAATTTCCAGTTCAGTAAACCCCCAAATGCCAGTGTTGGCTTACAGCCCAAGGCTTAGGTCAAAGAAGAATACCATATACCTAGTGGCAATATTGGATGAAGCAAAGCAACAGGCTATTTAAGCATGGGTTAGAGTCTTTTTAGATTGCTAAATTACCATTTCCTGAGTAATTGGTAGATGGTAGTGGGAAAGTATAATTGAGAGATACACTATATGTGTAACTGTGACTGCCACACCACTTTTAGCTCTCTGCTCTCCATGTTTTATGTGTTTCTGAATTTATAAAAAAATGTGTCAAGATATAGGCACCAGATTTACCCAACAAAGTCATCTCTACCCCATTTCCCAGTCAATCATACTAATTCAGGACCTAATTCTGTTACCCAGAATTCTTTAATTGAACTGGTTCCTTTACCCAGCATCAGTCAAGCAAAACTTGACAGAGAGAGAAGATTCTAACAATGACCCTAAGTCAATAAAAGATCCTAATCAGCCATTTAAATTATCAAGTAAAGATAAAATGATGTCTACTGCAGTTTTAGTGTTTAGTATATTTCGTTTCTTTCCAACTCCTTGATAAAAACAGTGATTCTGTTATAGCTCTAATGACTCTCAGTTAACTAGAAATTTGTTGGTACATATTGCTTTCAATACTGAATAAATGTTAATAAGAACTTGAAAATATATCAGTCAGTCTTACATTACAATGCAGATAACTTCCCAGCATACTTGAGTTGGATACATACAGAAGCTACAGAGAGATAGAAACCAATGTTGGAGAGTGTAGGAAGTCTTCCTGTAGATGCAAATGGCAATGTTCGTGGATTTGAGCAGAGAAACTTGGACCTCTGTGAACTAAATGCATTCCTTTCATCTCTGAAGGAAAAAGGCATGTGCTTACTCTGAAATTTCTCACATGACTTGAGATTAAAGAATATGCAACAGGAAGTATGCGGTCATTTGGGGTACAAGTTTTCACTGTCTCCCCAAGGAAAAGGGAAATGTATCTCAAGTCTTCTCAGGCTTTCTCATCATTCAGAAAGTGAGGAGGGGGAGAAAGGTACTACAGTGAATCATCAGCAAATTGGAAGGCCAGTTTCCCAAGCAAGGCAGATGATGACATCAAGGCCGACAAAAGGTGTCTTTCCCTACACAGCCATGTCGGTCAGGGAGCACTCTTTAGGCTGGGCCAGGATTTCTCTTTTAAAACTATTATTATTTTTATTAGTACATGTTTGCAGTAAATAATGATTACATTCGTTATGGGTTATATTCTTTAATGTTTGAAGCTGGATAATTCTTTATGGTAGAAGTCTGTTATGTGTGTTACAGGGTGTTTAGCAATATCCTCGGCCTCAATTCATAGAATGTCAGTGGCACCACCATCTCCATTGTGATAACCAAAAATGACTCTAGACATTGTCAAATTTATCCATTCTTGAGAGCCACTGGTTTATAGAGACATATGGAGACACACCCTCATTGTAATTGTGGGCAATTACACTTGGACAGGGTAGTTATATTCCAGTTATGATTCTGTTGGGGGTAAGGCCAAAGTTCTTCATGTGTTTTCATGAATTTGTTTGTGTGTGTGTTGTGATTAATGCTATTGAGACTTATATTAATCATCTTTTTTACCAAATCAGGCTGGTGGGCCATTGTGAAGATACTGGCTATTTATTGAAAAGTGTAACATTTTCTACAAATCTTCTCATTATGGAGATAATGATACTACCCTGCTCTTCTTAAAGATGGGATTTTACCCTGGATTTAATTTCTTTTCAATCTCTTCTGTAAACAATAGCACATTTGCATACAGCCTGGTCCATAGTAGAGATTCATGAGATTTCCAGTGCACAAATATTGGAATGGAGCTAAAAAGCTCACGTGGATTCAAACTATAATTTTAACCTCTTTAGTACAGGACTTAGATTATATCAGGTACCCAGGGGCCCAGGTTAAAAGTGAAGAGACAAATTATCAATATTTCATAAATAACAATATAAAATTACGGTGATAAATTACATTGCCTTAGAAGCAATACATAATGCTTTCATCTGAATTGCAGTGTTGCAGTAGCAGTTCAAAATTGGATTAATACATTTTATAGATCAGGTATTTATAAAACTTGTTATGACCTTCCAATCTTTTGACAATCTTTGTCCCTTATGTTTTGAAAAAAATGTTACTTTATTATTTAATGACCTTGGATTTTCCTTCTGTAATTCCTTATATTTGGGTTACTAAAGAAGGTTACTATGGAAGGTGGGTTCAGAATTCAGAAACATAACCTTTGCCTGAGGCTATGTAAATTGATAAAACTGCCCCCATCCTGTATCAGTAGTACTTTGAGTAACTTTTCTCTTTATGTAACTATACAATGTATTCCATGAAGACAAGGGGAAAATGGTTGATCTTTGTCCACTCCAGAAATAATTCTTCTGCCCAGCTCAACTTCCTAGTGAAATAATGTTTTAGATTAAGATATTCTATTGGCATTTGTCTTTGAGAAAAGGAAAATAGTCTATTTTTAAAAAATATTCTTGACCTTAGAAGCCTAGGTAGATCTATGGGTTTTTTTTAAATTGTAGTTTTAATTGTATAACTATTTGGCATGAAAAAAAGATAAGATTGTTTTTCTTATTATAAAGCTATTCCAGAACACAGATGATAAACAGCAATAAAATAAGCTGAAGAAGAGAAAACCAGGAGGAATTGAGATTGTTCAGCCCATAGAAGAGAAAGCTAAGCAGTGACTTAGTAATGATCTTCTCAGACCTGAAGGACAATCATTAGTACCAGATAATCCCCATCTGCAGAGAGGGTGGTGGTACAGGAAAGGACACTACTGTACAGCAGAAAAAAAAGGCTAAAAAAGACTTTAGTTGCAATGAAGGCTGTCAAACATCAGAGTGCATTTCTTTAGAGGTTGTGAAATTACCACTTGTTGTTTTGCATTTTGGTTGCAAATAGGATTAGATTCCATCTTGTCTTAAGATGGTTGAGCTGAAACTTTGTATGAAGATCAGGGAAATGAACAAAATTATATCTCAAGAATTTTCTTAGTTCTTTGTTTCTATGAAGTCTGTATCTTTATATATTATTTGTACCATGTCCCCTAATGTGCTCATTTTACAATATGCATTTTGGATATATTTTCATTTAATGTATTTCAATTTCTCAGTTATTCGTAGTAATGAAAATTATGTGACTTTTCTATCATCATGGATTATTGCAAACCATAACTGCCTCACTTCCCTTTCTCTCTTCTCCAACCCTTTCTTTTTCCATTTTGTTAATTTTCTCAACTTTTAGTTTTGTGTTTTCTCACCTGCAAAGACCTGAGTACATGTGCAGGTTTTGCACAGTATTTAGCACATTGAGTGGTTTAGACCAATTTAATAGTTGCTTATCATTTTATAATTTTTGAATGTGATACCATATGAAAGAATATTGTCCCATACAATTATAATTCAGTATAACTTTTTCACTTTACCTTCACTGTGTAATGTTTTGAAGCCATGTATGATGTGTCTTTGTTAAAATAACTATTTAATCCAGTCATTTTAATGCAGGGAGCATCCAGAGCTAGAAAAATAAACTGTCTTAATAGTCAACTTTAAATTAAAGTTATCATTTATTTGCCTGAATCTTTCTTTTTTTTTGGTACTAGGTTGTGCTGCTGAAATGTAGGTGCACAATCTGCTTGTCTTAAAGAAAAGAATAATAAATTAATCCAGTTGTAGCAAGAACCCATCCAACATCAATGACTCCTCCCTGCATATTGAAAAATAACTCAATTTGTTAGCTTGACACTAAGATCCTTCTCATGAGCCTTCCTCTTTGTTGTTTTGATTTCTGAGAATAGGTCTTCTATTTTAATTTAACTATTATCATCATGTTGTGCTTATCCTAAATTCTACTCATTGTTTGGTTGCTTTCTACTAGATAAAACTTACTAGCCTTTCCATCTACCCAATCCTCCTCCTCAGTTTTCTCTCATCACTGTCATTGTAGATGCTATTTACTTACAATGCTTAAGATGGTAATTTAAGCATTCAAAATACTTAGTTCACTTAGTATTTGCAAGGACCCATGAGTTATGCATTATCATTTAGAATTAATATCTAATAGCTTCTCTTCCAGGAGACATTCTTTAACCAATTGAACCCTAGTAATACCCCTTTTTCTAAATTCATAATACAGTATCTGCTGTATATCTCATCTATTAAAGCACTGAATCTTACTTCATAATCTCTCACGTAATATCATTTCCACAATTAAACTGTAAATGCTTAAAGAGAAGCGCTGAGCCTTATACTAATATTTATACTCCAATCAATGTAAAGTACGTAGTAAGCTCACAATAAAGATAGTACTCTATGGAAGGATGAGCAGATGAGCAGGAGGGATGATCAGAATTAGATAAACTTGCATCTTGTAGTAACAATGATATATTATCATTTTACTAACAAATACTGTATTTGTTGGGCATCTACTGTATACCAGTACGATGCTATGATCTATGAAGATAAAAGAGAAGGGACAATACTCCTCCAGTTCAGTATGTAGATAGGAATACAAAAATAAATGTGCATTTGTAAAGAAAGATAAAGTAAAGGTCAATGAACAAAGCAAATATCAAATAAGCCAAAAGGAACAATATCAACATGGTACTCAACTTAATATTATTGTGTAGTATGAAATTGAGAAATAATAGCTTCTTGGTTGCTACAAAAAACTTCCTTTTGTTTATTATTATTGTTATATGTTATCAGTACATGTTAATACATGATGCAATGTGATGGGTTTGTTTTGGGAAGTTGGCACATATAATTAATATATTTTAATGAATTTCAGTCACCTTTCCTCCTTTTTCTTTCCACTCTACTCCCACTCCTCACCTTCCTTTTAGATTTCAGGGTTGTTTTTTTTAAAGGAACTTGAATTTCCCTCTTCTTTATATCTGGCATAAAATCAGGGCATGAGATTGTGACACACAGGATAAGAGAAATAATTTGTGATTCTGAAAAGCAAAATCTCTACCCATTGTTTGGCACAATAATGGTATTTTGCAGGTGTGTAAGATGGATCATTTTTGAGACTCAGTGAGTTTAGGAATTCAGGCAAAGGGACTTAAACCATATCTAATATAACAATATTTATGCATCCCAGACTATGTGGTTATGTTTTTCTTCATTCTTTTGTGCATTCCTTCCTTCCTTCCTTTCTTCTATCCTTTGTTTTCTGCTAAAATTTTTTTCTTTTAATCATTTATAGAGAAGTTGTTAGGGTTTGTGTTTAGATGTCCCCCAAAGCCTCATTCCAATGAGGTGGGGCTTTCTTTTTCAGAGGTGGCTGAATCTGGATTGTGTGATGTTGGGATTAAAAGCATGTGATTACTAAATCACCACATGTGACTGATTGGTTTGGTACCACCCTAATCCCTGTAGTCTGGATGGGATAAAAGGGACAGAAAGGCGCGGTTAAGGTCCCTTGTTTTTGGTACTTTCTGCACTCCCTGTTTTTTCTCTTCTGTGGTGTTTCTCTGCCATGTGCCACCCTGCCTTGGAGCCAGCTGATTATAGATTGAAATCTCTATGAACTGTGAGCCAAAAAACAATCTTTCCCCCTTTAACTTTGAGTGTCGGGGTTTTTGTTTCAGCAACGAGAGAAAAATAACTAAGACGGCAGTGTTATTTTTTTTTCTGGAAGTACAATGATCTAAAAACTTAGGAAAAGATGAGAAAAATTTTGTTCCCTTCCTCACCCTCAAACAAGTATTATTCATATGAAAATTATGTCGAAGATGTATCTTCATAATTGCCCAAAATAAATACTCCACACTCTTGGAGATTTAAATGCTTTGATTTAAGAGAACCAAGGCCATGCAGTACTTTGCATATGTATGTATTTTTAACTATGTATGCATTTCGTGGAAGCAGGGAAGGTGAGTCAGATGGCTGGATATTAGTCTTCTTTAAAACTGATTTTGAGGCCTTATTGTGATTCTTAATGTATGTACACACATGTGTGCACACACACAGACACACACATGTACACATACACTCTCTTTATGTTGTAGGATTGAAGTGCTCCAAGTAATAAACATCCCCAAAGTGGTCCAGGGGTGAACAAGAAGCCATAGGAATCTCAAAAGCAAGCCTTGGGAATTTAGCAGTTTAGTTGTGAGTTAATCATCCTTTGTCCTTTGAGGTGATGTTGAAAACTTAGTGTTTAAAACTTTTGAACTCCTCACTCCAAAAGAATTTTGTGAAATATTGTAAACTCCTCTCAATACTTCTGGAGTCCAGAAGAAGGGAGTAATTAGGACTTTTCCTCTACCTAAATAGAGGAACAAAAGCTAGTTTTCCATTTAGGACATTTATCTCCTCTCAGTGTCAATATTCCATAGACTCATATCCTACTACTCTTTTACCTTCTCTGATCTCTTATCTTATTCTGATAAACGTGAAGTCTTAAACGTGGCATGAAGGGTGTTTTCTTTGATATTTTGAATATCCAGCATTAATATAGATCATGTCTATATTACTCAACAAGTTACAAAATTCTTGGCTTAGAAGCTTTATCAAATGCGGTCCTGTTTGAATATTTTGAGTAATATTTTCTTATTAAATACTTTAATTGCCTCAGTCTTCTCTTCTTGACCTCCTTCATTGTTTATATATCAAAATCTACTTTCAAACAAAGACATTTTCATTGTTATTCTGAAAATAAGCAAGGTCCATTATAACGGTACATCCAAGGTCATGTTTCTGGCATTTATATACTCTTTAGTTTGTTCTGTTGCTTCTTAGAATATAACCCTATGGCTCTCAAGAAATACAACTTAATTTCCTCTTGTCAAAATTTGGGCTGACATAAAATGAATTTAGACAGTCCTGAAAACCTAGGTACAGATCACTCTTCAGTTTAAATTCTTCCTTTCTTTCTAGCCCACCTAGCCCATTGACTTACAAACTCTGGGACAAGGTTGGGAAGATACCTCAGAAAAATGTGAAAGCTTCACAAACTTTTAGAATTGATTGAAATGGGGTAAAATCTTCATGTAGTTCTGAGACCTTATCTTTTTCCATATGGCTAGGCAGGCTGATACATTTCCATTTGGTGTATTAGAATCACAATTGCATGCTTCTTTCTGCTATAAGCTCAACATGAAGAAAATAACATTAGATCATACTTCTGGTCTATCTAGTCCATAGTTCTGTTCTTAAGAGGTGTTCAAGCATCACTTTTCTGTACAGAAGACAAGGATGTATCTATCTTAAGGTAGTAAATCAGGATTCAGGCACCCTGAATCCTAAACACATTTTAAGCACAAATCTTGATTTGTGTGAGTACTATTCATGGGCCACCTCATTTCTCCCATCACACTATAGCACATCCCATTTCATCCACCTATTCTGTTCTGTATACATATATACTTTCTTTAATTACAAAAGAAGCATTCTTTTTTTTTTTTTTTTTTTTTTTTTTTTTGGTACCAGGGACTGAACTCAGGACCTTGCACTTTCGAGGCAGGCACAGTGCCACTGAGCTAACCACCCCCATCCAGCTACAAAAGAAGCACTTTGTTCTAATTCTGAAATTATTTTCTATATTACACATTACTTTGTGACTTTTGGATTGCTGGGCTTATATCATTGTCCAGGCAACATGTTGCCCTTATATTCTAATGGATTTGTTTGGCTGCAAAACTGTTATAAAGAAATTCAGACTATTTTACAACTATTGATATTACTTCAATGCCAAAGTACTGATGAGAAAACAGTTTTGATGGAGAGAATCTGTTCAATATTTCAGCCATAATCTGGGTTCTTTAAATAGCATGAATCAGACAGTAGAAAGTGTATCAGTATTACCACTATCCTTTTCTGATCTTTAATCATTCTTACAGTGATATTTTGTTATTTAGATCATTGGCATCAACTTGGTATATGTGATAGTAATTTTTTTATCATTGCATTTTTCAGGTTGTTATCTGAGTTGAAATATTGACCTGTGTCTTTTAACTTGAATTCTTTATATTTTTAAATTTTTTCATTGTTATGAGAGCAGCAATTAGAGGGTAAAGAGAGAAGAAAGTGAGTTATTCATAACTATGTCCCGATTTTTGTTTTTCTGCATGGAGTGGAAGGGAAACAAATGGAAAGAAAACAGCCACCATACCTTAATAGCAGTCCTCATATGACAAAATATTTGTTTATTAGTTTTAATGCTACTCAACAACAGAGAAAAGATAAAACATACCTACTGAACACATATTTTATACAAAGCACTATATGTGCTCTGGGAAACCATGGGGTGTGTATATGATTTATATAGAGAGACATACACTTTTGCACACATACACACACATATATATCTATACACACACATATATTTCAGTAGTATTTTTATTTCATATCTTACCTTTGTTTTGTTTTGTTGCAATGTGGAGACCATAAAACCTCACCCATCGTGTCTTTGGGTTCCTGCTTAGAAGTGTAGAATAGTTTCTACAGGCCTTCATGGCAATACTTTTTGATCACGAGGTACTTTGATTCTCTCTTCTCCTTTCACAGTATAGTTTACAGGTTTTACAAAGGATGTGACAGATTCCTGACTTTTAAGTGTGCTGTGCTTTTAAATCACCAGTCTTGGAATTAACCGTACAGAAAAACACTCATACTTGGTTCTAGAGAAAGCAAAAACTCACTCCTCAGAATTTTTTTTGTTCTACTTTTGACTTGTCCCAGACTCATGGATCACATGTAGGTAATTATAACTGTCCATTAATATACCTAACGATGGCAAACAATTTTACTTTCCTTTTTACTTTTGCAGATAGGATCCATTCCCTCTTTGTAATATTTATAGGTCCTACAAAATCTGCCATCATCCCTATTAATAAGACTACAACTGTGACTACCACCAGTACAACTCTCATACACACATGCTGAAACACATACACATGCACGCATGCACACACGCATGTACCACACTCATGCTACTCTACAAGAAAATGAAGATATATGGCTATGTTAGAATGATGTTATCAGTGATATCAACTTCAAAAATTAAAGGCATCTCTATTAATTCCTAGCAGTACTGAATTTGTTATGTGTTATGGTTTAGATCAACAATGTCCCCTCAAAGTCTCTTATGTCCAGAGGTGGGGATTTTGGAAGATTATTGGATTGGTGGAATAATTCATTGATGCCTTTATAGCTGAATATTCTGTTAGGAGGTGTGGCTTGGTCAGAAGAGATGGGTCACTGGGGACATGAGCCAGAGGGCTGTATTCTCTTCTCCATCTCCTCCCTTCTCTCTCTGCTTTCTGGTTGCCATGAGTTGAGCAACTTTCCTTTGCATTTTTACCATGACTTTTCTATCTTGGAGAATCTGCTGAAGCAATGATCCAAAATAAACCTCTTCTCCTTTAAGTTGTGAGTATCAGGTGTTTGGTCCCAGTGGCAGGAATGTGACTAGCACATTATGTGTCTCTTATCTAGAAAATTATTCTGAATTTTCCTTAAACCTAATTATACTTTCAGCCAGTTTCAACTCTTGACATAAAAAATTCCATGTGTCTCTTAAACACTGTAGGAAGTATAAGTGTTCTATTTAATTGTTCCAAATTAATTTATAAAGAGTTCTCTTGAGGTTTCCCAGATAATGTAGTAACTGATTTTTCATCTATCTCTATCTTGATATTGTAAATAACTTCCTCACTTAGCAATATAATGTGCTGAACTTGAGAGATATATCCCACTTATCTGCTAACTCCCAGTAGAGATTTCAGCCTGTAATGGTGTATAAAGAGACTTGAATAAATATTATCATCATCATCACCATTCTTATTTTCCTTATAAAGTGGGGATCCATTATGTTTAAAGGCATCAAATAAGAAAATGGCATTCTAGAATGGAATTATGTACATTTTACTATAATGCAGCTAACCATATAGCACTTAAATTACAATACTATTAGTTTATATGAACTATTAAACTATAGTAATCATACCCAAGACCCAGATTTTTCCAAGAAAACTGTATAGAGTAAATATTCAAGAAAAATGTCCATTCTAGTTCTTGGTTATTTACATTATCTTAAGCCAAGTTTCCCAAGTATGATTAATATGCTGGTTGTTAGGGCTTGCATCTTGATGTCCCCCTAAAGCCCCATGCACTCATAGGTGGGGCTTTATGGAACTGGCTCGATCTAGGGAGTATGATACTAGGATTAAGAGTATGTGGTACTGAAGTAATCCTCTGATTGATTTAGCATAGTTCTGAATGTCTATAATGGGAAGGCTCACCTTGGGTGTGGGTGACACCACCCAAAAGGCTGGCAGCCTGGATGGAATACAAATGAACAGAAAGAAGGCAGGCTCACCACTTGCTGCTTGCTGTTTCTGCTTTGTTGCTTCCTCTTTGCCCTGCCATGTACTATTTCTCTTCTGCCACACCCCTGTGTCATGCTGCCCTGCCTTGGAGCCAGCCAATAATGGACTGAAACTACTACAAACTGGTAGCTAAATAAACCTTTCTTTTTTGTAACTTGTAGATGTTGAGTATTTTGTCTCAGGGATGAGAAAAGTAACTAAGACACTGGTGAAATGTTGCTACTTCAAAATGCTAGTGTTGGTGGCCGTAGCAGCCTGTGTACAATGAGACTGAAATGGCTCATAACTGCCAAATAGAATGAACCAACAGAATGATTCTGTCACGTGTGGAATATATTATTGGCGTTCATGTCCCCATATTCTATAAAGTGTATTTCTATTTTCAAAAAAAGAAAATATCATTTTGCATGAAAAATTCAACCTGAGAAATACTTCATGTTTTATTTTTGCTTTTTGTTTGGTATTGAATATTCAACCCAGGGTCTTGTGCATGCTACACAAGCACTCTACCTCTGAGCTACACCCCCAGCCTTTTTAAATTTTTTTTTTTGGTACGGGGGATCGAACTCGGGTCCTTGCTCTTGCCCAGCAGGCGGTGAAACCACTGAGCTAAATCCCCTGCCCTCCCCCAGCCTTTTTAAATTTTAAGTTTTTATTTTGAAACATGGTCTCATTAAGATATCGAGGCTAGGTTCAACCTTGCAATCTTTCTGCCACAGCCTCTCAAGTAGCTGGGACAACAGGTGTACACTAATAGTACCTGGCATAATTCATGTTGGTGAAGGGATCTTCCAAGTCTTTACTGCCGCTAAGAGATACAATATAGGTAGTTCTGAGAACCCTAAATCCTGTAATTACATAATAACTTTCAGCTATCTAATTTCTACCAGCTGATACATTGAGCAGCTTACCACTCTCAAAAGAGAAAAAATTAGAAAGACATTCTTCTTTCTTTTCTTTCCATTTGAAACTTGAGTTGCTGAAAGCAAATTCCCTCTAAAAGTAGTTAAAAAGTGATCCATAAGCATCAGTGCCTATTTTTCATTTTTATTTCATTACTTTAGTAAAGATAAGGACTTTGAAAATACATTTTACCCTTTATGACATAGTAGCATTTACGATATTTAATTAGATTCATTCCATTGTTTTAAAAAAGGCAGCGGTATAAAGAAATGATTACATTACTAGCTAGTTGTCTAAATACACTATGAAATCTAAAGCATATTTTTTACTGTTATTTGCATAAACCTTCCCTACCTTACCAAAATCTCCAATATCTTGATTGTTTCTCTCTCATTTCTTTTATCCTCTGATTGTCCTGCTATACCCTTTGTCTTCTACCAGAGCCAATGACAAACATTTCATTGCCCTCATGTGTTTTTATTGCATGTACATCAAAAGATCTTGCTATGATGCTTATGAAACTCCCATGCTAGTTAGTGTAGATACTGTATACATGCCATCTCTTTATCCAGTGATTCTACACCTTATGCAGAGCTCTCAAAAGCTTCACTTATGAAATTCCAAGTTTTTCAGTCATCGTACTTTTCATTCTTAGAGTGACACTGAACTTTGTGCTGATGAATTGAATTCTGTGTTACTGATATCTGATGTTGACTATTGTGAATTTTATCAACTGAGCATAAGAAAAGTTAATTAGTATAAACTGGAGTTGGCCATGATGGTACTTTTTAAAATTGTCCCCAATTTCTTTCAAACCCCTCTCTTTAAGAGTTGGAGACTAATTTTTTTTTCCCTTCGAGCAGTGTTGGTGAAGTTATGACAAGCATGCCAAAGTGGGCTGTTTGTATCGTTAAAAGCTTTAGAAAGTTCACCATAAAACTGCTTTAAAGTTTCTGCTAGCCTTATTAACTCTTTTAATACATGAAGTACAGGAAATGGTGTGTCACCTTGGAGACTAGAGCATAAAAGGTACTACGACTTCTTCACTCTAGAATGCTCACGCTCAGAGGAGTTAGTGGCCATGTCCTAGGGACATTCAAATAGCTTATGGAGAAATCTACCATGGCAAGAAACCGAGGCCTTCTGCTAACAACTATGTAAGTGATCCATCTTCAAGAGAATCCTAAAGCCCCAGTCAAGATTTTAGATGAGTATAACCTCAGCTAACTTGTTGATTTTAGCATCCTGAGAGATACTGAGCCAGACCATCCAGCTAAGGCATTCAAAAATTCCTGACAGAGAAACTGAAATAATAAATATTTGTTAATTTAAGGCACTAATTTTAAGGTAATTTCTTATATAATAAGACATTAATAGATTTAAGCAACTAGACTATCATAATTCTCAAAAACAGCTAAGATCATTTTTATATGATACTTACCTATAGTTGATAGGGAATAGCTGAAGCCATCAAATAAAAGTATTTTCATACTTGGATCCTTGTTCTGAATAGTTATAACCTAAAGAGTTAAAATTACACAAAGGAAATTTAATGATCGTGTGTGTGTGAGTGAAAACTGGACCATCTTAACAGACCAGCATGTTGTACTGGGGTTTTATTTCCTATCATTTGAGAGAGTGAATCCAAAGTCAGAAAACTGTTACATTTTTATGGATGAACTTCAAAAACACTTGACCTTTTTTCAAAATTATACCCACTGTAATACTATTTAACATAAGTTTTTATAAAAAGGACAAATAACAAGACTTTTTCTTTCACTGTAAATTGTTTACTGAGTGGTTGAAGTAAAATATTGATTCAATAGCTGGATATATGTTTTCTGAACTTGACTTATTTATTTTTTCTCTTCATAGTTTTCTCATAATGAGTCGCTTTTTTGACCAAACATGGAGAACAAAATGCAAAAATGGTTAATAACTTGCTCCAACTAGGTAATGCATTTCAAATACCTTTAAAATTGACATTATTTTAACAAAAGTCACAGCACCAAATTTAATTGATTTCTGTGTGGATTTTGCAATTTTCAAACAATCTCTAAATAAAAGTAAAATTTATTTTTATTAGTTACATAGGATCCAAAATACCTTAGGATTAGTAAAAGAGAGAGATTTTTAAACTTCTTCAAACAAATCAAAAAAGATTTTTTATGTCATAATTTTTGGTTCATTCCTCCTTCTGTATTCTAGTGGTTCAAGTTTTCTCAGTCTCAGAAGCATGTACTCATAACCTCTAAAGGACAGAAAAATGATAAATATTTTATATCATTCATATATCAGAAAGCCTGGCTTGTCCTACCCAGAAAACTAACAATGTTTCCTTGTGGTCAGCTGCCTGAGAAGATTTTATTTCTTGAAGGATAAAGCTAAGCACTACAGTGTCTTTGTCTTGCAACTTCCTTTACTATTTTTTCTATCTAAAGCAAATTTTCCAGTTAACCTTTTTTATTTTGAGACAAACTCTGCATAGAAGATTCCCAAAACTCCACCAAAAACTCCTAGATTGAATAAGCAAACTTGGCAGTGTAGCAGGATACAAAGTCAACATTCAAAAATCAGTAGCATTCCTGTACCTGAATAACAAATTCATTGAAAGAGAAAATAGGGAAGCAACACCTTTCACAATACTATCAAGAAAAGTAAAATACTTAGAAATAAATCTGACAAAGGAGTGAAAGACCTTTACATTGAAAACTTTAGTAATCTGAAAAAGGAGATTGAAGAGGGTATTAGAAAATGGAAAGATATCCTCTGTTCTTGGATAGGAAAAACCAATATAATGAAAATGGCCATACATCCAAAACTACTATACAGATTAAATGCAAGCACAATCAAAATACCAATAACATACCTCACAGAACTAGAGAAAACAACCCTAAAATTCATATGGAACCTGAGGAGACCTAGAATAGCAAAAGCAATTCTGGGCAACAAGGGCAAGGCAGGGAGCATCGCAATCCCTGATTTGGAGTTACACTACAAAGCTACCATGATAAAAACAGCATGATACTGGAAAAAATACTCAAGGATCAATGGAACAGAATAAAAGATACAAAGATAACTCCAAGCACACTCAACAAAAGAAACCATTAACAGAGTGAAAAGACAATCTGCAGAATGGGAAAAAATTTTTATCCAGCTACTCCTCATACAAAGGACTAATATCAAGAATATATGGAGAACTCAAAAAAATCATACCCTCCCAGATTTAAAGACCCAATTCAAAAATGTACATCTGAAATGCATAGAGAGTTTTCAGATGAAGAAGTACAAACAGCAAATAAATATATGAAAAAATGTTCAAAATCACTGGTCATTTGTGATATGCAAATTAAAACTACACTGAGATCCATCTCACTCCAGAAAGAATGCTATTAAAAATAAATAAACCAATAACAAATGCTAATGAGGCTGTAGGGAAAAAGGAGCCCTTCTCCATTGTTGGTGGAAATATAAATTGGTACATCCACTATGGAAATAAATATGGAGATACCTCAAAAAACTGAAACTAGAAGTTCTATTTGACCCAGCTATTTCCTTTCTAGATATCTTCCTGAAAGAGTTAAAGTCATCATACCACAGCGATAAGGAATACCCATATTTATAGCCGCATAATTTATATTAGCTGAATCTTGGAAACAGCCCATATGCCTATCAATGGATTAATGGATAAAGAAATTGTGATTTTTATATAGAATGGGGTACTGCTCTACCATAAAGAAGGATAAACATGAGACTTTTTAGATGAATGGATCTACCTTAAGACCATAATTTTAAGTGAAATAACTCAGTCACAAAAGTTTAAATATCATATTGTTTCTCTTGTGTGTGAAACCCAAAGGGTAAATAACAGACAAAACATAAGATAGATATTGGGAAATAGGAAGTACATGTTCAAATAGGATGGGGAACAAGGGAGGGGGAGGAAGAAGTGAAGGAAGGGAAAGGGAATTTAAAAAAAAAGAATGAAAGGAAAAAATGGAAACAAAGCTTTTGTAAATCAGGAGAGGATGAAGGTTGAAGGAAGGGGAGGAGAATAGATAAAAATAAAAGAATTAAGATATATTGTGTAGAGATACAAATTCCCTATGACGAATATGATCTTTATGTATGGTCAACATATACTACTAAAAAAAAAAACTAATGAAACAATCAAAAAAGAATAAAAAAGAACTGCAGCTCTTGGGCCTTTCCAGAGATAAAGAGCCATAAAATCTTGAACATAAGGGATTTCATTCCACCTTCTTTATGCAGAGTATCATAAACTGCCATCCTGTACCCATTCTCTAGTTTATGTTGTTTAAGGCAATGGAAATAGAAACCTCTTCAAAAAAAAAAACTGTAAGGAGTTCAAAGAACAAGGATGGCTCTACTTTTGTATACACAAAACCATTTGATTTGAGCTTTACTGGCCTTCAGACATATATTTTTAAAATTTTTACATGAATTTCTATTAGAAGAAACAAGGAGAGGCGCTAACCCCATTGAAAAGAGAAAAGGGGTGGAGGCCCATACATTCCCTCAAATCAAGATGCTTACCTTTTGTCTACAAGGGTGAGATTTCCTGGTGACCATGTGGCAAATTGAAAGAAGAAAGCAAAAGGAAATGCTAAACATGCATGGGTGACAGATTCACATAACCAACAAAATGGCAGCCAAACATGGCTCAATCCATGTGGCTGATCCACAACATGAACTAAAATGGCCAACCCATGTGATTAAACAAAATGGCCAATTCATGTGATAAACCAAAATGACCAACCCATGCAACTAATTCATATGTTGAACCAAAATGCCTATCATGGTGGAAAGGTAGACTGGTATGTAACAAGGCCCTGAAAAAACAACTCACTAATAATACCCAGAGTTAAAACACCATCTAGGTGAGAAGCACAAATGAGACTTTGAGCATAAAAAGTGGCTAGCTTTTTGAGCAGGAGACAATGTTACCAATACCTGTTTTTCCCAGAAGAGTCAGAAAACTGAGCAAAGTATCTTAGAGAACAGAAATGTGAGGAGAAAAAAGCATGTTAAACCCTAGGTCACAAACATGAAACCTGATGATCTATTTTGCGACTGTGTTAATAACAGGCTTTCTGGCTGCTCTTCAGGGGCAGATACAAGGAGTGACTAAAACAGGAAAGAGAATAAAGAATAAGGGAGAGAAACTTGAGGTGGACCTCTGGGATTCTTACTGGTTGGGAAAAACACAGAGGCCATGAATTTCTCCTAGCCGCTCCCATATGATGGGACACACTAGAAAACTATTCCTGGCATCATTAAAAACCTTCCTGAGTTCCCTAGTTTTCATTAATTTTTACCACCCTCATGTTCCTTATATCTCCCTGATAACCCAAAAGGATTTGAGCCCTGTGACAGATGAAAGCCTGTTGTGGGAAGAGAAGGGATAAAAAGGGGATTAGAGATTTTCTAGAGGGAGAGAAAGGAAAAAAAAAAAAACTACACCAGTGTGTCTTGGCTTGAGTTCATATATTTTAAAGAGAGAGAGAGAAACATGCCCCAAATGGCCTTACCTGCTCCAGGCTGGCTTCACCATAATATGTTATTGGGTTGTGGGATGCTGAGGTCCCCTTATAGGGTTAGTTTCTAGATTCTTTCTGTTCTGAAAAAAGAATTGGCCAAGACAAGTGCAAAAGGTTTTACATTTATTAAAGATAGGAAAAAGAAACAGGCTCTACTGTGAAAGAATATAGTAGCCTGCCCATAATTTCATACATATCAAGTACTGGTAGTTAGAATGAGATGTCAACTAGTTATTTGGAGAATCTCACCTGGATTTAAGTAATTTTATTAACATACTCTACGAAATAAAAAAACTAAGCCTTGTGAAAACCAAAAATTTCTTCATTCTTGTATTGGTTTATTAAATAATTTGTAATTCAGAATTACTCTATCCCAGGTGCTGTATTAAGTGCTTTAAGTACATATATGAGGGAAGCAACATTCATGGCTTTTAGTTCCCAGTTTGGAGGAGAAAGACAGGTTTCCAGACAAGTACAAAGCAATATATAATTTAAGAGCTAGCAATTCAATGATTCAGAAGTATACATTTAGAAGAAATGAATGTTGGACGAAAGAAACAGTGAGATAGACAGGGTTGGGGTTAGAGAGGGCTAAGCAATTTTGACTTTATTTTGAAAAGCAGTCAGATCTCTTGGAAAGTTATAAGTCAGGGAGTGACATAATCAAAATTGCATTTTCTTTTTTATTAGGATATGTTTTCAGTATGTAATGTTTACATTCCTCCTGCAGAGTTGGTACATGAATATAAAACATCTTAAATCCTTTTTTCATTCCCTTTCCCTCACCTACATTCTCTCTTCCTCCATTTCTTGATATCTTTCCCCTTTGAGAAGGATCTGTCTTCCTACTTTCTGTTATCTATCTTCTATGTTGCTCTTTATTTGTATTTTGCGTTTCCCATATAAGAGAATCTATGCAATATTTAAGCTTGTGTGCCTGAGATATTGCGTTTCAAATTATGATCTCAAGGTGGATCTACTTTCCTAAGCGTAACTCAAATTTATATTTCTTTACACTCTATTGTGTGTAAACAACACTTTTTCTTTATCTATCCATGTGTTGATGGACATATGGGATGCTTCCAATATTTAGCTATTATGAATTGTGTTGCTATAAACATGGGTAAGCATGCAGCACTGTAATATGATGTCTTTAACTCTTTGGGAAAGATATGAAAAAGTAAAATAGCTAGGTCAAATGGAATTTGTAGTTTTAGTTTTTTGAGAAATCTCCACATTAATTTCCATAGTAGTTGCACTAGTTTACATACCCAAAAACAATATAGAAGAGTTCCTTTTTCCCTGCAGTTATATTAGCATTTGTAATTATTTGGTGTCTTGATGATGGCCTTTCTTTTTGGAGTAAGATGAAATTCCAGTGTTGTTTTAATTTACATTTCTCTAATGGCTAGCTATGTTGAACATTTCTTTATGTTTTATTGGCCAATTTTTTGATTGAGCCTTTCATTTTGGGGGGTTAATTTTTTGATTTCTGTATATATTCTAGATATTACTCCTCTGTCTGAGATACAGTTGGCAAATTTTTCCTATTCTGTAGGGTTTTTTTGTTACTCTATTGGTGATTTCTTCTGTTTTGCAGAAGCTTTTTGATTTGATATGATCCAATTTGTTAGGGCTGGGGATGTAGCTCAGTGGCGTCGTGCCTTCCTGGCAAGCACAAGGTCCTGAGTTCAATCCCTGGTACCAAAAAAAAAGAATAGTTGTAGTAAAACAAAGATGGCACATTCATATAATACGATAACAATTGAAGGGAAAGTTAATAATGAAAATGCAGATCCAAATGAAACTACCTTTTAGTAAGTACACCAATAGGACCCTAGGAATGAAGAAAAGATGTCGATCTGGATGTGATTTCCTTTGGGAGGCTGTGGTTCATAAAGGAAGAAATAGTTTTTCAGGCTTCTTTCTCCTGAAATGACATTTTTCTTTTTCCTTGGGAACCCCATATGAACTGAAGAAGCAACAGATACCCAAGGCTAAGGAAGGTTAACTTAAATTTTAAGTGCTATTATATCATGTGGCTAGTTTCCTTAGTAACTGTTTACATATCTCCCTATTTAGTTATTTGAAAAGTGCATGGACAAATATGGAAAATGTTCCCAGAGTTATAAAAATTGCTTCTAATGTTCCTTAATTGAATTTATATGTAGGAAGGCATATTCTAGGTTTTGTTTTAAACATGGTAGACAATTGCTATAACATTAATTTTTCAATCAATAAGTAAGGTAGTCAAGCAATAAAAATATACCATATTTTTAGGGTAAAATGTATCAGATTCAAAGTAAATTTTCATGTTGAAAATCCTCATACTACCAAAACCAAAAATACAGAGCCTCACTGATTATCCAGCACATATATTTCTTCAATGAGACTTATAGTTAAATGGAATTAGCCTATAGAATATTTCAACAATATGAAATCTAGGCAGCATAGGATAAGTGATCAATAAAGGTTAGTTGCTATTATTATGATTGTCTTTAGAATTTTTAAATTGACAGATAAATTTGAATGTATTTATCATATACAACATATTTTGTAATATATATATTTATATATGCTGGAATGGTTAAGTGTATCTAATCACCATAGAAACCTCATCTATTTATCATTTTGAGAATGAAAACACACCATACATTCAACTTTTTTCAAGAGTAAAATATGAGGTCACTAAAGTCACGATGCTGTACAGTAGATCTCCTATACTTTTTGCTCCTATTTAAATGTAATACTATATTTTTCTTAACATTAACTCCATTAGAAGTTTATAGAGGTTCCACCACTCCCAGGCCAGAAGTAGGGGCTTCTGGGCCTCCATTTCACTGCTCTGAACCCAGAGGAAGGGGCTTCCAGGCTGCCGTTCCACTCCTACCAGCTCAGAGGAGCTGAGCTGCGGAGGCACCAACAGCAACCGCCCCCCGTCCAAAAGAGAAGACATGTAAACAAGTCTCAAAACCAAACTTCCATATCACCTACAGTAACCCCAAAGGAAAATGAAATGGAACACTCTGATACTCAACCACCTGGACTTCCTGAACTGGCAACAAAAGAGGATCAGGAAAAAATGAAATCAGAAATAATATCTCGGATAACAGCAGAGACTATGCTAGTAGTGCAAAACATGATTAATAAATCTAGAGAGGAGCTGAGGAACGTGATGGAATCTCAACATGAGAAACAAGTGAAATCGGTAAAACAGATGCAAACAGATTTCCAGGAGCTCAAAAACTCCATTGAAAGTCTATACAGGAGAATGAGCCAATGCGAGGACAGAATTTCAGATATAGAAGATAAGATTGCAATTAGTGACCAGGAGAATAAAAATTGCTGCAAAAATGAAAGGGACCATGACAAATCAATCCAGCAGCTGCTAGACGATGCAAAGAAGAATAACATAAGACAGATTGGAGTCAACAAAGAAACAGGAGAGAGTGTAGATGACATAAAAAAATCTGTTCACTGAAGTAATGGCAGAAAACTTCCCAAGCAGGGGAAAAGAGCTTGACATACAGATAATTGAGGCATATAGGACTCCAAATAGCCTTGATCAAAAAAATCTACACATAGGCATATAATTGTTAAGATTCCAGAAACCCAACAAAGGAACAAAGTTCTACAAGCAGTTGGAGAAAAGAAACAAATCACTTACAAAGGAAAGGCCATCAGAATCACAGCAGACTTCTCAACACAAACCCTCAAGGCAAGAAGAGCTTGGAGTGACATATTTCAAGCCCTAAAGGAAAACACCCTCCAACCCAGATTGATGTATGCTGCAAAAATATCATTCAAAATTGAAGGAGAAATAAGAAACTTTCATGACAAAGACCTCCTTAGGAACCTCATGAATACCAAACCAGCACTCCAAAAAATTTTAGACAATATCCTAGGAACAGACAATGAGTCTCACAACCCCAGGAAGTACAGCAGAATGAACCCATTGGGCACAACAAGAAATTACATGTAAAGGGGGAGAATCTAACAAAAAGAAAAAGTCATGACAATGATAAGTCAATACGTATCAGTTATAACCATCAATGTTAATGGTCTCAATTCACCAATCAAAATAAATAAACTGGCAGAATGAGTCAAGAAGCAAAATCCAACAATATGCTGCATACAAGAACCACACTTACTTCAAAATGAAACTCATAGAATGAAAGTTAAAGGGTGGAAAACAGTACTCCATTTGATGGGAACCTGAAAAAAAGCAGGAGTAGCTATCCTCTTTGAAGATCAAGTAGATTTCAAACCAACACTGATTAAGAGAGACGAAGAAGGACATACATCATTGTAAAGGGAACAATCCAACAGGAAGAGACAACAATCATAAATTTCTATGCACCAAACTCTAATGAGCCCCAAAATATAAAACAAATACTAACGGACATGAAAAGTTATATATGCATTAATACAATAGTAGTGAGGGACCTCAATATCCCACTGTCACAAATAGATCAGCAAGACAAAAAATAAGTAATGAAATACTAGAACTCAGTTGAACTCTTGAACAAATGAACTTAACAGATGTATACAGAGTGTTCACCCCACAAAATCAGAATACACATTCTTTTCAGCTGCACACAGGTCATTCTCCAAAATAGACCACATACTCGCTCATAGAACATGTTCAAGTAAGTGCAAAGGAATTGAAGTTATCCCCTGTATATTATCAGACCAGAGTGCGATGAAATTGGAGATCCATAGTAAAAGAAATCACAAAAAGTTTCATAAACACATGGAAATTGAACAACACACTTCTGAATAACTAATGGGTCACAGAGGAAATTAAGAAGAAATCAGACAGTTTCTTCAATTAAATGACAGTGACAATATAACATTTCAGAATCTATGGGACACAAGGAAAGCAGTCTTATGAGGGAAATTCATAGCAGTGAATACACATATTAGGAAAACAGAATGAGCCCAATTAAACAACCTGATGCTGAACCTCAAGCTTCTAGAAAAAGAAGAGCGGGACAACCCCAGAATTCATACAAGGGAGGAAATTATAAAGATCAGAGCAGAAATCAATTAAATGGAGACTAAGAGCGTGACACAAAAAATCAATGATGCCAAGAGTTGGTTCTTTGAAAGAATCAACAAAATTGACAAACCCCTAGTCAACCTTATCAGAAAAAGGAAAGAAAAAGCCCAAATCCATGCAGTTGGGAATGAAAAGGGTGAAATTGCAACAGACGTGGCAGAAATCCAGTGGATCACCAATACCTACTTCAAGAACCTATATGCCAGTAAGACGGAAAACACAGAAGAAATGGACAGATTCCTAGATATATGTGAATTATCAAAGTTGAACAACGATGACCTAAAAATTCTAAATGACACAATATCAATCAAGGAAATTGAAAACATAATTAAAAACTTACCAACTAAGACAAGCACAGATCCTGATGGCGTCACTGCTGAATTCTACAAGACATTTAGAGAGGAACTAATGTTTAAACTCTTCAATGAAATTGAAAGGGAAGCAGTACTGCCAAATTCATTCCTAGAACCAAGCATCAACTTGATCCCCAAAGCAGACAAAGCCCCAACTGAAAAGGAGAACTATCGGCCAATCTCACTAATGAACATAAATGCAAAAATCCTTAATAAGATACTGGCAAACAGAATGCAGAAGATCATCAAGAAGATCACACACCCTGACCACGTGGGATTCATCCCAGGGATGCAGGGATGGTTCAACCTATGGAAATCAATCAATGTAATACACTATATCAATAGAACCAAGGACAAAAACCATATGATTATTTCCATAGAGGCAGAAAAAGCATTTCACAAAAGCTAACACACATTTATGATAAAAACCCTACAAAAAATTGGAATAGATAGTCTCTACCTAAATCTGATAAAAGCCATCTATGAAAAATCAACAGCCAATATCATACTAAATGGTCAAAAACTGAAGTCCTTCATACTAAAATCAGGAACAAGACAAGGATGGCCACTATCACCACTCTTGTTCAGTATAGTTTTGGAAAATTAGCCATGGCAATTAGACAAGAGAAAGCATAAAAGGAATAAAAACAGGAAGCGAAGAAGTCAAATTGTCATTATTTGCAGATGACATGATACTGTATATAGAAGACCCCAAGAACTCAACCAAAAGTCTTTTAGACTTAATAACCAAATTCAGTCAAGTAGCTGGTTACAAGGTCAACACACAAAAATCAATAGCTTTCCTCTACACGAATGATAGACTCACTGAGAGAGAAACAGGGCAAATAATTCTTTTCACAGTAGCATCCAAAAAACTGAAATACCTAGGAATCAACCTAACAAAAGAAATCAAAGACCTCTTCTCTGAAAACTATAGCAATCTGAAAAGAGAGATTGAAGATGATATCAGAACATGGACAGACATCCCTTGCTCCTGGGTAGGAAGAATTAATATAGTGAAAATGGCCATACTTCCAAAACTGCTATATGGATTGAATGCAATTCCAATTGAGATCTCAACAGCATACTTCATGGACTTTGAGAAAACAATCCAAAAATTCATTTGGAGCAAGAAGAGACCCAGAATAGCAAAAGCAATTCTAGGAAACAGAGATATGGCAGGGGGTATCACAATCCCCAACCTGCAACTATACTACAAAGTTACTATGATAAAAACAGCATGGCACTGGCAAAGAAACAGACCTGAGGATCAGTGGAACAGATTAGAAGATGCAGAAACAACGCCAGACACACTCAACCATCTCATCTTCGATAAAGGAGCCAAACACCCTCACTGGAGGAAAGATAGCCTCTTTAATAAATGGTGCTGGAAAAAGTGGGTTTCAACTTGCCAAAGATTAAAACTAGACCTATATCTCTTGCCATGCACCAAACTAAAATCTAAATGAATTAAAGATCTAAATATTAAAATAGAAATGCTGAACTGGCTGGAACAGAGGTTGAGAAGAACTCTTGAAGACATTGGTGTAGGAAAAGATTTTATGAACAAAACCTGTTACTTGGGAACTAGCACAAACAATCAACAAGTGGGATCTCTTCTTATTCAAAAGCTTCTGCACAGCAAGAAAAACCACCAGCAGTGTGAAGAGACAACCCACAACATGGGAAAAAATGCTCACTTGCTGTTCCTCAGACAAAGGCCAACTCTCTGTAATTTATAAAGAACTTAAAAAGATCAGACCTCCCAAATTTAAAAACCTAATATGCAAATGGACATCTGAAATGAACAGACATTTCTCAAAGAAATAGAAGTAGCAAATAAACATATGAAAAAATGTTCAACATCACTGGTCATTCGAGAGATGCAATTGAAAAGAACGCTGAGATTCCACCTCACTCCAGAAAGAATGGCTGCTATCATGAAATCAACCAACAACAAATGCTGGCGGGGCTGTGGGGAAAGAGGAACCCTCCTCCACTGCTGGTGGGAGTGTAGACTGGTGCAACCACTATGGAAATCAGTATGGAGATACCTCAAAGACACATGTGTAAATAAGACACACATATGTAAAATAAGACACACATGTATAAATACCAAATAGTTTCTCCAGTGTGAGAAGCTGAAAGTGTAAATAAGGACTAAAATGCATAATAGATAATGTGACTTAGGAAGAAAAAGGTTAAAGGGGAAGGGGAATTGGGATGGCTAGGGTAAAGGAAAGAAGGGAATGGAATTAATATGAGATAATGGAAAAATGGAAACATAGTCTTTGTAAATAAGGATGGATGGAGGGGTTGAAGGCAGGGCAGGGGAAGGGGGAACAATAAGAACCAAGAGAGATTATGTAAAGGTTCAAATTTCCAGTGATGAATGTCATTATATTGTATACCTAAAATGTACCAATGTTTATAATGAATAATTGATAATGCAAAATATGAAGAAAAGGTCCAAGGCGATAGGGGAAGTGGGGGGGGGGAGAAAGGAAAGGAAAAATGATGAGAAATGGAAAAAATGGAAACAAATCTTTGTAAATAGGGAAGGGTGGAGGGGGTGAAAGGAAGTCTGGGAATGGGGAAAAAATAAGAACCAAGATACATTATGTAAAGGTACAAGTTCCCAGTGAGAAATGTAAATGTACTGTATACCTAAAATGTACCAATAAAAGAATTTAAGGAAAAAAAGTAGTTTATAGATTATAATCTAAAAAGAGAAATGCAGTGGCTTATTTGGTACATATTATCCATGTATTAAAAATCATGGTTTGTTCAGGCCACATGTTACACCCAAGAAACAATATAAAAGGTGCCACTTATGGAGCATGACTGTGTGTCAAGCATTGTTCTGAGCATTTTAATGCACCATCTCATTTTGTCCTCACAAAAGTATTGTACAGTAAATTGTAGTATCTTCATAATATTATGTATTAATAAGATAAGGTGGAGAGAATAATTTACTTGACCAAATATCCACAGCTATGAAGTTGCAAGCTAAGAACTGAATCCAGAATTCACATCTTTTACTGACATACAACAAAGCCACATACTCAATCAGCTGCTCTTTTGCCTACACTTCAATGTATGCATACAACTTCTTAATGGTATCCCATATAATTTCAGGAGACTTAGAGGACTTAAATGTGAATCCTTATTAAAATTTTACACATTGCCAATCCTTACATCTCTAGCTTGGGTATCTTGATGCTTTATTTTCAAAAATTGAATTATTTTATTAATATCTGAATATGCCAATATTCATTATGTATCCAGGACTGTGGAAAGATATCAGCAGAAGACATGTCTCCTTTCCTCAAGGACTTCATAATCTAGTCAGCAAGATAAGGCTAACACATTAAACAACTCCAGATTCATAGATGACTGAATAAAAACACATGTCTGAATTTGTCATATTTATGTTGCAACTCATGGGGCTTCAGCTATATAAATCAGTAGGCAAGGAAGGATAGGCCAGCCCAGAATCATGTTGAGGCAAACAGCTGAAAGTCATGATTCCAGGCAGCTAGTTATCATCCAAGTGCACGATATCTGAAAGATACACTACTATCTGAAGGAAAATGGTTTAATTTGACTATGGTAAATAACCAGGAGCCCCATATGGTGTTTAGAACTAGTAATACTTCAAAGCAGATGAAGTGTTTACAATGTTATTACTGATGATGAGTGAATATGACCACCACATCCAACCCTGGGGAGTCAGAGTTGAGGAATGGCCAAAAATCAGACAAAGTACAGTATCATGGCTCTGGCCAAATGAACTAGAGTTCAAGTCCATCTCCTCACAAAAGTGGTAAGAAACCTGTAAACATGATAGGGAGAAGATTGTGACCTGGGACACATGTAACTGCTGAAAGCTCACCTTAAGGATATTGTAGACTAACCCTATTATTAAGTTTCCACTCATGGGCCTAGGGAAATTATAACTAGGGTACTTCAAGATAGAAGTTTCTGGAGGACAAGTGGAGCCAGAACAGGTTATTTACTTTGAGTGGCCTAAGACAACATGACTAAAAATGATTACCAAACTTTCAGTCAAGGAAGAAAAGCAAGGTCCTAGATAAAAGTACTGTGTCAAGTGTTTTATCTGAGTTTTGAAGCAAGAGAAGACAGGAGAGAAAGAATAATGAGGTTATGGTCCCATAAATTGTTAAATCCGTAGTCAGTTAGGAGGTGCTCTGAATAGGTAGAAGCAAATCATTTAGGGCTGAAGTTGTTTTTAGTGAGAGTATGAGTCTTGTATTTATTTGATACCAGCCAAATGGCCTGGAGTTACCATGGATATGGTAGATTTTTTAAAAACCATAACAGGAATTTGAATTCAAGATCCCACCATGTATGGGACAGTGATGGAGAAAATTTTAGAGATTGAATGCCCAAACTACAACCACAAACCCACTTATTTATCACAAAGTGCCAACACTGCAATTAAACCTGAATACTGAAGGTTTTTTTTAAGAAAAAAAATGACTGTTGTTCAATGGTTGGCTGCTGGGGCAACTTGGCTCATGTGCTGATGGAGAGGGCTCCGCATGCCTGCTGCATCATGCATGCCATAGGTACACCACCACTGGGATAGACTATCTTAATTTGGACTCTGAAATGGTCAGATTTAGCTTAGAGACTACAAGGGCTTAATGAAGTTATATGAACACACGTAGACCTGTGCACTGAATCAACGCTAGTCTTGCTCATATGTATACATACCATTACATTTCTGAGTATGTACAAATGTTTTTATCATGACCAAAGTGCAAAGTTATTTCAAGTCATTGGTGATTTAATAGCTATTTTCTATCATTATATATTTTTCTAAAACATCACATAGTAAAAATAAAAGTCTATTCCAAAGAATTCCTGATATTGTTGGGACTAACTTATAAAAGCTCCCTTTTTATAGAAACACTGCATGAATGGCAAAGTTATACAAGTCAAAAACTTTCTGCTTCCTTTAGATTCAGGTCAGATGACTGGGATGTGGCTCCTGCCAGGCTCATTCAAGGAAGGAGAGTACACCTAGCAAACAGCCCAATTGTCCATCAAGTGGAGACTGGATAAAGGAAATAAATGTTTTTAAAAAATAAAATGGAGTACTATACAGCCATAAAGAATGACAAATTAGAGACATTTATAGCTGAATGGATGCACACTGAGGCCATACTCTTAATAAATAGGACAGACGTGCAAATAGCAAATAGGTTCTCTGGTGTGAGAAACTGACAGTGTAAATAAGGATCGAAATGTGTAATAGATAATGTAAAATAGAAAGAAAAGGTCCAAAGGGGAAATGGAAGGGGCTGGGGAAAGAAAAGAAGGAAATGGAATAAATATGAGATAAGGAAAAAATGGAACAAAGTCTTTATAAATAGAGAGGGGTGGAAGGGTTGAAGGGAGGGCAGGGGAATGGGGAAAAAATAAGAACCAAGATACATTATATAAAGGTACAAATTTCCAATGATAAATGTCATTATATTGTATACTTAAAATGTACCAATAAAATTAATGTTAAGAAAAAGTGACTCCTAGATAACCAAGTGTGGATCTTGCCATAACTTGTTTTTTTATTTTTATTTTTTGTACCAGGAGTCGAACTCATGACATTGTGCTGTCAAGGCAGGTGCAGTGCCACCGAGCTAAATCCCTGGCCCCATAACTTGTTAACTTCTGCAGTGTCACCAGGGTACTTTCTATGTTAGGTGATCATCATTACTGTTACCATCATTATCATCATAATTAGTAATATTTGTATAACACTTTATACTTAAAAAATACACTTATTGTCAGATGGTGATCACTGGAAGGCTAATGAAGCACAATCTTTCCAGGCCTCCTGCAATTTCCAGAGAGTAGGCTTAGCAATTGTTTGCATTATAACATGTTTTTGTGAAATGTACAGGAGTCATTTTAACTGAATTAAGTTTAAACACTTTCACTTCTCTGATGGCACTAAGTTGAGGAGACAGAATATTTAATGTAGGTTTAGTAAGACATAATCATGTGATTTAGAGTCACTTCTACATATATTTAATTTATTCTATCTACTGCAGTATGAATGGCTTCCATGAAATCATTCTACCATGCCGCCCTGTATTCATTAACTCAAGCACCCAAGGATTCAGAATCAGATATTAGTGGTCATATCAGGATAACAATATGTCCTAATGTGTTTTGCAACAGAAGTAGAAGTGAATGCAAGAGAAATAAGCTTTGGAATATAGAGAGCTAGAGCCAGTCTTTGGGAAATTATTCTATATCTAACAGAAAATGAAGAAAAAGTTGATTTAAAAAATTGATAGATATTTCCCCAAATTTGAAAGCAATTGTGAAACTTTGCATGGGATTAATAATAACAAATTATATAGCTGAAGGAAGTTCCCAAACTTATCAGTACCAAAAATAAATTTTATCAACCATACTAAAGAGGAGATTGAGTCTCATTTCTATCCATTTATAGAAAATGTAAAATTGTTGTCATATGAAAGGAAAAGCACAGTACATACAATAAAATGTAAGGAATGCTGGTATTATAAAAGTGTGCCATGAAGTTAATTCATGAAAATATCACGTGTTTATTCTTCTGGAATCTGCAATGTTTGTGGCATTTATCAGCTTTTAAAATTTAAAGTAGCTTTTACTTCTAAAATATGTGTATCAATACATAATTTTTATTTATAATTTTCTATTATTTTTCTTAAAGACATTCCACCTCAAATTGTATAAACTTTAAATCCACAAAACCTGAACTGGTCCTTATCCATGCATTTTCTCACATAACTTCACAATATTCCTAAAATGTATTACACTTTATAGATTAGAGAGATGTGCCTTACTCATTCAGTCTTTCAGCAAGGAATATGAAGGTTTCCTATGTGTCATTTACTCTTTTAAACCCTAAGATTACAGCAATGAATATCACAGACAAAAAGCCCTGCCCTGGTAACATTTTAATAGTATATAGGTATGTTGTTATTTATCATGTGCCATAGAATTAAAAATGAGTAAATAACCTTGGACTAGATTATAGGTGATTTCCTTACAGTTAATTTCTATTTCTTTTTTCTGCTTAATTTACCACTCCTCCTTCTTCATTTTCTACATTCATCTGTGAGATATGATTTGGAATCTATTCTTTTTTAGGCTTGCAGAAATCTCTGCTTTCTCTATGCCCTTTGCAAGTATACAATTATGAAGAGAGATGCAGTTCTTAGAGAGTCTTACTTATTTTTATCATGGCCCTGTTTTATTTCTTTTGGATGAGACCCATTCTGGACATAAACTTTCTGGTCCTTTTCTGTAGGTCATCACTTAGTTTTTTTTTTTAGCTTCAAAATTTCAGTCAGCTCATGTTGCAGAATATACATTCTTAGTCATCAGTTTTTGCTTTCCAGGGAATAGGGAATAGGTTACCCCTTCCAAGTGTCTTTCAGCATCGGCTGAATTTCTCTCTGCTGTATTATTTAAATATATGGGTTATCTTCTGCAACGTGTTTATGTTTCATCATTTTCATTTGCCAACAGGGCATTTCTCTGTAACAATGTCTTCAAAATTTCATTCATTGTGGAAATAGTTGGTGTTAATAAGAATGGGCAAGTTCTCCAAAAATTATAGAGCACAATACAAGTGGCAATATAAATTGGGGTGGGCTGAGTTGTTCAGTAAAAGTCACTTTTCCTGCCCTGATTTTGACCCTATCACTGCATTCAAAGAAAAGTCAGTTTCCTGTAATAATTTGGCAGTGAGCTGAATATGAAACTGAGACAAGAGGGAGTTATTTGGGGACTGCATTATTGGAAATAATTGAGTCACGTAACCACTTCATTCCCCATGTTTAGACAGACTCTTAGACATCATCCGATTTTCTTTAAAGATCTATACTATGAAAAGAATTTCCCTAAATGATTCAACTTTTCTCCCAGTCTCAAATTCTTTGATTTCCTCATTCCAGCATAGCTGCCTATCATTCTCAAAGCCATAGCAGTTGAAGTTCTTGAAAAGTGCTTAACTTTCAGTGACATGTTATAGTGACATTTTGCTAATATGCTGTAGTAAGTAGAACATTCATGGTTGTAAAACCAAAGCCCATTTTTGTGGCTTTGCTTTTGCTTGAAACATCTCATTAAGAAAGAGGATATGTCAGAAGGATCAAATTTAGTGTTTTGGTGTCCCTTTAAATTATTACTGGTCTAGAACTTGTTGCTCAGTATCTATTTAATATTATCATTTGAACCCTTTCTTTCATAAAGGAAAACAGTCTCTTTGTGATCATGTTCATTTGATTTCAGATGAAAAGCAGGGTTTTTAACTCTCTTACTAGAAGCTTGACAAATGGATAATAGATTATTCCATTATACTTTTCAATATTCTTCTTCCTCCTCACGTGCTCTCCAGCACTGCCCTGGGCTCACCACTAAATACCTAGCTTTAGCTTCCTCTGAACCTCATGGGTATTTTCCTAGATCACATGTCCTGACTCCCTTTTGGCATTCATATAATGTGCCCCAATGAGGATATACCTTAACAACAAATTGAGGTTTGAATGAAGAGGATCGATCAATTTATCTGTTGTACCTCTTCTCCTAGGAATTTTGGAATTTAATAAGAGACAACTGAAAGTAAAATGTATTAATAAAAATAAGTAATAATAATGTTATTTCAGGCACTATGCAGGCCAGTTAAGCTTGTAGGAGGAATGAAGAATATGGATATACAAGAGTACAGTTTGAATCTTTATATCATAAAACATATAGATAGTAATCTATAATGCACAATCATGTGCCTATCCCTTGTGAAAAGAATCACTCATAAGGTGATTGTAAATCCACTTATTCAGACATGTGACATCTGTTGAAAAGTCATTTTTTATAGTAAAAGCTACTACTGAAACATCTAGAGGCAAATTGTATTTTATTTTTCATATAGTTCCTCACTGAATTCCTGCAAGTCCTTTTACTAGCTACTCAACTGGTTTACAATATCTGTCATCCGACTCTATTTATATCTATACAAGTAGAACACTTCAACGCAGCTTTGGGTTGATTTCCCAAGTCAGAGAAGAATGCTTGCTTACTGCATACTTACCTGCTAAGTAGAGCAATTATTATTTATTAGCTCTCTGTCACCTTGAACAAATACTGTGCATCCCATTGCCAACTCATGTGATCATTTTAAGAACATCTTCATATCTTTCAAATTTAAAAATATATATAATCACCTCTTTGCATTGATATTGCAGGTGTGTTGTGGTATTATTGGTGTTTGTTTGCTTTTTTATTTTGTTTTGCTGTGTTTTCTTATTTTCAGAATTTTTTCTCGGATTGCAAGAGTGACCTCTAGTGTGAAACATCTGTAGTTATAATCTCAAACTCCAAAATCTCTTATCCAGCCTTAGTTTCCACAGGTATCAGTGTTATGTGTAATAGAACTAAAGAAACCTCCACAAATATGACAACTTATAACCTAAAATTAAAGCTGGATTTCTATTAGTGCACATGTATTTTATTCCTAAGCTTTGGCGACCAAAGGATAGTCTCATTCTAGAGATTCTGAGATGGCAAGGGCATCACTTCTACAAATACCCTTATAGGGAACTGGAAGTAAATTATGACATTCTTTATGAAATGGATGTATTTGATTGCAGAAAGCATATTTTTAAATCTCTTGTTGCCCCTGGATTTCCTATAGTGAATAATTGGCTTGTGTATTCATTTGTTCTCTTTCTCCTCTAGGGAAAGAAAGTGTTTTCCTGCCCACCATGCTGAGTAGATGGAAAGTGTAAAGAACAAACTATATTCTTTACAGGCAAATTTGGACTTAAGTGTATGCCTTGCTTTTACACAAAGTCAGCCAGAAAATGTGCAGTATAGTCGATGGAAGTACTTATTCCCTATATAAGGTTAAATGAAAGATTTTCCTGACTTTCAAGGGCTAGCTAGCTCCCTTGCAATGAAAACATTGATCTCTCACATTAGCTTAATGTTTTAAACTTATATAGGACTTCAATTCAAATAATTTTACTTCCTCCACTGTCCACTTTTAGGGAGTAGGCATTATCTGTCCCATTTCACTGATGAAAAATGTGAGGTCCAATGATAAGCAATGGCATATCCAAAGTGAAACATATGTAATACACAGTGAAGTTATGAGCCTTTGAGCTGCAGATTCATTGTTTTCACTCACCTGCATCAGAATATATCAGTCAAACTAAACTAAAGTAATGTATACAATTTTTAAAAGACTTACATAAAAAGTTCTATGAGAATGTGCGATAATCTCCTTGTAAGAATCAAGGGAGATATATATGGAGATCCTATTAACTTATGTCATTAACAAGTAGGAAGAATGTGAGTAGATGAGGAAAATCACTCCAAATTAAGCAAAATCAGGGAAATGGGAAAGTGTGGAGTGTATATAAGAAATAGAAAGTAGTCCAACTTTTCTAACTGTGGAAAAGTTTTAGGAAAGAAGATAGTAAAAGAAAGTTCAGAGCAGAACATGATACTCTTCTATTCTAGAATGGAAGTTCTCAACTTCAGTACAATTGCCATTTGGAACTGGATTATCCTTTCTTGCGAGGACACTCTGTACTATAAGGTGTTAGCAGCATCCCTGGGATCTGCCCAATAGATAACAGTAATATCCCTTCCCTCACTTGTGACAAACAAAAATGTCTTTAAATGTTGTAAAATGTTCTCTCTAAAGCATAATTACCCCTTACTGAAAACTACTTACATTAGTAGATTATGGAAGCCATCTCATATTTTGAGATAGAGAAATTGTATAAATATGTCTATGCTTACAGAAGGTAAACATTACCAAGATCTACAGGGTAAATTGGAAAGAGGAAACAACTGAAGAAAAATTGTTAAAAGCTTGACAGGATGATATAGTAATGGTCTCGGGTTAGGGGACAGAGGTAGGTGTTTTATTGGAAAGAACATTAAACTGAAGGGCATGATACTTGAAGTGCATTGCAAGCTCTGTCAGTATATGTTCTTGAAAGAGTCATTTTAAAAACCTTGCTCCCTATTTCTCATCTAGAGTAAGTGAGTGAGATATGAGGATCTCAAAGCTGCCTTCCAGCTCAATTCTAGATAGATACAAAAATGCTGTCTCTAACTTTAACCACACTCATTATTCTCTATATGTATTTTTAAAGAATCTTAATGAGCCTCCAATGTGGGTCTGACTTCTCTGTATAAAGACAAAGAGTATGACCTCACTGTGATTTGAAATGCAGTTTAAAGATATGTGGTTGTATTACTTTCAAATAGATGAAGTACTTAGAACATAGATGTTGATGTATTGCCTAGGCAAGATCTTTTGGAAACTACTTTTGTTCATTAACATAGCATTTACTGAAAGCATACTAAGTGCAAAACTCTGTTAGGTTTTGCATACGTTTATATGATGAGTTAGTTACGGGATCTACCAAGGAGCTTCAAAAATAGTAAAGCAATAAAAATATACATGTACACAATTGTAATGCAGAGAAGAATGTAGGACATTCTGAAAAAAACATATGTTCAAGCCTCATGAACACCAACAGGCTGATTTTTAAATTGTTTTGTCATGTAGACAACACGTACATCTGGGTTCAAGAAATAAATAAAATACACAAAATTTTATTGATTTGCTAAAATATTTGAATAAGCAAAAAATATAATTTAAACACTTATGCATCAGTTCAATTAAAATGTTTAAGGTACAGTTTGATTGTAATTGTTCCACACATAGACTAAACTCATTTGCTAGTGAAATCTTAAGTAGACGATAATGGTTGGGAGCTAGCAAACTTATATGTCAATGGTTGATTTAAAGAACTTGAAATCAATTTTCTTTTTCAAGTATGTAAAATACTAAATATCCTTCTTAAAATCACATTTATACTATTCCTTGCTTTAGTAATTTTTTCTAAAGTAATAGTAATTTTATTTTTTTAATTTTTAAAATATTATTTTATTGGTACATTTTAAGTATACAATATAATGACGTTCATCATTGGAAATTTGCACCTTTATATAATCTCTCTTGGTTCTTATTTTTCCCCCTTCCCCTGCCCTCCCTTCAAACCTTCCATCTCTCCCTATTTACAAAGACTTTGTTTCCATTTTTCCTCATATTAACTTCATTCCCTTCTTTCCTTTCCCCTACCCCTCCCAATTCCCCTTCCCCTTTGCCCCTTTTCTTCCTATTTCACATTATCTATTATACCATTTAGTTCTTAATTACACTTTCAGTTTCTCACACTAGAGAAACTATTCCGTATTTACATATAGGTGTCCTATTTATTTCATTTAAGATTATCGCTTCAATGTGCATCCATTTATCTATAAATGTCTCTAATTTCTCATTTTTATGGCTGAGTAGTACTCTGCTTTATTAAAAAAACACATTTTCTTTATCCAGTCTCCAGTTGATGGGCATTTGGGCTGCTTCCAAATTTTAGCTATTACAAATTGTGCTGCTAT
>NW_004624803.1:11002720-11012745 GCF_000247695.1 Heterocephalus glaber | reverse complement strand
TGTTTGCCAGTATCTTGTTGAGGATTTTTGCATCTATGTTCATTAGGGAGATTGGTCTGTAGTGGTCTCTTTTTGGGTTGTGTCTTTCCCTGGTTTTGGAATCAAAGTAACACTTGCTTCCAGGAATGAATTTGGAAGCCTTGCTTCTCTTTCAATTTCCTTGATAAAGAGTAATGGTGTTAGTTCGTCTTTAAATGTCTTGTAGAATTCAGCAGTGAACCCATCAGGACCTGGGCTTTTCTTTGTTGGTAAGTTTTCTATTACATTTTCAATTTCACTCATTTTTATTGGGGTGTTTAGAATTTCTATATCTTCTTCATTTAATTTTGGCAATTCGTCTGTATCTAGGAATCTGTCCATTTCTTCTGTGTTTTCCATTTTATTAGAGTACAGGTTTTCAAAGTAGGTATTGATGATTGTCTGAATTTCTGCTGTAATTGTTGTGGCTTCAACTTTTTCATTCTTAATTGCATGGATTTGAGTCTTTTTTTTCCTTTTTTGATAAGATTGGCTAAAGGTTTATTGATTTTAATTATTCTTTCAAAAAACCAACTCTTTGATTCATTGATTTTTTTATATCATTCTCTTAGTCTCCATTGCATTGATTTCTGCTCAGATCTTTATAATTTCCTTTCTTGTACGAGCTTTAGGTTTGTTATGCTTTTATTTTTCTAGAAGCTTGAGGTTCTGCATTAGGTTATTTAACTGAGTTCTCTCTGTTGTCCTAACATGGGCATTCACTACTATGAATTTCCCGAATAGAACAGCTTTCATTGTGTCCCACAGATTCCTATATGTTGTACTGTCATTATCATTTACTTGTAGAAACTGTCTAATTTCTTCTTTAATTTCCTCTGTCACCTATTGGTTGTTCAGGAGGGTGTTGCTCAATTTCCATGTATTTGTGGGAGTTTTGCAGTTTCTTATGTTATTGAACTCCAATTGTATTACACTATGGTCTGATAATATACAGGGAATTACTTTGATTCTTTTGCATTTACTTAGATATGTCCTATGATCTAGCATGTGATCTATTTTGGAGAATGACCATGTGCAGCTGAAAAGGATATGTATTATGATTTTGTGGGGTGGAACACTCTGTAAACATCTATTAAGTTCTTTTGTTTAATAGCTTGGTTCAGTTCTAGAATTTCATTGTTAATTTTTTTCTAGTTGATCTGTTTATTTGTGATAGAGGGGTATTGAGGTCCCGCACTACAATTGTATTAGTGCTTATTTGGTTTTTCTTGTCCATTAATATTTGTTTTATATAGTTGGGGGCATTCATATTTGGTGCATATATATTTAGGATTGTCATCTCTTCCTCTTGGATTGTTCCTTTCACAAGGATGTAGGGACCATCTTTGTCTCTCTTAATTAGTTTTGGTTTGAAATCTACTTTGTCTGCAAATAAGATTGCTATGCCTGCTTTTTTCTGGGTTCCTGTGACATGGAGAACTGTTTTCCATCCTTTTACTTTCAGTCTATGAATTTCCTTTTGAGTTAGGTGTGTTTCTTGTATACAGCATATTGCTGGGTTTTGCTTTGTAATCCATTCTGCCAGTCTATTTCTTTTGATTGGTGAATTGAGGCCATTAACATTGATAGTTATAATTGACAGATAGTGACTCATCCTTGTCATGTTGGCTCTTTTATTTCTTATTTTCCCCCATTTCACTTTAGTGTCTTACCTTGCATGGTGCCTTCTCTCTGCTGGGCCTCATGGAGTTGTGACCTTCATTGTTTTTTTCTAGGATATTGCTTAAAATTGTTTGGAGTTCTGGTTTGGTGCTCATGAGGTTTCTCAGGTGTTCTTTGTCATGAAAGTGTCTAATTTCCCCATGGATTTTGAAAGATAATTTTGCTGGATACAACAGTCTAGGTTGGAAGTTATTTCCTTTTAGGGCTTGAAATACTTCTCTCCAGGCTCTCCTTGATTTGAGGGTTTGTGTTGAGAAATCTGCTGTGATTCTGAAGGGCTTTCCTTTGTAGATGATTTGTTTCTTTTTTCTAACTGCCTGTAGAATTTTGTTCTTCTGTTGGGTTTCTGGGATCTTGACTATTATGTGTCTAGGTGTAGATTTGTTTTGGTCATGGCTGGTTGGAGTTCTATATGCCTCACTTATCTGTACGTCCAATTCTCTACCTCTGTCTGGGAAGTTTTCTACTATTACTTCTGTGAACACTTTTTCTTATGTCAATTGTACTTTCTCCTGCTTTTTCGTGGGCTCCTATGAGTCTTATGTTATTCTTCTTTGTTGGATTGATTTCTCATGGTCCCTTACTAACTTTAAGAAATCTCTGTTTTCATGGTCCTTCACCACAATCCTGTCTTCTATATCTGATATTCTGTCTTTAGATTCTCTTAGTCTGCTCTGCATGTTTTCAATGGAGTTTTTAAAGTCTTGAATATCCGTTTGAATCTGTTTCATGGATTCCATTAATTTCTTATGTCGATAGATCATGTTTTCCATTTCTTTCTTATGCTGGGCATTCATGGCTTCCAGCATGTTTCTGATCTCATCTATTTTCTTATTTGTTTCTACTCTAGAGCTTCTAATCATGTCTTTCATTCTGCTCACCATGTCTGTATTTATCTGGGAGATTATTTCTGCTTTGAATTTTTCTAGAGCCTTATACATCTACTTTGTTACTTCCTGTGCTATCAGTGCAGTGTGTTCAAGTGGTTGCTTGTCAGACTTTTCCACCTCATTTCCCCCAGAATTTCCTTTTTGTGGTGTGGGAGGCTGCATTAAGTGTCTTCTCATTTTTGTTTTTGGTACTGTCCTTGGTTTAATTCCTGGGTTGATATTTCAAAATTGCTTAATGTAGGTATCTTTATTGCTTGTGTTTAGAACCCTTGTGTAATGATTGCTTTTCAGAGGTGTCTTCTAAATATAGCTTGTGTTTGGCTATTTTATTTTCCTTATACCAGGTCAGAAAATGAGGCTATTTTCCTTATACCAGGAAGGAAAACTAATTAGATCAATCACAACATATTAGGCCCAAAGACATAGTTAGCAATACCATAGCATCAAGCACAGCTTAGAAAATGACAATTTGTGGTAGTTATTAATCTATCAATTTTAACTGTGTGAGTTAAATTAAAACCAAGGACCGACCTAAGTTTATAATGCATAAGCTCTTCAATATAGCACCTTTCCCCTTCAGGGTGGGGAGTTGAAAGGAGTTGGGGAGGGAGGGACAGGTAGAAAGAACAGGTAAGATTAGTGGTGAGGCCCGAAGACACAGAAAGATCACACAAACTCTAAGAAGTTGTTAAAGGCAAGAGAAAATGGCAGAATGAAAGAACAAAGATGTGAATAGAATCACCTAACAGCAATAGGGAGGCTAGATACCAAATTTACTTTCCTTTAAACCTAATGATAGTCAAGAGAAGGAAAAAGAGAAGAAAAAAACAATAAGGGAGAAATCTGAATTCAGCACAGAAAGGAACAAATGGGGAGATGGGGAGCAATGTGGGACAGCAAGAGAATGAGTGAGAGAGAGGGAAAAAAAGATAAAAGAAAGAAAAGTATAACTTTGAAGAGTAGAGAGAAAGTAAACATTAAGAATTGAAAATAGGAGAAAAAAAATTTTTTTTCTTTTTTGCAAATAGCACTAGAAATTATGGGCCTCCTTCAGGGTATGTCTCTGCTGTCACAATAGGCAATGTAGGAATCCATGTGCATATGTGAGTCAATGAGTCTCAGCAAGCCAGCACCAGACCAAGTACAGTGGCCTGATGTGCCTTTATTGTACAGATTCTCTTTACTTTTCCACTGAGCTTCAGTTTTCATCGAGGAGCCTGAGAAGCCCTCTTTCTGTTTCTAACTTCTGCTCTATGTTGTGGCGCTCAGGACAAGGGTCTTTATAATCTCCTGTGCCTCTGCAGTGTGGGACCAGGTAGCAGAAAAGCCAGAAGGCCAGAAATGCATGGGGTGGGGTGGGGATTGGCCCTTGAAATGTGCCCAAGCAGACCTCACCGTGGCGTGGGCGGGGCCCGGGATGGCCACGACGTAGCTTCAAGCTGCTCGTCTGTCTCACCTAGACCGTCCAGCTTCTGTGAACATTATTTTTAATGTTGTCTGCACTCCTGTTTCTTTGTTGACTCCACTCAGTCTTATGTTACTCTGTTTTGCATTTTCTGGAAGCTACTGGATTGATTTCTCATGGTCCCTTACAATTTTGAAGCAATTTTTCTTTTCCTGGTCACTAATTGCAATCTTTTCTTCTATATCTGAAATTCTGTCCTCATATTGGCTCATTCTGCTACGTAGACTTTCAATGGAGTTTTTAATCTCCTGGAAATCTGTTTTTATCTGTTTTATGGATTCCATTTGTTTCCTATGTTGGAATTCCATCATGTTCCTCAGGTCCTCTACTTTTTTGTCTGTGTCCTCTCTAGATTTATCAATCATGTCTCGCACTACAGGCACAATCTCTGCTATTATCTGAGAAATTATTTCTGATTTCATGTTTTTCCAGATCCTCTTTCGTTCCCAGTTCAGGGAATCCAGGTGGTTGAGTATCAGAGTGTTCCATCTCATTTCCCTTTGGGGTTGCTGTAGCTTATCTGGAAGTCTGGTTGTTAGAATTGTTTACATGTCTTCTCATTTTGAGGGAGGGGGTGCTATTGGTCTCTCTGCAGCTCACCTCTTGTGGGCTGGGAGCGGTGGCATGGCAGCCCGGAAGCCCTTTCCTCTGGGCTGGGAGCAGTGGATTAGTGGTCCATAGGCCCCTCCTCCTGGGTGGGAGCGGTGGACAGGAGGCCTGGCAGCCCCTTCCTCTGGGCTGGGAATGGTGGAATGGCCCCAACAGTATTTTTAATGTTAAGGTTTTACTATATATCATATAAATAAGTACATATATTGTTAGAATATTTTTCCCTTGTGCTGTTTTCTATGGACTTCAGGTTATCAGCAGGGCTATGAACATGGCTGATGCACCACTTTGATGAATAGGTCCTACTTGAGATATTGAGGTATGTACTCACTCCCATATACAGAGTAATCGGGATGTTGCAGAGACACATGTAATTAATTCAGGGAGAAAATGCTGAGAAAGGAGTGGAGGAGATGATAGATACCTAGATAGGCAGGTAGGTAGCTTTTTAGGCCCAAAATACAGATAATTGGCAACTATTGAGAAATTTAGCATACAGTTTAGATGTTTTATATTCTTTCCTTTTACCTGCTAAGTTATTGTACTGCTTTTCATTTCTTATTTAGTGAACAAGTAGGGGATGGACTCAATGGGGAAGCCAATTTGACTCCTTTAGCTATCTTTAAGGAGAAATACATGAAAAGAAGTTCAAACTAGTACCCAAAATGTATTTTCATATTATTTATGAATTCCAAAATTCTCTGCCATCTCTTCCACTCTTTGTAGATAAGCACAGGAAATTTTGTTCAGGTAATTTTGAAATTGAGAAGACTATATCTAGAATGATGCATATTTTTCTTACATATAGGAAGTGTGTGGATAAAGAGAAAAATAATATAAAATATAAAATACAGGTACAGGAAACTAGAATGTTCTAAAGAAAGTCTCATGGAGAGAAAGAAGCTGCTTAGCAAAATAGGCTATTCCAGTTGAAACCTAACTCTTATATATAAATATATTCCATGTAACAATATTAATATAGGAAGGTAATTATTCACCCAACTTGGGAGAGCTAAGACTAGCCATTTCTACATCAGAAAGGAAAGGGTTGGGGTAAATATTAAGAAAAAGGAAATAAGAGCACATGCAATTAAGAGTAGTCTACTAAAGGGAGGCTTAGGAATCATGGTCACTTCAAATCCTTAAAGAAATGATAATAATAATAATAAAACTGGTGCAGAACACAATTTCCTTAAAGAGAAAAATCATAATGACTTAATTAAAACAAGCATACCTTCATTTTTTATGCAGTTATATCTGTTGGTAAACTAAGAGTATTCTAGCCAGCAAACCAAGTCTTCTGTGTGCCTAGCATTGTGCTAGCCACTAAGGAAGAGAAGACCCAATCCTCCATCCTCGGGGAGCTCACTGTCTGATCTCCTTGAGAAAACCATATGCAGCAAATGGAGCCTTTGGTTTTGTGGTTCTGATGTTCAATACAAGGAATGGAGATAACATGAATACTGAGGCTTTTGCATCACCACCTATACTCCTAGTTGCAGAGAATATTTGGCATTGTTTACTTGAATATTACTTTCAAAGACATGTCTCTGCTTCCTCTGTGTCCAGCTACTTTACTAGCCCATTTCTAGTTGGCACATTGAACACCTTTCCATCAGGTGGCCATGAATACATGGCAGAGGCCCAGTCCGTGCACATAAAGTAAAATTCATGTTGGCCTGTTTCCAGTCCAAATGCATCAGGAAAGAAATTTTCCCTCATTTCTGAGTTAAGTGGTTAAGGAAACTCACCTTTGAGCATGTATTTAACTTGAGAGCTGTAGAGGAAAGAGATTATTTTCAATAAGACTTTTGACTAAAGAGACCAAGTGAAAGAAAGCAATGGGAATGGGCCAAGATGGATGAAATGCTGACAGCAAGGGAAATGGGCCAAGGTGGATGAATTGCTGAGGTCCCTGTTGGCTCCAGTCAAATAGAGAGGTGGCTGTTCCAGGAACAATCAGCTTTGAAACTTTCTCTTCCATACTAGGTCAGTCTTAGTCTGTTACTTGTAGGACATTCACACTGTGGGAAATAGGAAAGAATATAAGGCATAATCCTGCCCTAAGAAGTCTATGAAAAGTTCTGGGGATTAAACTCAAACAGGTGAAAACTACCAGTCTAAAAAATTTCATGAAATTGTCTTTAACAAAGATTACTCTTTGATATTACATCGACTCAACACCTTGTAAAGGACTTTGGCTATCCTATGTACTTGTTATATGCTTGTTGAAATGAAGTGTCATATTTATGAAACAAAATATATCAGCCTATGAAAATTCAAAATAGAGTGAGATATCTATTTCTAGGAGCCTACATATAAAGAAAGTAACTGTAATTGGAAGTTGCAAGTTGTGGTAGAATTTTATAAGCATTTTTTAAACCAAAAATGGCAGCCTTATACAGGCTTTAGGAAGGAGAGGGCAGAGATAGGATTAGATCCAGAGGACAGGAAGAGTGGAGATGATTCAGGAGTCAGAAATGTTCCCTGTGGATTTGACTGAGAATTTTGGATGAAAAGGAGAAAAGATTATTGAGCAGCTGCTTTGAGGACTTTGAGTCAATAGATTAGTAGAGAGGAATTTCAGAAAGGTCTGCTGTGTTAAGCAATCCTTATTGCTTAACAACTGTGCTGCTCTTTGAGAAACTTTGCTAAATGTGAACATTAATTTTCAAAGAAAAAATGCACACAGCACATGGAAAGGTACAGAAATCCCCTTTTGTAGCTTCATCTTGTTAGCAAAAATGTAGACATAATTTTATAAAATTAGCCAATTGCTTTATTATGAGAGGTAGAAATAATAATGAAAAGTTACACTATGGAGGAGATGTATAAGTTAGTAAGGCTAGGTGCAGTGTAGCACACACCTATTAACAGCAGCACACCAACAAGTAAGGAAAACAATGATGATGTGAGGGTGCATTTCTATCAGAAAGGTTGGCTCAGTGCTACAGGAAGAGAAATTAGAGGACCTAGAACTGGACATTTTCAGAGTTGAAGCACATTGTGATTAAAGCAATGGAGAATACAAGAGAGGCCTCAAAGTATACTTCACCAACTTTCTGAATTTATTCCTGTTATAAGACTCATTATTATATGAATTTAAGTCACTTTTCTATTGATATGATTAAATAGGTTGACTAAAACCTATATTTCTAAATCACTAAAGGAATTTTTTAATTAAGTCATTTAATCTCAAAGATTTTATGGAATTGGTCTGTGTTTTCCTTTCACTTAACACAATGTAGAGAATCATGTGCATTTAACTTTGAACTACTAATTCAGTCCAACTGAATTCTTTTGCAACTATACACACACTTGAGTGCACATAGAAAGATAGTATAATTGCTTTGTTCAACTCTGCTGACATCTTGTTTTGTTGAGTATGAATTGGACTTCCTAGAGGAGTGACTTAATATCCAAGGACTTTATCTTTTCCCCTAGAGAGCTTTTTAAAATCATTTGTCAAGCTGAGGTTTGGAAAGCACTGGTTCAAGGAGAGCAGGGCCAAAAGCCAAGATCAGCAAAGCTAATATAAACAGTCAAGGGCCAGTGGGGTAGAAAGGAACTAGAGTTCAAGGCAAGGTAGGGTTCATAGACAGGAAGACTGATCTAGAATAAACAGCCAGAAGTTAGAGGATGAAGAGGAACTGAGAATTGAGGCAGAACATGTAGGCTGGGTCAGATACAAAACACCATGGCCAAGGTAACTTGGAGTTAAAGCTAAAATCTATCTGAGACACAGAAACCTACTCCCCCTTCCTGTGTTCAAATACTGGTGGTTGATGGCTAGAACTCAAAATGAAGCAGTCGACCCCACCTGGAAATTCCTAACAGCTACTTGAAGTATTCGAACATCAGACTTGGAAGAGTACTTAGAGATTTTCTCAGTTGACCCTATCACTTTTTAAAAGAAGAAACTATGGGCTCATTAAGAGAGTAGAATTCTCACACAAAAAATTTTAGCAACCTAGTAAGAGGTCTGGGACTATGACTTTGGTGTCCAGACCTCAGTACTCTCCATCTGTTTCTACCTTGCCTACACCTGTAGCCCTTGAATGGGAGTTAAGACCAAGAAATCCAGATCTTCAGAAACTGAGCTATCCAGGCCTTTTCCTAAGGAGATGAAAAAAGGTAAAAATAAAGTTTGCGGCCATGGTATATAGTCACAGTGGGGGTTCTCTTCATTCACTCTAGATCAAATTCAATAACAGAAACTTTTAAGGTTCATACTACTTGGCAACTTAGCTAGGTAAGTCCTATGAACTCTAAAGAATGCATTCTCAATTGGACATTACAACAATCATCCAGTTGTAGACTAAAGCAAACCCTTTATTGATACTTTCAATTATGGAAACAGTGCTCTTTCTCACCTTACTTTTAAGTCTGATGGTGTTATTCCTCTCTAATACAGACAAATTAACTGTGGCCATATTCCCCACCACACTCGAAAAAACATTCCCTGGGTTCAGATACACAGTTAGAGAAGAAATGTTAGAAAATTTAAGGCATTCACATGTGTTTGTGCTCTCTCTCTCTTCTTCTCTACCTCCTTCCCTTCCCTCCATCTCCTTCCCTTTCTCCTTAACATCTTCCTCTTTTTATCCCTCACATTAGTCCAAAGATACTAAAACATTTCCTCCCATGTTTCTTTATGTCTAGATCAATTAACTCTGGTACCTACTTTCTTCTCTCACAAAGTTTCATTGTTTTCTGGGCAGAAAACTCTACTTTTCAGAACTTTCCACCATCTGGGACAACTAATTCATGTCTTCTTGTCTCATCAAATTTTCACCTCCCTTTGGATCATATTGGAATAAATGCATGTTTTTTCTTTCGACTTTTAGGTTCATGAAAACTTCCTCTCAGCTATAATTTAGAATTTACCTCACTGACTGTATCATTTAATTTAGAAAAAAAAGATTAAAAGGTAGCATAAATTCACTCTGGAATGTGTAAGCTGTTTCTTTTTTCTGATATATACAGATGGGAAAGCAACATTGTCTCTAGGAGATTGAACAACACACTACATGTTAGAAGATATGAATTCCTTTTTCAGAATTGAAACTAGCTCAAAATTTGACTTCTGGAAAACCAGTTGTCTGAGTCTGTTTCTAAACTTCAGTAATCTGCTCAGTTGATTTGAGATTGTAGTCTCAGAGAATGCAAAGACACTCATGTTTTCACCAGTTTAGTTTTGGCTGCAAGTGGGTACTTAACATATTGGATGACTGATGGAAAAGCTAGTGTAAGGAATGAAGAGCCAGTGTGAATAAAAGGTCAGTATGAGGATCTCTCTCTCTCTCTCCCTCTCCCTCTCCCTCTCCCTCTCCCTCTCCCTCTTCCTCTGCCTCCTGGGG
>NW_004624803.1:10979962-11002620 GCF_000247695.1 Heterocephalus glaber | reverse complement strand
ATTTTCTTATGTTTACCAAAAAAAAAAAAAAAAAAGGCGGTGTCGTTTGAATTCCATGGAAAGATTGAAAATTTATGAGTCATCATTTCTCCCTCTCCCTCTCCCTCTCCCTCTTCCTCTGCCTCCTGGGGATGGAAACCTGGGCCTTATGCCTGCTAAGCACGTGCTCAACTGCTGGTCTATATCCCCAACCAGCTTTTCCCTTGTCAAACAATGAAACGATGGCATTGAACTATAAGTTACACTCTTAATGGGACATTCCCGATATGCAGACTTTGACTCTCTTTTTTATTTACCAATCAGGAAAACCATAACAGTTCAAATATGTATAAGAGTGCAATTAATATAAACATGACCTCAGATTTTCTGTAATTTTTAAGGAGTAATTTTAAATCTTCAATGTATTATTAGCAATTAACTACTTAAAATAAATTTCACCACAGAAAGTAACATGTGCCTGTGTTCTGTGTGTTCTAACACTGACCTACTAGACTACAGTGTAAAAGTCAGGATATTCTCACAAGTACAAATGAGATATATGTCCTAATTGTGGATTCTCTGCTTAAGAAAGGGAAAAGCCTCTTGAAAGTTGTAGTTACAAAGTACGTAAGTCACAGCAGGAAGGGGAATAGCTTTCACATTGGTATTATAACTATACAGCCCTCTTTTCATCTTATCTTCTAAAGAGCAAATCCAAGCATGAACTCAGGAAGAAAGGAGAGTATCTGTTTATGTTAGCACTAACAAGAATAGAAACTCAATGCTTTAGCCTTGATGATAATGGAGAAAATAAAACATATTATTCAAGCTGAAGATACACACTTTATAGATTTCTACAGTGGAACTTCAGACACCTAGTCATTGTGGTAGATTGAATTAATATGATAAAGACTCATCTCTTGTTCTAGCCACAGAAAAATTGCTGGCCAAACTAGGATAAAAAGTTGGTATGCTTAGCCCAGTTTGAAAGCAGATAAAGGAAATTCCACACTTTCAGAATGAAAAGGGAACTCAAAGCCAGAGAAAGAAGAATAAGAATTTATAAATTGAAGCTGAATTTCTCCTGAGGTTTTTAGAACCAGATATGAAACTTAAAGGTCTAAGGACTTGAGCTCAGGAAATGTGTAAAGTATGGAAGATAAATTAGGCCCCAGCAAAACTCTACAGGTCCAAGTGGTCTATCCTGCCTAATAATGTATGAACTACAGACTAGAAAGCTCTGCTCATTGGCCCAGGAAAACAGCCAGGAAATTTCTTCAGTTCAGTGCCATGGCCATAAATGGGAAGAAATAATTCAGAGAAAATAGAACTATACACATGTACCAAGCCTGGCTCTGAACTTAAATTCACATATGACACATGTGACACAAACATGTAAGCTAAGAAATTAACAGAAAAATTAGTTTCAAACCAGTTAAACTTGTAGGTCCTTGGTAGTGACAACCTTGAACCTACTCAGGGAATTCCTCTCTAGTCCTCAGCACCCAAAAATTACACAGGAAAAACAATCCCAGCTATAGATGAAAACAGTAATGACATTAAAAACTTCAGTAGAAAATTAATCATCATAAAACTGTTTCCTCAAACAGAAATGGAAAAAAATTTCATCTCAAAAAGTAGAGAGAATAGGATGATTTAAAAGAGATGTTTTAAAAAATTGAAGTTGTCTAAAGAGAACAAAGAAGGGAGAAAAAATTACTTGGCAAAAAAAAAGATACTGATGGTTTCCTGTGGCCTTTATAAAATTCGTAGTCTATGGAGGGGCAAAGGTAGATTGAAAATTAAATTGTTGCCCTTGAGAAGTTCTCAGAAAATTCTTATAGAGGAAGAGATTAAGATGTATTCAAATTAAAATATACTTAATAATTTTACCCTTAGCTGCATTTCTCTCACATCAGATAATTCAGTCTCAGTTTCTTTCCAAGTTCTTCTAAGAGCAATTCTATGGATTTGAAATGCAAAACAGAATCTGTTACCTAATTCATCTAAAGAAATATTCACATAAAGGAAGAATGAGTGACGTTCTGAAATTCATCTCTTGTTTTATTTTGATCCTTCTCATTAATGTCAATGAAAATATTGAATAATATACGTATCAGAAACTACACTGGCTTTTCCTCTGCAAATATAGGTTTCAAAATAAACGAAAATATTCCAACCAAAAATTGAGTACTTATAGTAAATCCATTATATTTTAGTACTAATGGTAAATTGTGTTATGCATATCATTTGTATCAATAAAATTTTAGTAAACTTATATATATTATAGTCATATTATTTCTTTAAAACAAGTTATTTTATTCCAGCACATCATTGATGTCTTTGTTGTTTAGAAATTGTGGAAATTATAAAATGTGGATCCCTTACCTCTCTAACTCCCACTCCTTTCTTAATCCCATCTACATTCACACCCACAAGTGCACAGAGAGATATACAAGTTCTACTAACATCACAATTTTCACTGTAGTTTGATTTTTATTACCCCATAATCTGGTTTTGAAAAGTTTGGGCTCTAACACCCAGGAAAACTTGATGGGACATAGGCACTGTAGATTTCTTTGCTGAAAATATCAATATTCTGTGTTTATCTGTTTCAACACAAATGTCCAGCAAATTTATGGCTGCAACAATTTAATCTTGTTAAGATTTCTAGACTTTTAAGATCTCTAATCAACCTTCTCACAATGTGGACTCTCAGAGAGCTCTCAGAGAAAGGAAACTGGCAAGGTGATAAGACAATGGAAAGCCAATCCACTCTGTGTATGAAAACTTTCCAGCAAACCTCACTTATCAGCACTAATGCACTGACTCACAAAGTTCTTTCAATGCTGATAATTTTTATCCTATTTAGATGTGAATGTAAATTGCCTTTCTCTAATAATAAGGCAGTAACAGAATGACTTTGAAGATCTCTGGAGGCAAAACATACAGTAGCTAACAGATGCCAATAGTAGATGGGAATTAGCACAAAAGGCATATTTTAGAAAAGCCTGGGGAGATTCTGCTTCAGGTTATTTTCCCAATCAAGGCAGAGATCTTTCTCATCCATTTTGGAAGAGAAGATGCCCACTCACTGGCACACGCTGAATATCACTATCTGACACAGGAGTTGATTGCTTTGGGATTATCTTTAGAGTAGTGTGTATGAAGGTTGGATGGTTCCCTGGTTTGTACATTGACAAAAGTATATTTAGTCAGCATTCATACAACCTAGACTGCTGTAATAACTGTTTCTTGTGTTTATTTAAGAAGAACCTATCTGGTGGGACAGTAAAAACATTCCTCTGAGGAAAGCAAAAATGAATTTTATGGAGAAAATTTTATGCTATAATGTTATGTATGAGTAGGAGATTTCTGTATCAAAAATGTCAGAATTGTACTCTCTATAACACTAATCTACTTTGCAAGAAGAAAAGAAATCAATTGCAGCAAAAATACAGTTGATTATATAGTTAATGATAACTATAATTGAAACAAAATTTTTAATTATACTAGAAAGATGCATAATAAAAAGTGCCAAAATAGTGCCTAGAATTATTTTAACACAGTGAATAATACAAAGAATATACAAGATATTATAAGATTGAAATTTTTCCTGCATGTATTTCTTCTAGATATTTTTTGGTTGAAAATTTTTCTTTTGGTTTGTATATTAGGGTACTCCAGAGAGACAAAAATAAGGTAATAGATTATAGATAGAGATATAGTTAGAGATAGAAGATTTATTAAAGGAATTAGCTCACATGTTTATGAAGGCTGAGAAACCCCACAATAGACAGTTGCAAGCTGGAGAACCAAAGTAGAATGGCTCAGCCTGAGTCCTAAAAACTCTAAACTGAGTAAGCTGATAATGTTTCTCTTAGCACAAATCCAAAGTCTCAAAACTCCAAGGTACTTCTGGTGCAAGTCCCCTAGTCCAATGGCCAGAGAACTTGGAGTTCTGAAGCCCAATAAAAGGAAAAGAAGGATGCTTCAGCTTTAGCAGAGAGATTGTAAATTTTTCTTTCCTATCTTTTTTTCTCCCCTTCACCACCAGCAGATTGGATGGTGCCCACTCAGTCTACCACCTCAAATTTCAGTTTCTTCTGAAGAAACACTCACAGATGTACCTAAAAATAATACTACATCAGCTATCTTGATATTTCTTAATCTATTCAAGTCGACACCTCTATTCAACCATTACTGTTTGCATTATTCAGTTATTCTTAAAAACAAAATTTCCTTGGTCAATCTTAATCATGGTGGATGGTCTATTATATCTGCTCATACATCAAGAATTAACTTATACTTTTGATTAATGTTAGCTTCAAAAGTGAGTCCAAGTAAGCAATACTTACTACTCTCAAAAAGAAAAATAATAAGAGATTTTTTTCCATCTGATTCTTTCATGTTAATTCTTGGGTGGGAGGCAGTAAAAATAAACAGTTCTAAAAAGTAAGTAACAGTCTATATTTTGTAATTTTTATAATAGCTTGGATTTTATAATTTTCCAGTTTTCATAATTATTTAAAAATTTTTCATGCATAGAAATGAATGGAAAAAGTTGAAATGTGGGTAATTTCTGAGTTTACTTTATATGTTAAATGCTCCATCTTGTCATTTGATCAATTCTTTTTTTCTCTTATTCTCAGGTAAGCCTCTGAACATCCCTTGCAAAGCATTCTTTGGATTCAGTGGAGAGTCGGGGCCAATGATCTACTGGATGAAAGGGGAAAAGTTTATTGAAGAACTGGCAGGTCACATTAGAGAAGGTGAAATAAGGTATAGAACTTGATTTGTTTATTTTTCTTTGCTATCTTTGCAGTTAAGCAGGTAACTCCTTAGTCTATTGGGAAAATGTATATTTACTCCCCTGGCAGCAGATTACCTTTATCTGTTACAACTTTAAAGCTGTATGGGGCAGTAACAAATTGATACCCTGCCAAAATAACTGTTGACTCTTGTTGAATAGTGTTTAATTTTCTCACCATCCACTGCTTATCTTGAAAATGACTGATCCTCCAGTTCAGCATCTTTCTGGTCTGCTTTTTGCTTTCCTATTACACAGATCCCTTCCTGGTTTATCAATATCAATTCAGTTCAATTGATTTTTTAAAATTCTAATTAGCACTTTCTCCTTTGTACCAAAAGGAAAGGTAATCCTTTCTACCTCACTCAATTTGTGTGATTTCCCAGAAATGGTGATGTGCAGTATATGTTGCTCTCCTCATAGAAATTGGGATATTCCTCCCCACAAAGAATTGTGTAATAGAAATGAATCTAAGATTTCAGTACAATTCATGTTAATAGGTATTTCTTCCTATTTTCTTACTGAATATACAGCAGCGTAAATGAGCAAGTATACTTTCTAATATTAATTATGATTAAATATAATTTATAATTATACCCATGGCAAACTTTCTCCACATGCCCACCCAGTAACTCTAACTGAGGAGTTCATAACTTTGATAATCCATAGACCCGTAGAGTCTATACAAATATTGAGTAGGTGTTTGACATCATCGGGGTTATCAGGGAAATCAAAATTAAAATCATATGATATCACTTTATACTTACTAGGATGGCTATAAAAAAAAGTGGGGTTATACCAAGTGTTGGTGAAGGTGTGGTGAATTTGGAAACTTTATGCACTACTGATAGAAAAGTAAAACAGTCCAAACACCTTTAATAAGTCCAGCAAGTTCTTAAATGGTTAAGTGTAAAGTTAACATATGGTTCATCAATGCATTGGTAAATATATAACTAAGAGAAATAAAAACATAAATCCACATAAAAATTGTACATGAATGCTCATAGCAGTATGAGTTATAATATGCAAAATATGAAAACAAACTAAACATCTATTACTTGTTATATGAATAAATAAATATCATATGTTCATAGAATGGGATATTATTTTCCATGGAAATGTCTAAAGTTTTGATAAGCACTACAACATGAACTTTGCGATAGTTATATTCCATTTGAAAAAGTCAGTATAAAAAGTACATGTTATATGATTTAACTCATGAGAAATGTTCAGAATAGGAAAATCTATATAAAGGAAAATAGGTCACTGGTTGCTTAGGGCTGGTGGGAAAGGATGGGGTGGTAGGGTGTGATAGCTCGAGTGTATGGGTGTATTTTATGTGTGTGTGGCAAAATATAACTTAACATACAATGCTAATTTAAAAGCATACTATTCAGTGGCATTTACTACATTCACAAGGTTGTGCGTCTACCACCACTGTCTAATTCCAGAACATTTTCATCACCTCAAAGACTAATTCTGTACCCATTAAGTAGTCTGGGGCTCCTTTTTGAGGTATGAAAATGTTGTAAAATAAACCATGGTTATGGTTGCACATATTGGTGAATATTCAAAAAAAGTGTTGAATTATAAAAAAGTGTTGTATGGTATGCGAAGTTTATCTTTAAAAAGCTGTTTATAAAACACTTCTAATTTTATGGCACAGAATATATTTTCAGAAAAATTATATACTATAAATAATTCTTAAATATTGATTCCCATTTGAACTTTAGTTTCCTAATTAATAACACTTTATAAAGTAATTTCAAGTTAAGATTTATTTTAAATTAATGCAACTGAATTTCTTCTAAAATTGTTTTAGAAGATACAAGTTTAGGGTTATTATAAATATATCTACCTGTAAAAGACCTTAAGAGACCTTAAAAGACCTTCATTTTTTTCCTTGAAAGATACTGGTCCCCAAAAAGGCAACATATAGGTACACTGGTACATAGCTAATAGCAGAATTTTCTCTCCAAAGAAACCCCCAAAACAAACTAACAATAATAACAACAACAACAGCAGCAAAACAAATCTATATTTCATGATCAAGGGTAATAATTCTATGAACCTAAACTATCTTCTTTTTTTTTGCCCAAGATTTAGTGGATTTTAAAAAAATAAACAGATTTATTGAAGTAAAATTGACATATAACAAGTGACAAACCATTTAAAGTACACAATCTATATGGACTGAATGATATATGCATAGCCATATCAAACTTTTGCCGTAATAAAAATGTCACCCTCACCTTTGTTGATGCCCCCATGAAATCCTTCCCATTACACTAATTTTCCTTTCATTATAAATCAATCTGCATTTTCTCCAGTTTTATGTAACAGAATCATATAAGAGGTCCGTACTAATTTTTGTCTAGAATATTTCACTTAACAAAATTATTTAATTTTTAGATTTAGCTTTCTGGTTATGTGTATCGTATTGATTCCTATTTTATTGATGAGTACTGTTAGAGGGGTATTGCAATCATTTGGTTATCCATTTACCTGTTTATGGACATTTGAGTTGTGTCCAGTTTGTGATTATTACAAATACAGCTGCTATGAATATTTATATACATGTCTTTCTATGTACATATATTTCTTTTATTCTTGATTAAATAACTAAACACTAAACATGGAGGGACTGAATTATATAGTATGTGTATATTTGACTTTTTAGCTCATCTTTGAAAAATAACTTAATTTTACTGCAACTTTTGGCACTAACTTTTTTGCTATTCAGTAAGGTAAATTTTAATTGACAAAATATGCGCACATATTTATGAGTACACTATGGTAATTCAATGCATACATATAATATATAATGATTAAATCAGAGTAATTACCATTTCCATCTCCTCAAACATTTTTTCATTTATATGTGTTTCATTTATATGTGGTGAGAACCTTTAGACTCTTCTAGAAAGCAAATATTATTGTTAGAAAACAAGCTTGGGCTACCCACTCAGGATCTCTCCTGCCCCTCGGTAGCTTTTCTATCTATAAATATCTTCCTACTTAAAAAAAAAGAAAACGAGCTTAATTTTAGAGTAATTTTTGACTTATAGAAAATTGAAAGATATTATAGAGAATTTCTATATAATGCACATCTAGTTTCTTCTATTATTAACATTTTAAGCTGCCATGGTACACTTCTTACAACCAATGAATTGAATTGATTCATTATTATTAACTAAAGTAATTTTTAGAAGTGTGATTTCCTTAGTTTTTGCCCACTGTCTTTTTTTTCTCTAGGATTATTTAACCTTTTAAAGAATGTACTTCACTATATTCCAAAGTGGTTTTACCATTTTTTGAATAAGGCAGTAGTTGCTGCCACTCTCTAACAGTAAATGGTTAAAACCAGGGAGACAAAACATATAATCATAAAACAACTAAGCCCATAATAAGCCACTATACTAGGTGCCAAATGAGTCAACCAGCTAGTAAATATGATAAAAGTCAAACTTTCAAGACTTGAAAAATGCTGTTTTTTATTTGATTTTGTTACATCCTCTTTCTCCACCCTCCCCAATACTACACCTTCTGTGAAAAATAAAATGGTACATAATATAACTGCAGTGGAAGAAAGTCACAGAGAATTTATTTTGAAAATTTTATAAGACCCACTAGCTAACTAGAGACATCTTCAAAAAGTGCAAAAAGGCAGTAATTCCCAGCCAATATAAACACAAAGTCAGCCATTACATAATATTAATTGTATGATCTGTAATTTCTTGGGGAGCTTGTGGGGGTTTCATCATTCCTTCACTCTATAATCATTTACACTACATAGGAGTTAATTATTACTAGACCCTGTCTTCTATCCTCCAAAGCCTATGTCTTTGAAACAAACATGTAAGATTTTTATACAGAATGGTAGATTACAAAAATCAGGAAGTTTAATTAAAAATTTGCTACTTATCCTATTACTAGCTCCAGGAGAAAATCTACATTCTTCCCATCCTTACTCATGTTCTCCCAAGGAACAGCTCTGAAGACAATATACTGAGTAGTTTAATTAAAGGATTGCTCTCAAAGACAATTCTATGAACAAAACTTATTCTAGATGATGGCTCTCCTTCAGAATTATCTTTGTCCAGATTACTGCAACAAAATTCTGTATAGTGAGTAATTTAAAAACAACAGAAACATATTACTTACATTTTCTGGAGCCTCTGAAATCCAAGGTCAAGTAGCCAGCAGATTTGGTATCCGGTGAGAACCTATGTTTTATAGATCGCAACTTCTGGGTGTCCTCACATAGCAGAGGGGTGAAAGAGCTCATTTCAATCTCCTTTATATAGGGCACTAGTCACATTCGTGAAGATAAGGCTTTCATGGTTTAATCAATTTCCAAAGGCCCCACCTGTTAATATCACATTGAGTATTAGGTTCCAACATATAAAATTAGGGGAGACACCAACATTCAGTCTATCGAAAGGGTATTGTATTGGAATAATATTTTAATTGAAGCAAGGTTCTTGTGTTGTGCATACATATAAACAGTGCACTGCCTAAAACTTGAATACTGATTACTAGAAACTGAGACAGATATATGGGGATGGGGATGAAAAAAGTGTGGTTGGAGTTGATCAGTGCATGTTGAATATACCACATTGAGTCTATTAATATGTACAATTAATACATATTAATAAATTTTGAAGTCTATTTCTGAGTAGATCAAAATATAAGAATGTACATAACTAGCTCTCAGGCAGTCGACTTATGGAGAAGTTTCCCAAGATACACTGGATCTGAGAGGAGGACTGGCTTCTCTGCCTGGTTTCTCAATTTCCTGCTCTTGATCCTACAAGTATATATTGCAATTTTTAATCTCCTAGTTTTGCCCCAGGGGAATACAGGGCTTTAAAATATTACCAAGGGAAAAGCTTTGATATTTACTGAGATTTTGATGTTATAAGGTCATGCATACTTCAAAAAGTGCAAGCCGTACATAGATGACTTGTGGCTTGACTAACATATGAGATCAAATCCTGGCCACAGTTTTAGAGTTCTTAAATTTGTCTGCTTTCTGGATCACTTTGATCACTGAGGTCACTGACATCTCTTGATTTGCAACTCACTGGTAAAACACTCAAATCTGGGCATACAGATCTCCCCTTGCCTCCCTTTAAGCAAAGGTTGAAATAGCACTGCTCTGTCTCTGATGTGGCTAAGAGACTGAGCTCCAAGGAAACTTCAACTCAAATGTAGTATTTATTCTCAACAGCCACCCCATCCTATGCAACTGCATCAGAACTCAGACTCCAGAAGATGTAATTTTGAGAGATGGGAAAGGAGTTTCATGTGCACTATTGCATAAACTGCAACTTTGCACTTTTGGTTCCTTTCCTACAATTTTATAATCATTCCAACAATTTTCCCTCAGATAACTTCACTAAATCTTTTCACATAATCAAATGATTGTATGGAGGAGACCAGTGAGAGCCATCATTATGAGAAGACATTCTGACTTCTATGCCTCCCTTAATGCTCAAGGGTATCTGTTTGCAAATAAGGATCAGACAGTTTGTGATATAAGACTTTGAGGATGAGCACTATAGAAAGGCCACTCAAGTTCTACACCTCTGTACAACTTCTTTTTATTCATGACAGATAAATCCTGGAAGCAGCCTGTATGCCCATCAATAGACAAATGGGTAAGAAAATGTGGTATCTATGTATAATGGAATACTACTTGGCTCTGAAAAAGGACAAATTCAAGACATTTACAGGAAAATGGATACCTCTAGAAAACATAATATTGAGTGAAATAAACCAGAAGCACAAGGTTAAATACCGCATGGTATCTCTCATTTGAGTAACACAAATTACAAATAATGAACAAAATACAAGACTGATAGAAGGAAACAGGAAGATAAATCTCCTGCAAATGTGAAGGGGTCCTGGAGACAGAGGACAAGGGGAGGGGGAAAGAAAGGAAGAAAAAGAGATAAGATACGTCATGTACAGTTACTAAATACCCACAATGAATGTAAACATTGTATATCATAAACATGAACTAAAAATAATAATAACAACAGAAAAAATGGGGAAAAGGGATTTACAGACAGAGGGTGGGAGGTGAGTAGGGAGGGGAAGGGATTGAAAAAGAATTGAACTGTTTTATGTACATATACCTACTCTGAAAGATGAGTGTAAACTTTATGCACTGGAAACACATTCTAATAAAAAAATAATTAACAAGAAGAGTGAGAATGAAAAAAAGAGATGAGAATTTGCTAGTTGAGTTACGTATTCCACAGTATCAGAGAAACTGAACATTATACAAGAAATAACAATCTTTAAGATTGCCTACAAGGTTGGGAATTCCATCTGATTATCAAAATAGTCCATATAAATTTTAAAACAATTGTTTTGTTCCAATGGAGTTTAATTTTCAATAATAAATTTCACTTTATAAAAGCCTTATCGAAGTCCAATGTTTTCTTTCTCAGGCATACAATAAAAGTTTATCAAATCTTTCATAATTTTTCACTTGAAAATATATTCATTTTATTTTTAAGCTATTTTCAGAAAACCTTAAAATGCAAATAATTTCATGTACATTCAATTTCTGAGAGGCTGCAAACTGATTATAAGTTGTGTTCTTAGTTTTGGTTTCTTCACTCTTGCTTTCACCACTTTCTTGTCTTCAGTTCAATCCCTTAACCTTAATAGAGTGTACTTAAATGAGGGAGATGCTCTAACAAAGAAAGAAATCCGACATAGGTACACATGAAATGATTTTATTCTTGAAATGAAGTGAGTCTATCTAAAGACCCAAACTAATCTGTTAATAGCCTACCTTTTGCGAAAACAACATGAAGCTGTGAATATGTAGTTGAGTCCTCAAAGTATAGTCACAAATCACTTAATGAAGGGAACATGTTCTGTAAAGTGTGCTGTTAAGTGATTTCAGCATTGTGCAAAGATAGATATAAAACATTGGCATTGATTTACCAAAGCGAGACAGGTATGATGCCAGTAGGTGATATAATCTTATAGTACCATCATTGCATATGCAGTCTATAATTTACCTAAACATCTTTGTGCTACTTATGACTATGTGGAGGAAATAACTGGTGTTCCAGACAGCCCAAGACAAAAATGATAGGTCCTGGAACTTCACACATTTTTCAGTACTTTGAAGCAATCCACATGCCCTTAACTTTCCCAGAACTGAGTTTCAAAAAGTAATCTCTTCGTTTCCCCCACACTCATCCCATTTTCTAGAGGATCACTGAGTTACATAAATTCCAAATCTTATCAGTTCTATGTAAACATATATTTTCTAAGTCAGGAGAAGACTTCAATGGAAAAGATAAAATTCATAAGCAACATAGTTTTACTGAAGATCAGCCTTCATTGCCATTTATCTGAAGGATTGGTTTTTGGAAGAATGTTATCTACTATTCATGGTTCTATGGTGGGTTTTAGTCTTTGCATACACATAAAATACCTAAAGCCTACATAAGACATATCTGTTTTTTCTATTTACTGAGCGGACACAGTTTCAACTGTATCGTCTTGTAAGTTTCTCTAGACAAGAACATATAATTAGTAAATAATAACAGTATTATTAATACTTGGATTTCATATTTTTATAATACAGAGCAGACTGAAAAAAACATTTAGCATTCTAAGTCAAATTGGATTCTAATTATAGCCATCTGAAATAAATAATACTAGCTTTATTTTGCAGATAATGAAACTGTGGTTTGGACACTGAACAATTTATAGTTCCTGAATTCATCACAACACAACTAGTAAGAATCCTCAGTTGTCCAGGATGATTCGTTTACTCCACATTTAGGCTGCAGAATCAAAAACTGCCTGGAACTGAAAGAGTGAAAATCAGTATAGAGTGAGAATAAGCAGCCCTGCCATTAATCAGGTTGGGAAGACAGACAAATAAAGCCAGCTGCATAGTTAACATAAAACAATGTTTCTCCAAGGGTTGTGTAGCAGTTGTAAAATGCCAGAAAGACCTTTCCTCCCTTGAGTGATCATTGGTCCACCACTGATGTACAGGCGCACTTTACTCTTCACGTTTATTACTAGAGATACCTATTGACTAAGTCACCGTCATCTCAGGATGATCCACTCCCTAGTTACTCCCCCTTCCCCAGGTCTGATGTCAGGAACTCCACTCAATCCAGAATTTACCACTGCTTCCCTAGACCATCCTGAGAACCTTCTTGTTGAAACCTAAGTGTTACAAAAGATTCTTTTCTTCTTTTCAATCGTAGTTCCCGGAGTGCTTCTCCTCAATACATTGAGACAACCATTCTGATTTTGTCAAAGGAGAGACTTGATGCTGGTCTTTGACAAATAAGGTTTTAGTAAGAACAAAAGGCAAATAAATGGCATGGAAAGATTTTCATATTCTCAATCATTATTCTGGATGATGATTACTCATAATTCAGAATAGTGACCGAGAGACTCTGCATGATAAGGAGAATGCAGTTTAGTTCAAGGGACCATTTATAATGAATGGAAATTTCATTTAGACATTTTATAATTATTTTCTTCAATTAAGAAATTTCTATTTAAATCTCAAGTGAGCAGAAAATTCAATTATCCAGAATCCTCAGCAAAATTATCAGAATCCTCAGAAAATTTCCATTAAACAAGATTTCACTAATATTTAACTGCATCTGTGTTCTTTATCTAAAGGCAAGGTTATCATTTTCTTCTGTGGTACTTCTTTTAGATTTTGATCTTTGGGAGGACAAGCAGCAACTACATACAAACAAAGATTAGTACAGTACCTATTACAGCAAGTTGTTGCTTACTAATAAATATACATAGTTCCCAATTTACAATGGTTCATGTTAGAGTTAATCCACTGAACACCTGTGTAAAAGTGATATGCATTCAGTAGAAATTAATTTGAATTTTGAATATTTACCTTGTCCCAGATCACTGGGAAGTTATATCGTACCTTTGCTATGATTTACAGCAGTACTGGGCCACAGCTCCCAGGCAGTCACATGATCACAAGTAAAAAAACACATACTCTACAGTATCTTATTGTATTGCTATGATGTTCAGGTCAGTTATGTTTAATGCATTTTCAACTTACAATATATTCAGCTTATAATGGGTTTATTGGGAGGATTCCCATTAAAATGAAGGAGGTTTTGTACTTTCTGATGATAACAGCAATAGTGGCAGAAATAGACTTGATGATATGGGTAAGGACTAAAGCATATGAACCGTGGGCTCTCTGATGTAATTCAGTGCCTTTATAAATTATTAAAAGTACTACTGCTACTGGAACTAACTACAAAGTAGTTTGGAATTTTTCTGCTAAAAAACTAGACATTTCTCAGTATTCATGAGAGATTTCTCTAAACCCCCATGCAGATACCGAAATCCATAGATACTCAAGTTCTTTATATAAATTTTCATAGTGATTTGCATAAAACCTATGCATATTCCCCATATACTTTTATTTACTTCTTTTAAATGACACATAAAAACATAACACACACATTAATGGAGCAGAGTTCTATTTTAATAAATATGGAGTAACATGGTGTTTCTACACATAATGTATAGTGTTTAAATTGTATTGAATATGTATTTCCTCATCTATCATTTTCTTATGGTAAAAACTTTTTAAAATCCTTTCTCCTAGCTTTTTAATATGTACAGAATATTTTTGTTATAGTCACCTTATTGTGCAATAGCACACCAGAACTGCTTGTTCCCGTATAACTATAACTTAATAGCCACTGATTAACCCTTCCCCAACCCATCCTCACCTTTAACCACCCTGGCCTCTGGAAACCACAGTTCAACTCTCAGTTTCTGTGAGATCAACTCTTTTAAACTCCACATGAATGAGATTGAGAAGTATTTGTCTTTCCATATACTTTGAATCATCACTAGATTATTTATAATATTTATATTGCAAATGCCATATAAACAGTTATACTGAATTGTTTAGAGCATGATGACAAGAAAATTCTGTACCATTTTAATGTACACATGATTTTTTTGTGGATATTTTCAATCCTTTTTTGGCTGAATCCATGGACATATAACTCACAGATGCAGAGAACTCACTGCTTTTCCTTTTTTTTCTCCTTTCATTGCCATAAAATATCTTATTACAGGAAGTCAATAATGAGGCAATAGATCAAAGTAGTTTAAGATAATATTGATTTTATTAATATGTCCCAGCTTACCAAAATTCTAGCACATAAAACTTTTCAAAAGTCTGTTTAATGACATTGCATTTTAGTAAATTGCACTAATAGAGTGTCTTTCTAATGTTATAAACATGTACTGAACTTAAATTCTTAAAGATTTAAGTTCACAGAAAATGTGAGTGAAATGTACATATATCCCTGCCACCCTCTTCCTCCCAGACATCTTCCTCCACTATCAACAGCAAGCATTATGGTGATACATGTGTTACAATCCATGAACCTTCATTGACACATCATTGTCACCTAAAGTACATAGTTTATAATGTAGTTCACACCTGGTGTTGTTCATTCTGTGGGTTTCGATGAATATAATGTGCATGTTACTTACAATAATGATATATAGAATAGTTTCACTGACCTAAAATCTATGCCCTACCTATTCATCTCTCCCTTTCCTAACACTGCTGGCAACTCCTGATCATTTTACTAGAGCCAACATTTTCAAATGGATAGCATCATACAGCATATAGCCTTTTAAAATTGGCCTCTTTTGCTTAGTAATATGTATTTATGGTTCTTCTGTATCTTTTCATAGTACATTACTTTTAACAAAATCATTTACTTACTGTGATTTTATTGAGTTTATATGATGCTCCCACTACTATGCTGCTTGCTGATGATAAAAAAGTGAAGGCACAATCACACCCTAAAAGTTACCTCCAGGAAAGCAGGTTTTGAAGAGAAAAAGAAGAATGAGTTATTTTTTATTAGGCAAAATTTAACAGCACTTTTTTTAAGTTTACAAAAAAGAGCATAAATATTCCACCAAAAGATTTTAGATCAGATAGTAGTAAGATATAAAATTGACATTTAAAAGATGAATAGCTAGGGCCAGGGATTTAGCTCAGTGGTGCCATGACTGCCTTGCAAGCATACGATCCTGAGTTCAATCCCTGGTACTGAAAGAAAAACAAAAATTAGTAGCTCTCCTATATGCAAATACTGGACTAGTTGGAGATGAAATCAAAAAAATGATTACATTCACAATAGCTTCAAAAGAAATAAAATATCTAAGAATCAATCCAACCAAGGATGTGAAAGAGCACTACAATGAAATTTATAGAACACTAAAGAAAGAAATTGAAGAAAATGCCAGATGGATGGGAAGATCTCCCATGTTCATGGATTGGCAGGAAAAATACAGTCAAGATAACCATACTACCAAAAGAAATCTGCAAGTTTAGTACAATCACTATCAAAATACCATTGACATTCTTCACAGAACTAGAAAGAAATCCTAAAATTCATATGGAAGCACAAAAGACCCAGAAAAGCTACAGCAATTCTAAACAACAACAATGAGGCTGGAGGCATAACAATATGCAATCTCAAAATATAATACAAATTCTTAGTAACAAAAAATCATAGTACTGGCAAAAAAATAGACATCTAGGTCAATCACACAGAGTAGAGGACATGAAAACAAACCCACACAACTATAGTCATATGATTCTGGATAAAAGAGCAGAAAAATATGTTGGAGGAAAGATAGCCTCTTTCACAATTGGTACTGGGAAAAAATGGTATCCACTTGTAGAAGTTTGAAACTAGATGAGTATCTCTTACTCTATAAAATAACAGTTCAAAATAGATCAGAGACCTAAGTATAAGACCTGGAACTTTGAAACTGCTGAAAGAAAACAGGAGAAACACTTCAAGCCATATGCATAAGCAAAGACATCTTCAACAATGCTCTAAGAGCACTGGAAATAATAGCAAGAACAAAAAATTGGGGCTATATCAAATGAAAATGTTTCTGCACAGCAAATGAAACAACCAAAGAATGAAGCCTGCAGAATGGGAGAAAATCATTGCCATTTACTCTTCTAACAGAGGATTAATATCTAAAATATATAAAGATCTCAAAATACTAAATGCCAAAAAACAAATAACTCAGTCAAGAAGTGAACAAAAGAATTAGAAAGACACTTCTCAAAAGAAATACAAATGGCAAGTAAGTATGTGAAAAAATACTAAACATCTTAAGCTAGTAAGGAAAATGCATTTCAAAACTACATTGAGATTCCATCTCACCCCGGTAAAAAGGGTTATTATCAAGAATACAAAAATAAATAAATAAATAAATAAATAAATAAATAAATAAATAAATAAATGCTGGAAAAGATACTGGGGCAAGGAACCCTTCTACACTGCTGGTACAAATGAAAATTAGTAGAGTGACTTTGGAAATCAGTATGAAATTTCCTCAAAAAACTAAAAATAGAGCTACCATTTTATCCAGCAATACCATTCATGTCCAACACCCCCTAATCTGCTTAGAGTCATTCAGAGTAAAAACAACAGTATGCTGACACTAGTCAGCCATCCCTCTAAAAGCACAGTTTGGAAATTTGCAGTCTTACAGTGCAGCTGCAGGTGGATCCCAGTCAGGGGTCCCCAGAGGCTCCTGTGCAACCTCCCAGGCTGGGGTCTTCCCAGAGTGGAGCTGCACAATTGCATGGGCTTCTGGCAGAGGCCTGACATACCATCAGGCACAGCCAGGGACCCACCTGGAGAAGAGCTGTACAGGCATACAAGCAATGCTAGAGGCTTGCCCTGATACCATTGATAAGTGCGTGGTGACCCTATCCAAAGCCTGTGCAGACAACAGCAACTGGGACACACAGCCCCCAACCAAAGGTCCTCCCACACAACAGCTACATAGGGGCCCCAGTGAGAGGCACACCTAGATACCATCCCAAATATGTACAGGCCCCATCCAGAAGCCTGCCCAGACAACAGGTTAGCTCAGGGATCCAGAAGGCCACCACTCTGAGTGCAGGAATTGGTGTACTGGTGAGTAGCACAGTAATGGCTGCTCGGGGCTAGCTGAGAATTCAAGACCAGTGGGGGAGCAAAAAGTCGCCTCAATAGAGATACAGCAGGTTGCATCTGTTGAAAGGAGAAGACAAGTAAATAAGTCCAAAAACCAGACTTCCAGATCACTTAAGGCAAGCCCAAAGGACAATGAGATGGAAAAATCTGATACTCAACCACCTGGACTCCATGACCTGGCAACAAAAGAGGACCCGGAAAATATGAAATCAGAAATAATTTCTCAGATAACAGCAGAAATTATGCCCATAGTACAAGACATGATTAATGAATCTAGAGCAGACAGATTAAAAAATAGAGGAGCTCAGGAACATAATGGAATCCCAACATAGGACACAAATGGAATCCATAAAAGAGATGCAAACAGATTTCCAGGAAATTAAAACCTCCACTGAAAGTTTACTGAGCAGAATGAGCCAAGGAAAGAATAGAATTTCGGATGTAGACGATAGGATTGCAATTAGTGACCAGGAAAAGAAAAATTTATTTAAAATAGTAAGGGACCATGAGAAATCAATCCAGCAGCTGCTAGATGATGCAAAAAAATAATAACATCAGACTGATTAGAGTCAATGAAGAAACAGGAGAGAGTGCAGGTGACATAAAAAAATGTTCACAGAAGTAATGGCAGAAAACTTCCCAAACAGGTGAAAAGAACTTGAGATAGAGATAAGTGAGACATACAGGACTCCAACTAGCCATGATTAAAAAAAAAATCTACACATAGGCATATAACAGTTAGGATTCTAGAAACCCAGTGGAAGAAAAAAATTCTACAAACAGTTAGAGAAAAGAAAAAAATCACAAACAATGGAAAGCCCAACCGAATCACAGCAGACTACTCAACACAAAACATCAAGGCAAGAACGGTCTGGAGAGAAATATTTTAACCCCTAAAGGAAAACAGCCTCCAACCCAGACTGATATACTCTGCAAAAATATCTTTCAAAATTGATGTAGAAATAAGATACTTTCATGACAAAGAGCTCCTTAGAAACGTCATGAATACCAAACCAGCACTCCAAAAAATTTTAGAAAATTTCCTAGGAAAAGACAATGAGTCTCACAACCCCAGGAAGTCCAGCAGAATGAATCCATCAAGCACAAAAAGAAATTAAATGTAAAGGGGGAGAATCAAACAAAAAGAAAAAGTCATGACAAGGATAAGTCAATACATATCAGTTATAACCATCAATGTTATTCGTTTCAGTACACCAATCAAAAGAAATAGACTGGCAGAATGGGTCAAGAAGCATGACCCAACAATATGGTGCATCCAAAAAACACACTTAATTCAAAAAGAAACTCGTAGACAGAAAGCTAATGGATGGAAGACAGTACTCCATGTGAAAGGAACCAGAAAAAAAGCAGGAGTAGTTATCCTCTTGGCAGATCAAGTAGATTTCAAACCCACACGGATTAGGAGAGACGAGGAAGGACACAACATCATTGTAAAGGGAACAATCTAACAGGAAGAGATGACAATCATTAATATATATGCACCAAACTCTAGTGCAGCCAACAGTATAAAACAAGTACTAAGGGACAGGAAAACTCATATGTGCACTAATACAATAGCAATGGGAGACCTCAATACCCCACTGTCACAAAGAAATAGATCAACTAGACAAAAAATAAGTAATGGAATACTAGAAATCAATCGACCTCTTGAACAAATGAACTTAACAGATGTATATAGAGTGTTCACCCCACAAAATAAGAATACACACTTTTTTCAGCTGCACATGCATCATTCTCCAAAATAGACCACATACTTGCTCATAGAACATGTTTAAATAAGTGCAGAGGAATTGAAGTTATCCCCTGTATATTATCAGACCATAGTGTGATGAAATTGGAGATCCATAGCAAAAGAAACCACAAAAATTTCATAAACACATGGAAATTGAACAATACACTTCTGAATAACCAATGGGCCACAGAGGAAATTAAAGAGGAAATCAGACAGTTCCTTCAATTAAATAACAATGACAATACAACATATCAGATTCTATGAGACACAATGAAAGCAACCTTATGAGAAAAATTCATAACAGTAAATACACATATTAGGAAAACAGAGCGAGCCCAATTAAACAACCTGATGCCAAACCTCCAGCTTCTAGAAAAAGAAGAGCAGGACAAACCCAAAGCTCATACAAGGGAGGAAATTATAAAGATCAGAGGAGAAATCAATGCAATGGAGACGAAGAGAACAGTAGAAAAATCAATGAAGATAAGAGTTGGTTCTTTGAAAGAATAAAGAAAATTGACAAACCCTTAGGCAACCTTATCAAAAAAGGAAAGAAAAGGCCCAAATCCATGCAATTAGGAATGAAAAGGGTGAAATTAACAGACCCAGCAGAAATCCAGATGATCATCAATACCTACTTCCAGAACCTATACGCCAAAAAGATGGAAAATACAGAAGACATGGACAGATTCCTAGATTCATGTGAATTATCAAAGTTGAACGACGATGACCTAAAAATTCTAAATGACACAATATCAATCAATGAAATTGAAAACATAATTAAAAACTTACCAACTAAGAAAAGACCAGGTCCTGATGGCTTCACTGTTGATTTCTACAAAACATGTAGAGAGGAACTACTGCCACTACTGTTTAAACTCTTCAATGAAATTGAAAGGGAAGCAATACTCTCAAATTCATTCCTGGAAGCAAGCATCACCTTGATCCCCAAAGCAGAGAAAGACCAAACTGAAAAAGAAAACTATAGGTCAGTCTCACTAATGAACATAGATGCAAAAATCCTTAATAAGATACTGGCAAATAGAATGCAGAAGATCATCAAGGAGATGATACAACCTGACCAAGTGGGATTCATCCTAGGGATGCAAGGATAGTTCAACATAGGAAAATCAATAAATGTAATACACTATATCAATAGAGCCAAGGACAAAATCCATATAATCCTCTTAATAGATACAGAAAAAACATTTGGCAAAATCCCACAAGCATTTGTGATAAAAACCCTACAAAGAATTGGAATAGACAGACTCTATCTCTATCTGATAAATGCCAGCTATGAAAAACAAACAGCCAATGTCATATTAAATGGTCAAAAACTGAAATCCTTCTCACTAAGACCAAGAACAAGACACAGATGTCCATTATCACCACTCCTGTTAATTATAGATTTGGAATCATTAGCCACACCAATTAGACCAGGGAAAGAAATAAAAGGAATACAGAGGAAACGAAGAAGTCAAATTGTAACTATTTACAGATGACATGATACTCTGTATAGAAGACCCTAAGAACTCCTCCAAAAGTCTTCTGGACTTAATAACCAAATTCAGGAAAGTAGCTGGATACAAGGTCAACACACAAAAACAATAGCTTTTCTGTACAAGAAAATAGACTCACTGAGAGAGAAATGGGGCAATGAATTCCTTTCACAATAGCATCCAAAAACCTGAAATACCTAGAAAGCAACCTAACAAAAGAAACCAAAGACCTCTTCTGTGAAAACTATAGCACTCTGAAAAGAGAGATTGAAGAGGATATCAGAAAATGGAAAGACATCCCTTGCTCCTGGGTAGGAAGAATCAACATAGTGAAAATGGCCATACTTCCAAAACTGCTATATAGATTCAATGCAATCCCAATTGACATCCCAGCAGCATACTTCATAGACCTGGAGAAAAAAATCCAAATATTCAGTTGGAACAAGAAGAGACCTAGAATAGCAAAAGCAATTCTAGGTAACAGTCGCAAGGGGTATCACAACCCCCAACTTGAAATTATACTGCAAAGCTACTGTGATAAAAACAGCATGTTACTGGCAAAGAAACAGATCTGAGGACCAGTGGAACAGATGAGAAGATGCAGAAACATCTCCAAACATACTCAGCCACCTCATCTTTGACAAAGGAGCCAAACACCCTCACTGCAGGAAAGATAGCCTCTTTAATAAATGGTGCTGGAAAAATTGGGTTTCAACTTGCCAAAGATTAAAACCAGACATGTATCTTTCACCATGCACTAGACTAAAATTGAAATGGGTTAAAGATCTAAATACTAAAACAGAAACACTAAACTGGTTGGAAGATAGGTTAGGTAGAACTTTTGAAGCCATTGTTTTAGGAAAAGATTTTATGAACAAAACCTCATTTGCCTATGAACTAGCACAAACAATCAACAAGTGGGACCTCTTCTTACTAAAAAGCTTTTGCACAGCAAGAGGAACCACCAACAGTGTGAAGAGACAACCTACAATGTGGGAAAAAAAATCTTTCCTTCTGTTCCTCAGGAAAAGGTGTACTATCTCAAATCTATGAAGAATTTAAAAAGATCAGACCCTCCAAATTTAAAGACTCAGTCCAAAAATGGGCATCTGAAATGAATAGACGTTTCTCAACAAAGAGATAGAAATAGCAAATAAACATATGAAAAAATGTTCAACATCACTGGTCATTCGAGAGATGCAGATGAAAACAACCCTGAGATTCCACCTCACCCCAGAAGGAATGGCGGCTATCATGCAATCAACCAGTAACAAATGCTGGTGGGACTGTGGGGAAAGCAGAACCCTACTCCACTCCTGGTGGGAGTGCAGACTGGTGCAACCACTGTGGAAATCAGCATGGAGATACCTGAAAGAACTAGGATTGGAAATCCCATTTGACCCAGCTATTCCCCTGCTGGGTATCTTCTCCAAAGAATTAAAAGAATCATACCACAGATATATATGTGCACCCATGTTCATAGCAGCGCAATTTGTGATAGGTGAAACTTGGAAACAACACAATAGCCCATCAACTGGAGACTGGATAAAGAAAAT
>NW_004624803.1:10949039-10973484 GCF_000247695.1 Heterocephalus glaber | reverse complement strand
GTAACAGGAAGAAAAGTTCTAAAAGAGCAGGGGAATTGTGAGGGGTAGGGGAAGGGAAAAAAGGGAAAGGAAAAAAATGAGAAGAGGAAAAAAATGGAAACAAGGTCTTTGCAAATAGGGAAGGGTGGAGCGGGTGAAGGGAGGGCAAGGGAAGGGGAAAAAAAATAAGAACCAAGAGACTCATATAATGATACAAGGTCCCAATGATGAATGTAACTGTATTGTATACCTAAAATTTACCAATAAAGTTAATGGGAAAAATTTAAGTAGATCAATAACAAGCAAAGAGATTAATGCAGGAATAAAATCTCTATCACGTAAGTGAAGTTTAAACTGATGAATGCACTGTTCAATTTTACCAGATTCTTAGAGTAGAACTACCACAAATGCACCTCAAGTTTTTCTATGCGATGTAAAGAAGGAATACTTCCAAATTCATTGTATAAAGCTAGAAGTATCCAGGTATTGAAACCAGTAAAGATTTTTTAAAAAGCAAACTACACACCAGTATCATTGATAAATATAAAAGCAAAATTTCTCAGTAGGATTCTTGCAAACAGAATTCAGTAACACATTTAAAAAATCGTACATGAACAAGTTGAATTCATGCCAGGTCTGTGAGGAGGGTTCACCATGCATAAAGCAGTAAATGTATTATACCACATAAATAGAACTTAGGATAAAAATTGTGATCATCTTTATAGAGTCAGAAAAAAAGCTTTTGACCAAATCTCACATCCTTTCATGGTGAAAACTCTGGTGGAAATGGGTGTAAAAAGATTTTACCTCCAACTGGTAAAAGCCATATATGACAAACCCACAGCCAACACCATGCTGAATGGATAATAACTGAAAACATTTCTTCCAAAATTTAGAATGAGGCAACAATTTCCACTTTTACCACTCCTGTTCAAAAGTAACACTTGAAAATTTAGCCAAAGTGATCAGGCAAGAGAAAGAAATAAAAGGGATACGCATGATAAAGAAATAATTCAAATTATCCCTTTGCAGATGATAAGACTTTTTCATGGAAGACTCAAATACTCCACTAGAATATTTTTAGATCTGATAAATTCAGCAAAATGGCAGGATACAAAGTCAACACACAAAAATCCATAGCACCTGGAAGACCTTGGCATTACTTTCTAGGGCTACATCAATCCTCTGCTACCTGCATTTGGATACAACACTCTTCAACCAACTTGGCTATGGTTTAGGCTGACTTGATTGTGAATCTGTCTACCAATTTATGAGCTATGAGCTGTAATGGAGTACATGTGAGACTAACTCTGCAAGTAGAGACTACATGAGTTGTGTGGGAATAGCTATGTCTATTTAGACTTCAAAAGATGACATGAAGGACCCTGGGGCCCAGGCAAAGGACTGCATTAGGGTCAGACCACCACAGAGAGCCCCACTAGGCATTGCCTGAGGAAACGGTGGATTCCAAGCCACCATAAAAAGCTTGCATATGAGGACAACGCAGAGATATTACCTAACTCTAAAAAGAATGGCTGCTATCAAGAAAACAACCAATAACAAATGTTGGAGGGGATGTGGGGGAAAAGGAACCCTTCTCCACTGTTAGTGGAAGTGTAGACTGGTGCGACCATTGCGGAAATAAGTATGGAGATACCTCAAAACACTAGGATTGGAGGTGCCATTTGACTCAGCTATTCCCCTGCTGAATATCTTCTCAAAATAATTAAAAGCATCATATCACAGTGATATGTGGACATCCATGTTCAGTTTGTAATAGCTAAAACTTGGAAACAGCTCAAATGCCCATCAACTGATGACTGGATAAACAGGATGTGGGTTTCTTAAAAAAATAAAATGCAGTACTATTCAGCCATAAAGAATGAGAAACTAGAGACATTTATAGCTAAATGGATGCACACTGAGGTGACACTCTTAAGTGAAATAAACAGGACACCCATGTGTAAGTACTGAATAGTTTCTCTTGTGTGAGAAACTGAAAGAATAAATAAGGATCAAAATGTATAATAGATAATGTGAAATAGGAAGAAAAGGTCCAAAGAGGAAGGGGAAGTGGGAGGGGTAAGGGAAAGAAAAGAAGGGAAAGGAATAAATATGAGAAAAGGAAAAAATGGAAACAAAGCCTTTGTAAATAAGGAGGGGTTCAGGGGTTGAAGGAAGGGCAGGGTAATAGGGAAAAAAATAAGAACCAAGATATATAATGTAAAGGTACAAATTCCCAATGATAAATATCATCATATTGTATACCTAAAATGTACCAATAAACTTAATGAATAAAAAAAGAATATTTTATTTTAGCCATTTAGTGTGTGATATATGACACGGCCTTAATTTAAAATTCCAGGTGATATGTAATTAAGTATCTTTTCAGGTGCTTAATTTTCTGTCTGTCTTCTATAATCTACTATTTGTTTAGCCCTTTGCTCACTTTTTAGTTGGATGGTCTTTTTACTTATTGTTGAGATTTATGTGATCTTTGTGGATTTTTGCATGCAAGTTGTTAATAGAAGTGTGGTTTGCATATATTTTCTCCAACTCTGTGGCTTGTCTTTATTTTCTTAACTTTCAAAAGATAGGTGTTTTGAATTTTATGAAGTCCAATTTAGCAATTTTTTTCATGGACTATACCTTTACTGTTTCATCTAAAAATCATTGCCATACTAAAAACAAATCAGACATTTCTTGTGTGACGTTTCACAAACTCTATAATTGTGTGCTTTGCATTTGGCTTATGATTCACTTTGAGTTTATTTTTGTGAAAATTATAAGGTAAGCATCTCAATTAATTTGTTTGCACAAAGAAGTGCCATTTTTCTAGCACAACTTATGGAAAAACAATGATTGCTCAAATGAACTGCCTTTGTTCATTGTCAATGATTACTTCATTATATTTGTGTTCACTATGAATATATTTCTGGGCTCTTGACTATTCGCGTATATAATTTTCTTTGCCCACATTTTAATATACTGTATGTTTCAAGGAATTTCACCTAAATTCTCAATTTTGTGGGCTTTGTTATTCATTATCTCCTTTTATTACCAGTAGTTAAGGCCCCTTTTTCATATCTGAATTTTATAATTTAATAATTTGTGATTCTTCTTTCTCGTCCAACTCCGGCCAGAGGTTCATAGATCTTATGTTTTTTTCAAAGAATTAGTTTCAGATTTTGTTGATTGTCTATATTGCTTTCCTGTTAATAATTACAGTAATTTTACCTCTGATTTTTATAACACCTATTCACCTACAAACTTTGAATTAAATTCGTTTCTTCTAGTTTCTGAAAAATAGAAACTTAATTGACTTACTTTAGATCTTCCTTTTCTAAAATATGCATTTACTGCTATAAATCTCTTTCTAAGCACAGTGTTTATTGAGTCTCTCCAATTTTTCAAATTGTATTTTCAATTTAATTTATTTCAAATTATGCTTAATTTCTCTTCAGATTTCTTCTTTGACCTATATTTGAAGTGTATTGTTTAATGTCCAAGCAGTTTGGAATTCATTGCTATATTTATTTACTTTCTACCAGTTCAATTTTATTGTGGTCTAAGGGAATATTTTGCATTGTTTGTATTGTTTTATGTTTGCTAAGACATCTCTTATGGATCATAATATGTTCTATTTTGGTGAATGGTTCATATGACCTAGAGAAACATGTGTATTTTGCTGTTGTCAGATGAAATATTATGTAACTGCTATTAGATCCAGTTGATTGTTATTGCTAGTCAGCTTAGCCATATTCTTGCTATTTTCTTCTTCCTATTGAATTTGCTAGTTACTGATAGAGGGATGTTGATTTCTCCAAATATAGTATTGGATTCTTCTGTCTCTCTTTGTAGTACCATCATTTTTCTGCCACATGTACCTTGATGTTCTGATTGATACATATATGTTGAGGGTTTTTATGTATTCTTTTAGAAATGACCTTTTTGTCATGAAATGTTCCTCTTTAGTCTTGATAATTTTTGAGGTTTCATTTGTCTGAAATTAATATATGCCTACTCTAGTTTTTGAGAAATTATTTTTAACATGATATATCATTGTGCATCCTTTTGCTTTTAATCTGTCTCTGTCTTTATATTTAAAGTGGGTTTCTTAGGGACAACAGAGTTAGGACTTGTTCTTTAAAAGCACTTTGATGCTGTCTTTTGGCTGGTAATTAGATCTTTCACATTTATACTGATTATTGATATAGTTGGCTAAACATCTACTATATGTGTACCAATTTTCTATTTGCTATTCTGTTGGGTCCATTCATCTCCAGTCTTTATGCCTTCTCTTGTGTTAATTGAGCATTCTTTATTATTGTGTTTTTCTCTTCTCTTATCATATCAGTTATATTTCAAAAATATTAGTTGTAGCACTAGAGATTACATTATACCTTATAACTAATGTAAGTATACTTTCCAATAACACCACTGTTTTTGTCACTTTCCTTACCACAGAAAAAAATACCTAACACCTACAAGTAAAAAGAGGAGAGGTTTATTTTAACACAATTTTTGGAAGTTTCACTCTATCATCGGCAGGATCCAAGGCAGGAAGGGCATGGTGGGAGGGTCTGGTGAAGAAAACTGCTCATTCTATGATGGCCAAGAAGCAGAGAGAGAGGCAGGAACCTATAAGGGAGATATGTACTTCTGGGTCATGCCTCCAGTACCCCACTTCCAACAAGGCTCTCCTAACAGAAGTTCAGCTATAACACCTCTCTGCTGAGAGTCAAGATAAACTTTGAGCCCTTGTAAAAGTCAAAAATAAAGATAAACATTTTAAACCTGCAAGACATGGGATAAACATTCCCATTCCAAAAGGGAGAAATGGGGAGATATAAAGGAATGGGACAAAAATCAAGATTTAAACCTAACAGGGCAAATACCAAATACTTTACCTCCATATACCGCACTTAGGACAATTTGTGGGGAGATGTGAGCTACAAAGAACTTAGATGATACCACTTCTATAGCACTGCTTTTTTGCACTCCTGATGGGGTTTCTCTTGGGCTTGCTTTGCTCACTGCCTGTGACTTTCCTCAGCAGATATTCCATGTTTCTGACTTGTCAATATTTATAGGGTCTCCACTGCACTTTTGCTTGTACTCTCACAGCTTCATCACCTGCCTTCTCAGTACACACTGCCTGGCTTCTCAAGTCTTCTTTTTAAATCTGAATGGAGGGCCAGGGATTTAGCTCAGTGGCACCATGCCTGCCTCGCAAGTGCAAGGTCCTGAGTTTGATCCCCAGTACAAAAAAAAATTAAATTTTTTAAAAAATTAAAAAAATTAAACCTGTATGGAAGCCTCCCTGACCCCACAACTCTTGCATTCTGCATCTTTGTAAAGCTAGCTTCATGTGGATGGTGCTAACATTTTCTGCCAGCTCAAGCAATAGCTCGGGCCTCTTAGATTATAGCTGCAGAGAGCTCCAAGTACCTGGATGACTGAGCACTGTGAACTGAATGCCAGAGAATCAATTCTTTAGGTGACATTGCTCAAGCAGAATACCCCAAGACTCTCTTCTCAAAGCAGTCTTTCACTTTTTGCACCATTGAGCTTGTGAAAGGTGAGATCTTGCTGACTCCTAAGAGGCCTTCAAAACATCATTCATATTGTCCTTATGGGACAACAGATGGGTTCTTTTTAATAGTAATCTTTTCAGCAACCATGTTCTTTAAGACTCCAAATTTATAGGTGCTTCCTTTTTGGTGAAACTGAACTTTTCAAATGAGCTTTTGTCTCCCATTTCTAAGTATAAACCTCACTTAAAACTGCTGGTAGTGCCCATGATACAACCTGAATGTTGGGCTTCCTTGAAATTTCTTCTGCCAGTCTAACTAGTTCACTGCTCTTAATTTCAGTCTCTGGCAAAGTCTCAGAACATGGGGAAAATGTAAATTTTCTGCCAGAGCCTAATGCATATGACCTCTTGCTCAACTGCCAATGGAGTCCTTGTTCCCAACTGAAACTTCTGGAGCCTGGTCTTTACTGTCTACATTCCTGTGAGCATTCTGGTTTGCTGTACTCCAACCAGAATCTCCCATCAATCTTGGCTTAAAGCATTCTATGGATTTTTTAACTGGCTTTGCCAAGCTTTTTCAAACTCCATCCACAAGCCAGTTGCAAAGGCTTCTAAACCACATCGTCAACTACAGTCACAGCAAGAACTCCACTCCTGGCAACAAAATCTGTTTTAGTCACATCCCTAATCATTGGAACAGATACCCAGAACCCATAGTTTAAAGGAGGAAATATTTATGTTGGCCTACAGTTTTAGAAATTTCAGTCCAACCATAGTCACCAGGCTCTAAGGCAGGAAGGGTGGGGTGGAAGGGTCTGATAGAGTAAAGCTTCTCAAGTCATGGAAGTCAAGGAACAGAGAGAAAAAGGGGGAAGCCACAAGGGAGACATACCCTTCCAAGTCTTGCTCCTAGTGGCCCGCCACTAACTTGGCCCCATCTCCAACAGCAAATCAGCTATAGTGCCACTATGTTCCAAACAACTTCCAAAAGTACCACCTCTGAGTGCATGAGAGTTAGGGGGGTCAATCTTGCTATAAAACATAAGAACCACACTCCTTCACAGATAATGCTTATATTTTATAACAAAGTATTCTCTATTCCTCCATTCTGTTCCTTGTAACACCACTGTCTTTAATTGTGTCTATGCATAAGCTATAACAAAAAATATATCATGAGTATTATTTAGAACAAATTATTTCTTGTTAGGTCAAAAAGGAGTGAAAACAGATTTTATTTTATCTTCATTTAATCTTTCTCTTACACACTTCTTTTCCTTATGTAGATCTAAATTTCTGACATGTATAATTTTTTCTCTTAAATTCTTGAATATTTTCGCTTTCTAAACTTGGGACATCCCCAGTTTTTGTTTGTCTAAGAAGATTTTTATTTCACTTTCACTTTGGAAGGATAATTTAGCTAGATACAGCATTCTAGGTCAGTGTTGCTTCCCCCCCCCCCCCGCAAACATTATTTTGTTCCACTCTCTTCTTGCTTTATTATTTTCTGAAGTGAAATCTGTTGTGTACCTTATTCTTGTTCCTCTACAAGTAAGATGCTTTTACCTTTGATTTCTTTGATGTCTGCAATTAGAGTATGATATGCCTAGGGAAATTTGTTTGTATTTACTCTGCTTCATGTTCTTTGAGCATTTTAGATCTATGAATTTGTATCTGTCATGAAATTTGTAAAGTTCTCAAGTATTATTACTTTAAATATTTCAGTTTTTCTCTTTTTTATCCCATATTTCTATTAAATACATTTTACTCCTTTTGTAATTTTCCCTCACTACTTGGATATTTTATTAAATTGTTTTTATTCCTCTTCTCTTTGCATTTCAGTATAGGTGGTTTCTATTTTCATATCTTTAAGCTTACAAACTGTTTATTTATTCAGTCAACTGAAGAGCCCATCAAAGGCGTTTTTCATTCTGTACAGTATGTTAATTTCTAATATTTTCTTTTAATATTTTTCATAGAATTTCCATGTCTCCACTTACATTACTCATCTGTTAATGCACACAATCCACTGATTTCATTACAGCCCTTAACATATTAATCATAGTTATCTTTTATTCTCAGTCTGATGATTCTAAAGTCTCTGCCATATCTGAGCCTGGCTCTGATTATTACGTTATTGCTTAAAACTGTAAGGGATTTTTTCTTGTTTATTTTGTTGCTTTTTAGCATACCTTTTAACTTTTTATTGAATGCCAGATATAATGTACTGGTTTAAAAAAAGGTAAATACACTTTTAGTGTGAGATTTCTTGTTTATCTGGCTAAGAATTGGACTGTGTTTACTGTGTTATACTTACTGGTGTCAGGAGTTAAGATTTCCTCTAGTTTTCTAGCTTTTGTTTTCACTGTTTTTGTTGGAGTTTTCTAGAGACTACCTTTGTAAATAAGGTCTGAGCTTTGGAGCTATTTCAACTATAATCCCTTGCTATCATATAGGAGCCTAATAGATACGATGGTATTCATTCCACAAGTCTATGATGAGGTTTGAGTCTTTTAAGAGCCCAGGCCCCTGAACTGTTATCTTCATAAGTGTTTCTCAGTTTCACCTCTTTTTAGATAAGAGAAGAAGTATAGTGTTCTGGAGTTGGAAATTTCTCTTTTCCTAGGTAGATTTGGCTTTTGTAAAACCCGAAGTAGTTTAGACTCTGATAGGCTGGCTTCTCTTGAAGGAAAGTTGTTTGAAAGAACAGAATGTTCTGGCCTTGTTTTTAAGGAATTACTTTTCCTTTTCTACCTGGAAGAAGCACAAGGGGTCCTTTATCTGTATTTCACCCTGAGAACTTATAGTGCTCCTATAGACAAAATTCATGGAAGTGTGAGTGATATTTAGATTAAGACCCACAGAGTTTTTATCTGTAATGGTCACCCATAATGGACCTCCAAATTTTCATTAATTACATTTTAAAATATATTTTAATTTCAACTGGGCCAGGGATTTAGCTCAGTGGCACCGCATCTGCTTCATAAGCACAAGTTCCTGAGTTCAATCCCAGGTACTGCAAAAAAAAAAAAAAAATATATATATATATATATATATATATATATATTAAACTAATACATAAAACATGAACATTGCACATATTATTGGGGTACTGTGTAGTGTTTTGATACACTGCATTCAATTACAGTTTACATGTTCCTACTGGTACTGGCTCAAGCCTCTTGGATTTTGATCCAAGCATATGATTGTCAATATTTTTTCTTCTGGAAAATATTGTTTTTCCTTTTCTTAATCCAGTTTCTCAAGCCTTTTCTAGTTGATATGACCTCTTCCTTCTTTGAAATTCTATGGTAAGCATGACGGTTCCACACCGCTTTGCCTAATTCTCCCTATAATTTTTTCAACTGTGTAAGTTTTGTCTTCTCATTTAAATTTTGAATCTGAATGGGTGAATGGGCCAGGCATTTTAATGTTTACATTAGAGATCAAAAAGAAAAACTCCATGAGTCAAAAATTTAGCCCAGAGCTAGGCACATACTAGGGACTAACAAAAAAATCATTAATGGATTGTTATATACTTATATTTCATAGGAAAATATTACTGTTCTGCAAAGTGATTTGTAGATAACTATAACCTATGTCTTGATTCCAAAGAAAGGAATCATCTCTAGGTTTCTAAGATCTGATAATTAAGACACATCATATATATTAATAGAAGAACCAAGGCTCGTTTTTCAAATTCACTCTCCAAGTTTTTTCTGCAGCCCGTGAAAAGCTGTTTTTGGAAACTGTCTTAGAAATGCAGAGGGAAAGGCTTGGTTGGGAGGAAAAGGATTAGCTTTCTTCCTTGTGTCTGGCAGAGCCAGTGGCTGCCCTCCATGTAAAGCTTTAAATCAAAATGAATTTGTGGCACCTAAGTAGCTTCTGTAACTACAGGAAATACTTCCACAGCAAACAGGTTACACAAAGCTAAAAGAATTGAGTGTGGTGGAATTTACTAGTAATAGGAATAAAATGGAGGAAGCAAAAGTTAATATAAACCAGGAGTGTAGTAAATTTCAAATTTTTTCTTGGTTAAGCAGGTTGTTGGAAAAAAGAGACAGAAGAGGAAATTATAGCTGTGGTCAGACAGCAAAAGTATTAATAGACTAACAATAAGATATGGCCTGAAAAGTTTAGTTGAGAAAAGATCTATACTTACCTACTTCTGTAATAGTACATAGAGGTAAAAGGCAGGGGAAGACTTCTTGAGCCACAGATGTTTGAGCTACAAAATGGTTATAAGTTCTGCCTAGCATGGTGGCACACCCCTGTAATCCCAGCACTCGGGAGGCTGAGCCAGGAGCATCGCCAAGAGTTTGAGGCCAGCCTGGGCTACATAGTGAGTTCAAGACCAGCATGAATTACAGAGCAAGACCCTATCTTAAAAAACCAAAAAAGAGAAAAGAATATTAAAATTATCACTTCTTAAGTTTGTATATTATTTCAAAGAAGAATAAACAAGGTTAATTTTTAAAGCATATCAATTTGGCATATATTTTTGTCTTCAAATTTCAGCACAAGAGATTTTCAGACGCTAGAAACTCTTTTATATTAACTGAAATTTAAGTGCTTCCTTCTCTCAAACAGGAGCCAGAATACATTAAGCCAAGCTAATCTTTTTTTTTTTTGTTTTTACTAGGGATCGAACTCAGGTCCTTGAGCTTGCACAGCAGGCGGAGAAACCACTGAGCTAAATCCCAGGCCTCAAGCTAATCTTAAATGCCAATCATACAATACAAATATTTTTGAGAATCCAAAATTTACACAATCTCACTTCAAATAATAAAATGTTTATATTTAATAACATCCCTTTGCATGTCCATAGTGCTATTTACTTGTCAAATCACTTTAACTCATTTCACTCTGACAATAAATGTAAGATACAAATAAATACTGTAACTATTTTTCCCTAAAGATGAGTTAAATTAAGGAAACAAGAAGTTAATGGCTAGGTAAGGATTAAGCAAGAATTAGATACTTAGAATCTGTTTTTTTTTTCCTGTGCACAATTGTCTTTTCCAATTTCATGCTTAATGCCAGCAAATCCTCTCTGCACTTATATACCCATAAATGATGAGTTATTTCTGTTTCCCCAATGTCGCATATATGATACTATGTATTTAAGAACCTAGTCTAGAATGTAACTGTGAGATTACCACCACTTGATTCTTAATTTGTTCCTACTTTGCCAAAGGCAAGAGGATACAAAAAAGGCAGCAGGATGCCCACTTTCACCTCACTCAGGAGGTAACTAATCATTTGTGAAAGGATATCTCTTCAAAGAAACGGGATTTGAACCCCTTCAGGAAAAAAAATCCTGTCAACTCAGCTCCACTGCGAAGAACACCTGTTCCTGGACATTCAAAGCCTTTCGCAACTTCATTTGAGAAAGCAAAAAGCTGACTGGAGAAAATGTCACAGAAGACAGGGTTTCTCCTGTGAGAAGGGAAACAGAAGCAAACGTAGAGAAGAGTAAGGAGACATCAGGGCCCTGAGGGTGTTGTGATCATCACTGGGGAGTTAGGGAGAAGGGCATATTACTGCATCAGACAACAAGCTTCTCAATGATATTTGGGGATAGAAGGCCACTAGTAATCTTTGGTTTACTTTTTATACAGCAATTACTTTCAAGGCCCTCTTCATTACCTCTTTATCTCACTAATGTGAAAATTCTAACCTTTGACACAAAACCTATACTCCTACACATTATTGGCTTCCAGGCCATGATACAAAAATAAAATTAGTTTTCATAAACTTAGTTTGTAATACGGAACCCATTGTTTCCTCATTTTTGTCACATAAATCATGTTGGCTTCATTTTTCAAAGCCTTATGACATATTAATATTTCGTTGTGCTAAGTGAATTCTTCACTTCTGTTCTTTCCATTTGTCCTTCAGGTCAAGTACCACTTTCTCTGTTTACTTATTGGGGGGTCCCACAAGCACATACCATTCAATGAGCCATCACTCTCTGTCCCATCTAGAGACCTGGGATCAGGGCTCTGTAACCACCTGTAGACTTTGCATGGCTTTTGCACAAGTAAAATAAACCAATTCAGCCAAGAATACTGTCTTTATTTCAGGCTTCTCAAAGAGCATCTTGGAGAAAAAGAAGTTGAATTGACGCTCATCTTTGACTCAGTGGTGGAGGCTGACTTGGCTAATTACACCTGCCATGTAGAAAACCGAAATGGACGGAAACATGCCAGTGTCCTACTTCGTAAAAAGGGTATTTATTTTTAGTATAATTATATTTTGTTTAATTGGCAATAACTAGTAAAGTTAGATACTTTTCCTGGTCTTGTTTTGTCATTTAGTACAAACTTCTGTTAAGTATTTTGTTTAAAATACAATAACTTTTGCTGTACATAACATAAAATATCTATGATCTTCAATACCACTAGAAAATGGATAAATAAAACTAAGTCTTATTATACATTAAATCAATAAAGATGAAATATCTTTGGCTATAATTATGTGTTACAAAAAAATATAGATTGTCATTCAACATTTCTACATATTTCATCTTTTTATGTCTTAAATATTAAATAGTTTAAATAAAATGCTAGAGATTATCAGATAAAAAACAATGTTCCTTTTATATTCCCCAACTAAGCAATAAACAAAATAATTAGTAATACCATATAATATTTTTACAATTATTATCATAACAATTATAAACTATATTTTGTGATATGATCTGGTGTTAGGCCTCTAGTGGGTGTGAAATAACTAAATAACTTGTCATTTATGAAGGTCTCTCTTTAGATCCAGTTTTGGATTGGGTAAAAGTTGCATAAAATGGGTAAAATAAAGAACCTATTAATTTTACAGATAAAAGGGATAAAACCAGACTTAAGAACAACAATTTCAACAGCTAGAGAAGCTTCTGAATTGGCCCTTACATTGCCATGACACTTTTTTTGGGGGGGGGTACTGGGAATCGAACTCAGGACCTTGTGCTTGCCAGATTTCTTTAGAAATCAAATATGGAAAGTGAATTCCGGAGACCGGGGTCCAGAAGTTCATGGCTTAGACACCTGATTCAATAGGACTAATTTGTCTGATTAGACTTCCTGAGCTTTTGTTTCCTTATCTGTGAAGTACAAGTAATAATACCGACCTTGTAGAGTTACTTTGAGTTCAAATGATAGTGATATATTGGATATGAAATGCATCATGTTCAAGCAATGTTTGTTATTATATTGAGTTTGCATAATTTTTCCTACGCACTAGGTAATCACTTAGTCCACCTACATGAAGGGAAGGTACTTACAGTGTCCAGACAGGTTGTAGAAAAGATCATTATTCTTGTCAATTTCAGACTCATTTCAGATTCAGAGATTATCCATGCCAGATCATGCTGCTCTATTTCTGTATCTCTAGCAACATAAGCAGTGCCTGGCACCTAATAGATTTTTAGAATATATTCTCTTCAAATAAATGATTATAATTCTCTTTTATTATTGAGGACTCATGTGTAGAAAGCACTATGTTTTCTGCCATGTAGAAAAAAATAATGGCCACAAATATGCCTGTATTCTATGGCAGATAAAAGGTATTTAGGTATGAGGAATAGGTTGCTGAGTAAGATAGACACCTCAAGTCCTTGTGAAACTTGTCATCTTTGAGGAGGTGAGAATGCAAGGAAAGATAGTAAACATTAAGCAAAATAAATTACACTAAATATATAGTGTCATAATTCAAAACCTGCTATGAGGAAAAGTAATAAAGTTTCTATAATTGAGCCGGTAGACACAGAAATAGTCTTATTTTAGTTTTAAAATAAATCCATCTCTCTTTAATAAGTAAATCAATGAATAGAAGCCCTTGAAATTTCTAGAAATTTGGCACTAGGAATAAAGTCATTCTATAAAACTGTGCTACTATGGCTCTACAAGAAAATGTGCATAAAACCATAACTAACAATATTATTTGTCATTTTCCTAATTAAAGATTTGAGTTCCCCAGGTTTCAGGCCTCCTTTTATTTGCTTGGTGATTAAATCCAGTCTATCTCATGGCTGTGCTTACTATTTAAAAGCTGACAACGCCCAGATTTATATCTGTAGCCTGGATTTATCACCTGAACTCCAAACTTGTATATACATTTGCCTACTCCACAAAGCCGTGTAGAGATCTAGTAGACATATCAAGCTTAGCTTGTCCCAAACAGGATTTTTAATTCCTCCTCCCTAAAAACCTAATCCTTCAGTCTCCTGCTTCATCTCCATCATCATCCTTCTGTTGCTCAGGCCAAAATCCTTGGGGTCATTCTTCAATTTTTTTTCTCTATTACTTTCAAAGCCTCTTCAGATTCTGACCACTTCCCTCATCTTCACTGCCTCCACTGTAGTCTGAACCACTAGTACCAGTTGAATGAAATCTCAAACCTGTATGACGGCCTACAAGGCACTGCGCAATCTCTTTGTATTTCCAATCTCATCTCACTTTTTACCATGATCTGTTTCAAGCATCATAAACACAGCCTCCTTTCTGTTTATCATACTTACTAAGTACAGGCCTGCCTCAGACCCCTTGCTCTTGCTGTTTCCTCTTTGTCCAGATGATTCATTTTCTCTCTTCACACAGTTCTCTTCCTAGCCCCTTCCTGGCCACCCTATGTAAAAGAGCATCACCTTTCATTTCCTTTTTCCTCTTACTTGCTCCTATGTTTTTTTATTGTATCTATTATTATTTGGTATTACATTGTATATTTGTTTGCTTCTTATTTCCTCCCTCAACTATAAAGTAAACTCCTTGAGAACAGGTACTTTTCCTCTTTGATTTACTGTAGTGCCGTTAGTGTAAAAAGTATAATAATTGTTCAAATGTATTTGTTGCATGAAAACTCCTCACAGAGGACCTACACAATGAAGTGGGGGAAGGATAAAAGGAATTGACAAAGAGATTTGATCTGTGCTCTTGTCTTGACTTATGTCTGCCCTGGGTTAACTAAATGTCTTTTCTCTTTTCAAAGACTTTTTTCTTTGGCATTGAAAACTCAACTGGCCTCAGGTGCCAGGCAGAAAGGGACTTCTTTTCAAAGACCAGATATTTGAGCAAACAAAACATAGACTAGGGAGTTGGACTTTTTCGACAGTATAGTCTGATTTCAGTGACTATGGTGTTCCCTCCTGGAGTACGAGTATGGTTTGTTTATGGAACAATAACTTCTTAATGATCTATAAGCCAAATATTTAAAATTCCCTAAGTGATCATTACGGAGAAGAAACACGTGAAAAATCATTTCATAAGCTGCAAAAAGGTTTTTGTAAAATGAAAACTCATATTCAGTCTATCCAAATAACAGGGTCAGGTCTTGTTTTTGTATGCATCTTCTATCTGTACTTACCACTTCCTTATTCTCTTATAAATTATTAAGTAGTGTGTGCAACTAAATTTCAGTAATTGATCCATCCTAATTTTTTTATTTGTTTAGCCCAGACTCTGAACTTGGGCCAAAGGAAGTGTAATAATCATTTCTGCTTCTCTGCACACACTCCCTTTCCCACAAAACAGAAACATATAACTAGATATCTCTTTTCATTTCCATTGCTAATGCTCTATACTGATGTCCTCAATCACATAGGAAAATTTCTTAGTCTGTTCAATTGCCATAATAAAATACCTCATACTAGGTAATTTATAAAGAACAGGAATTTGTTTCTCACAATTTTAGAAACTGGAACATCCAAGATCAAGACACTGGCAGATTCATATTTGCTAAGGACTAGGTCTCTATGTCCATCTGAGTCAACAGAATAGAGTTTACTATCCATATTTCTACAAACATTATAATCAAAGCCACTTCGGGAATCTCTAGTAATATTGGGGCTTTCCCTGCAGAACTCTGAGCCCACACCAGGCTCTCTCCAAAATTTCCTTTCATGGCAATGTAAAACTTTTTTAGCCTCTATCTCTTACCCAGTTCCAAATCCACTTCCATATTTTTTGGTACTTATTAAAGCAACATTCCATTTCTCAAGACCAATTTCTGTGTTAATCCTTTTGGCTGCTGTAACAATATACCTTAGACTAAGTAACATAAATAGCAGGCATTTATTGCTTACCTTTTGTACTTAATTGTCTTCCAAAGGTCACAGATCTTAATATCATAACTTTGGTGTTAATTTCAACATAGGATTTTTCAGAGGACATCAACATTCAAATTATAGCAGAAGACCTCAGGTGGGATCTCCTAACATGCTTCCCATCTTATAAGTCAAAGGAATAAGCACAAACATTTCCAGCCTTCTTTTTACCTTGCATTCTGCTTCTATTTGTCACATTCTGTGACATTTGATGTTTATGTCACAGTGAAGAAATAGCTGGGTTCAAAATAAGAAGGTTGCATCAAACTCTCCATGTACCTTAGATGCCCAGAAAGTTACAACCCCATAAATATGTACTATTTTGGCTACAACTATCCTATGACAAGTATACAAGACACAGCACAAATGAAATACTTTCAGCTTGAAGTATTGATCCTGCTAACAAAGTAAATGACAAATGAAAACAGAAGAAAAAATGAAAGCTGGGTGTCATTCAGTTGATGGCAATTCTACTTTCTAATCATAAGATAGAGGTTCCACTTTTGATGTGACTCCCTGGACCTAATTGAAGAAAACTGGATGAGCCTCAAAGAGGTACAGGGTTTTCAATTTAAACAGCCGTCATTATATATCTTCCAAAGTTATTTATATAAAATGGACCGCAAAACCATAATGGTTTTTTTCACACCAAGATTTTCATCCATAAATTTGCTATTGAAAAAAGGGTCTGCTTCTTGGGAACGCAAATTTTGCCTGCCGCTGAAGTTTTCCATCGACCCTATAGCAACTCTACTGTGTAAATAGTTTACATATAGCTGGAAAAATTCCCATTCAGTGACTTTGAAAACAGTTGAAAGCTGTCTAACGAGAGAGAGAGAGAGACAGAGAGAGAGACCGAGAGAGACAGAGAAAAATCAGAAAGACATTGATATAGAAAGAATAACATTTGTAGCATAAAATGAACATCTTACAACAGGAAAAATATTTTTAATCAATTCAATCAATGCCCTTAGATTAAAGAGAAATTGATTTTCAGAGTAACAGAGGAAGTTGTGTCACTTCCAATACAACACTGCTTATTAATCAGGTATCACTGATGTAAGGTTGTGAGAAAACAAGAAAGATTATGACTTGCAAACCCACAGAGGTCTCTTAAGCAAGTTTGTTTTCTCTCCTTGCTTTATGGTAGAGACCCACTCACTGCTTCCTGCTCTCTAGTACCAAAGCAAAAACAAAAAACAAACGAAAAAGAGTATGGCCTCAAAATTAATGTGCAGTGAGACTATTTTACCTATAATTATGTGGCTTAAATTTCAAAATAAACTTACAGCCTGTAGGACAGAACTAGATTTCAATTTCTTATCTCTACCCATTACATATTCCTTCATAATGTTCCTTCTTGACATAGTTTCTCCTCAATAGCGGCTCCATTCTTCCTCCATCTTTCCATACTCTAAAAGAGTGGCATTTGTTTGTTTGTTGCATTTCCACTCCATGATTTTCCTGATGGGCTGTGCTGTATCTGGCCACCATCATCTCCTCTCACACTACTTTCTTTTTGAAACTAAATGACTTTTCTTTTCATGCCACCTAACAATGCTCTTCACATGCTGGACCCAAAAGAGTCCTGCTTTCCCTGGCTATAGTTACAGGACTCTGCAGTTCTACCCAATGAAGTATCTGAGACCTGCCTAGTTCTTCCATTCTACCTAGCAATTACAGTTCTTCCCTTTGAACTAAAAGGGCAGGAGGGTCGGGGATTTAGCTCAGTGGTTCTGCTGCCTGCCTCACAAGCACAAGGATCCTAGTTCGATACCTGGTACCAAATAAATAAATAAACAAATAAAAGGGTAGGAGACAAAATTCACCAGAAGATACATGTAGTTAGGAAGTACTAACAACAGTTCAATGGAAGACCAGGTATAAAATTTTCTGTTGTAAATTTCCAGGATATAGCATATAGAATTTTGGTGTAATAAAAAGAACCTTGAATTTGAAATTAAGAGACCTGGGTTCACTGTCCCATTTTGGCTACTTCATAGGTACTTGACCTTGGACAAGTGACTTAAATTACTGAGTCTCAAAATATTCACCTACAGATTTAGACTAATAATTCCTATACAATGGGATTATTTACCAAGTAGAAAATAGACTGGCTGAAGTTTTCATCTATAATATAATCTAGTACTTGACTATATTATGTTTATGTTTTTGTAAACTATAAAAATGGATCTTAATTGTTTTATGGAGCTTAATTTATCTTAAAAAAATGATTCTATGTAGAGGTAAGGGACATTCCCAGAGAGTGTTCAACTATCTGGTTTCCAAGAGTTACAGCCTACTATGGTCTAACTCCATTTTGACAATGCTCCAGAATTTATCCATCCAGAAAGACTAATGCCAACCCAAATCAGAAGTAAATGATATACAAACCAGAACTAGTTTCCCTTACTCAGTTTTAGGTTACATGGTAAACTGAATAAGTGATAGAATAGTCATTTGACAATTACAGAATTAGATTAAAGTGAGGTTAGATAATCTTATAAATAATTCCAGTTAATTATGATAAAACCACAAAATGTTCCTGTCCCTAAGTGGAGACTATATCTCCAGTCTGGTGCTTCTCAGATTTAACATTTCTTCTTTTGACAGTACTGAATCCTCTTCTGACTTTCCATTTCTCGAAATCCTATGATACCCTCCTTTCTTTTGATGAGAAACTCTTTAGAATTGTTAACATTCTAATTAAACCATGGTAATTCACTATTTCCTAAGTATGGGAGATATTATATCTCCTTCTGTTATGTGCTGATTTAATTATTTCAACTCTCAGCATTCTAAGGATGCTTCCCTGGAGCAGCCTAAGCTGATGTAGCCTGGTGTTGGCCACAGAGGCCATGTGATTATTCTGGATTTCTCATTCTCTTTTATTCTCAATGGATATATCATATATATTATAATTATATATGATATAATTACAATATATAATTATATATGATATAATTATAATATATAATTATATATGATCTATTATTATATATTATATTATAGTCAGTTATTCCAAAAATAGTAAGGGAAATGGGTAAGCTAATATTTTTCACTTATGTTGTTTTAGGTTATGTACCACTGGAGTTAAGTGAAACAGTTAAGTCTCACTAATTAGATTTTATTTGACTGAAAGTAATTTTATGATGTTGTCCTCTTGTAGAAGAATAGGGCTGGGAACCTGAGAGAGATGAGATGATAATGTTGATAAACCAGTAAGACAGTTTAACAGAGACAATAAAACATTACCCTGAAACCAGAATAAAAGAGCTCCAATAGTTTCCTGTAATATATTTAAAACAAAAGTCCATTTGAGAAAAAAGATGTGTTCAAAATATACTGGGAGTGTATGTTTGTCAGATAAACTGACCATTTTTAGTGGTAAATCAGCCCACTCTTTGGAAGAGTTAATCTGACAGCAATCTAGTTCATACAAACATATCAAGAGCAAAACAATAAGCAAGATGGTTCTCAAAACAAAAAGCAGAATGTGTAATACATCTTACATAGCAGAAATATGGGAACTTCCCAAGTATTGCTGATTTAATTACCATTTCCTGTTTACTCTGTTTGTTTCAGACTTAATCTACAAAATTGAGCTTGCTGGAGGCCTTGGAGCAATCTTCCTCCTCATTATACTTCTGGTGGTCATCTATAAATGTTATAACATTGAACTGATGCTCTTCTACCGACAACGCTTTGGAAGTGATGAAACTGTTGCTGGTAAACTATCTCTGATTGTTCAAATTATAGGAAACCATTTTATTTATGACTATGTAAAAGAAATGTCCTATTCCTAGAAAATACTTGCTGAAATATTTACAAGGAAAGGGCTATGACATACACTGCTTAACCTCAAATTATTTAGGAAAACAATTTACTTACCAAGAAAGATAAAGGAGGAAAAACATTAACAATATGTGGAGCAGGTAAAGGATGTGTGCATTTTTTTGGAGTAGTTTTGTCTTCATGATGCTTATTGACCTTAAATTATTTCCAAATAAAAGTTAATGAATAGGCATTACTTGATCAGGATACAAAACAATTGCTGTGAAAACCTATCCCTTGATAAGAATTAAATTAGAAATCAATACTTATTTTAGTTTTTTTGAGGAATCTCCATATTGATTTCCATAGTGCCTGTACTAGTTTACTTTTCCAAAAGAAGGGTTCCTTTTTCTCTGCAGCCTCACCAGCATTAGTTATTACTTGACTTCTTGATAATAGCCATTCTTTCTACAGTAAGATGAAATTTCAATGTTGTTTAATTTGCATTTTTCTAAAGCCTAGAGATGCTATACTTATTGGCCATTTGTACTTTTTCTGAGAAGTATCTATTCATTTCTGTTACAGATTTTTTGTCATTTTTTTTTGCATGGGGGTTAATTTCTTGAATTATTTATGTATTCTAGATATTAGTCCTTTGTCCAAGACATAGCTGAAAAATTTCTCTTCCATTTTGCAGATTTCTTAAAAAACTGAAAATAGATATTCAAATTGATTCAGCTATTCTCCTCCTAGATATCTTCCTAAACACGTGAAAGACATTATTTTATAATGATACATTCATACCTATATTTATAGCAGCAAAACTCACAATAGATAAATCTAGAAAGTTGTCTGTATGTATACCAATAGATGTATTGATAAATAAAGTGTGATATTATACACAGTGGAGTACTATTCTGCCATAAAGAAGGATGAACTTAATCATTTATAGGAAAACAGATGTACCTTAAGATCATTATGTTAAGTAAAATTAATCACACGCACAACTTAAATACTGCATGGTTTCTCTTAACATGAGAAACTCAAAGTATAAGTATGTTAAGGAGCAAAATAAAATATAGATAATAGGAAACAGAGAGATAGTTCTTTTGCCAAAAGAAAGATGATCAAGAAATGAAGGGAGAGGAGAGAGAGGAGAGGAAAAGAGGACATAAAGAAAGGAAAATGTATTATGTACATGTATGAACTCTTCACAATGAGTACATCATTATGTGCTACAAACATGTACGAAGGAAAAAATTTAAAAATTAAAAATATGGAAAAAAGGAATTAATTCCATGTTTTTGTCTTGAAAATAGCCATTGTTGTCATCAAAAATCATAAACATGCAAGAAACAGATTAAAATCTATGAAGATACTCTGTTTACAACTCAAAGTACAAGATCCTAGATATTTTGTATACTTGTAGCATCATTCACAAAGGCAAAATCAAAAGACAAAAATTCAGAATTGTCATATTTTCTTATATTTGCTTTTTATGACATTTAGTACTTTTATGATGTATCAATAAAGTATTGTACTGAGACTTATTTCTTTGAAAATTCATTTTGAACATTCTGAAAACAGAAAATGTTTTCATTTTTTCAAGAGAACAATTCCCATATTTCCAAACAATACCAATAAAAAAATCATGATATATTGCTTCTTATACATAAAAGTTCTATACCTAAACTACTATAAGCCTTAAAACAAATATGTAAAGTACCTTAAGTAAGCCAAAAATTTAACAATAGAAGTAAAATTTGTGAATCATTACTTTGAAGGTAGATTTACTTACTTTAATTGTATTGAAATGATGAAAATTAGAGATTTAGTTCATTTTTTGAGTTGATAGTCTTATGTTAAAGAAGTTTGTGATTTTTAAAATTTTTATAATGACAAATGAAACATCAAAATTGATTCAGAGATCTGTCATTTTTGTCTTATGTAAGTGGTTTTTAATTGACTTTTACATTTTCACAGTAAATTAGAGAAATGCTCCTTTGTATTTATGATTGTCCCTTTTCTTTTTTCAGTAATTTCTGTGCACTTTTAGTTTGTATTGGTGCACGTTGGCAGTGAATTAAGATGTGTTATGTACACATACCAACTCTCCATGAAGAATGTAATCATTATGCACTGCATGCTCATTTTCAAGCTGTGCATTTACATAACAATTATATTAGCTGATTAAAAGTACTACAGACATTTATTCTGACAAATCTTCAAAGTTTAAAATTATTGTCTGTTCTGACTATAATTATATACTACACAGTATTTACAAAAATGTGATTAATTACATTCTGTTCCTGTATACAACAGTTAATATTGAAAAATCTGAAGTTTTACCTGTATATAATAAAAAACTATATAATATCCTGATGAAAATGTCACTTGTTCCAAGATGCCAACAAGTGGCTAAAGTATCAATTTGGGGAGGTAAATGTTGCACTCTCTATATAAAAGAACATGAAAATGAGAATCCTATGATTTGTTTGAGTCATGAGTAGGAGCTATTTGTTAAACTCAGTAAGAGATGATACAGTTCATTAGGATAATCTGTAATAATTGTTTTCATCACCAATATCCAATAACCCAGAATAACTGATAAGCTTTAGTATATATTTATAAAATTAAGGTCATGCCATTATGTTGAATTTTCAGGGATCAAATATTCAATTTTCATATTTATCTCCAATGTTCCCCATGTGGTTAAAAAGTGTACAATAATAAAGAATATTCTACCCAGGGAATTCTATATATTAATTCAAAGCCCACTTTTTGGGTTGATAATTCAATAATGGGGGAGGTACTTCAAAGGTTTTTCTTAGGAAAAAGAGCTTAAATATTTTATATTCTTACATGGAAACTTCAACCTTAGGTATATGAAGTATGATCAAGAAATGTGGTGAAATGTTTAAATTTAAAAAATGTATTACAATAAAATGCATATTGTAATTAATCCCCATCAAAAGTCTCCCCCCAACACTTCAAGCACTCTTATCCTATCATTGTTGTCACCTTCTGAAGCAGTTCTGAAAATCCTCTTTATTAAGTGTCTTTAGTTGCACTGTCATGGCTGCCTCCATGTGGTGAATTGATCCAAAACATTTACATTTCCTAGTCATTTTGACTTTAGAAAAGAGTCAGAAGTAGCATAGTGTCAGATCCAGTGAATGAGGTGGATGAAGACACACCATAATATTTTTATGGGCCTGTTTTTCAATTGATTGAACAGGGCAGCAGCATTCACCATATTTTTAGCACATCTTAGAAACACTCATGAAAGAGAACTTCCAAAGCCACTTTACAAAGTGTCAAGAATGGTGGGACAAGTGTATTCAAAGAACTGATGAGTATTTTGGCAAAGATGTGGCAAGTGTTTTGGCAATGTGTCTTTTCCTATAATAAAAATTTTTAAATTAAACATTCACCATATATTTTGATCAGCTCTTGTACAACCTCTGTATATCTGAGTGGAATACTAAAATGTCAGCAGGTATGTGTTGAGGATAAAGAAGTAAATCTTAATATCTTTTTGGAAATATTCAGTTGCATGATGCCAAATTAGGAAAACAACACCTTTCGCAATAGCATACAAAATAATGAAATACCTAAGAATCAATCTAACAAAGGAAATAAAAGACTTTTGCATTTAAAACTACAGTATTCTGGAAAGGGAGATCAGAAAGGATATCAGAAAATGGAAAGATATCCCTTGCTCTTGGGTAGGAATAACCAATATAGTGAAAATGGCCATACTTCCAAAATTTTTATACAGATTTAATACAATCCCGATCAAAATACCGATAGCATACCTCACAGAATTAGAGAAAACAATCCAAAAATTTATTTGGAACCAGAAGAGACCTAGGATAGCAAAAACAATTCTGGGCAACAAATGCAAGGCAGGAAGCATCACAATCCCTGATTTGGAATTGTACTACAAAGTCACTGTGATAAATACAGCATGGTACTGGCAAAAAAATAAACAGACCTGAGGATCAATGGAACAGATAAGAAGATGCAGAAACAACTTCAAACACGCTCAGCTACCTTATGTTTGACAAAGGGGTCAAATATCTTCACTGGAATAAAAATAGCCTCTTTAATAAATGATGCTGGAAAAACTGGCTTTCCACATGCCAAAGACTAAAACTAGACCCGCATCTCTCACCATTTACTAAACTAAAATCAAAATGGACAAAAATTGAAATATTAAAACAGAAACACTAACACTGCTGGAAAAGAGGTTAGGTAGAATTCTTGAAGACATAGGTGTAGGCAAAGACTTTACGAACAAAACCCCCACCACATAGGAAATATCACAAAGAATCAACAACTGGGATCACATCTTATTACAAAGCTTTCGCCCAGCAAAAGAAAGCACCAACAGAGTGAAGGGACAACCTACATAGTGGGAAAAATTTTTTCCATCTGTTCCTCTGACAAAAGACTACTATCTAGAATATATAAAGAACTCAAAAAACCATACCCTCTTAAATTTAAAGATCCAATCTAAAAATGGGGATCTGAAATGAATAGACATTTCTCAGATGAAGTAAAAATGGCAAATAAATATATGAGAAAATGTTCAACATCACTAGTAATTCAAGAGATGGAAATTAAAACAACACTGAAACTCTATCTCACCCCAAAAAGAATGGCTGTTTTCAAGAAATCAACCAATAACAAATGCTGGCAGGGCTGTGGTGGAAAAAGAACACTTCTCCACTATTATTGGGAAAGTAGACTGGTGCAGCCACTATGGAAATCAATGTGGAGATTCTTTAAAAAACTAAAACTAGAGTTTCTATTTGACCCAGATGTTCCCCTTTTTGATATCTTGCTAAAAGAATTTAAAGTATCACACCACAGCAATATATGCACATCCTTGTTCATGTTCACCCATGTTCATAGCAGCACAGATTGTAATAACTAAATCTTGGAAACAGCTCAATGCTCACCAACTGATTAATGTATAAAGAAAATGTGTTTGTCAGCATGGTACTGGCAAAGAAACAGACCTAAGGACCAGTGGAACAGATTAGAAGATGCAGAAA
>NW_004624803.1:10838994-10929340 GCF_000247695.1 Heterocephalus glaber | reverse complement strand
GGTGTTTGGCTCCTTTATCAAAGATGAGATGGCTGAGTGTGTCTGGCATTATTTCTGCATCTTCTAATCTGTTCCACTGGTCCTCAGGTCTGTTTCTTTGGCAGAGATATTTCAGTTAATAGAAAATCATTTTAATGTTTTTGAGATTGAACAACCATCAGACTCAGCAGGAATGTCAACCTTGGGTATACAATAGTGCACAGGAAGACTTTTATAGTAAGCCATTTGGAATAACTATGCAGCTTTTAGATGTAACCACTGGAGGGTGTTTGATTTTAATCCCTCCTTCCTGAAGGAGGAAGTTTATGTTCTCTGAATTCTGATTTGCAAGTGTAACCTGTAGTAGTTCTTAAAAAGGTCCTTTGACAATTTTTCTTTTCCAGCAACATTTCAGAGCTAGCAGAGCAGTTGCCATGTTACAATTAACGAGTTTTTCCTTGGCATTTTTAGCATGCATTCAGGAAATCCGATGAAGTACATGAATAATATACTTGATTTACACATGAATGACAGAGTAGAAAATTTTGTACTTAGTGTATATGTGTTATTAAATAAGCTTCTGTGGTCTGTATCTGCAGCCATTGGTACAGATTTAACGGGTTATGTTATATAAATATAGACACATTCCTCTAGGAAAAAACCTAGTTAAAATATTATAAGCTAAGCTTATCCCTCACATCTCATTTAAAACATGTTGAACCAGAACTGGTCCTTCCTCCAAAAGCCAGCTATGAGGCTTTTAAGGACTATAGAAGCAGACTTCGTAAGATCATTCTCGAGCTATAACAATAATTTTCTATGAATCAAATTAATAAAGTATGTGACACAACCAATTTGTTTAGTGTCTTCACTTTTCATATATATTCATTTTCTTTTGTACCATTCTCATGGTATTCCAACTCAACTTTGTCAACATACAGACCTTTTCAATGAACAGTTTCAAAAATACAGGAAAATTCTCTCTCTCTCTCTCTCTCTCTCTCTCTCTCTCTCTCTCTCTCTCTCTCTCTCCCCTTCCCTCTCTTCCCCAAGACTTCTCTGAAACAGAAAGTTTAAATACAAGGAGGTCACGTTCCAAGATGAACCTGAGGTATCTGTGCCTTTCCCATATGCTCTACCAGGAAAAATGTTGTTCTTTGGCAATAATGAACCAGCAGACATAGGGAGATTTTATACAAATATTTTTCCTAAATGCTGAAATCAAGTCTTCAGATCTAGACATTATTTTCCTGTCAGTGACTACCTTTACATTCTTGAGCCTGTGGCCAAGATCTTCTTTATATTTTCTCATTTTGTGTGCCTTTACGTGGCAAGAATTCCTACTTTCCAGTAAAAGTTTGGTCTGTTTCTTTCCAGACTAGAAACACCTGTCCATGAGAACAGCAAAAGCAACTTTGTTGCCAGGAGGCTTCTGAATGTCAGAAGTGACAGGCAACCAAAAGAAAGCCAGATAGAAAACACCCTACTCAAACTGCCTGGAGACACACATTTGAGAAGTAGAGATTTTCTCACCGCTACAGCTGCTGGGTTTTGTGGTATAAAATACTCTACACAGAGCACACAGTGTTCATGGGGCCTAGTGGATCCTTGAGGAATGAACAGATGTGCTCTCAAGCTGATATGTGACCAATAAAACCCAGCTGTGCAATTGAGATCCTGAGATTGGGGACATTTTTCGATGAGTACCATTTAGGCCCTTGGACCCATCTTATCTTAGTTTCTTAGAGGTTAAAAAACATAAAAATATAAAAGGCTGTTGTATCAGGCTGAGAGCCACAGAACAGAGAAAACAGCATTCTAAGAATAAAAGTAAAAACAACTTAATCCTGTGGGGTTTTGTTTCCCTTTTAGAGAAAGCAAGTAAGATGCTTAAAAGTGCATATACAATATTTATATTATATTTTGAGCCAGTTCTACCTGAAAATTTAGACAAAGCTATAAATGTCTATACGAACTTGAAAGGAAAAGAAAATTCCTTCAGGATTTTGGTTTTTTTTTTTTTTTTTTTTTGGTACCAGGGAAGGAACTCAGGACCTTGTGCTTGGGAGGCAGGCGGCGGCGGCACCACTGAGCTAAATCCGCGGCCCCTCTTCAAAAGATTTTACCTCAATTTCCCCTTTTAATCATAGGAAGATCATAAGGATTTCTCTGAGTGAGTTATCCATGCATGACTGTAGCAGAGAAAGACACTAATGAACTAAAAATATTTTCATGCATGTGGATGATCAACCATGTCTACTGAAATTATGCCTATAAATTTGACCTCAAGTATCAAATTGTCTTTCCATTTGTTTTCATGCTCAATTTTCTATGAGTTTCTGTCACTCAAGAATTCTGGGACTCTTTCAGTAATTTAAGGAGAAAATTTAAAATGTCTGATCACATTTGCTAGACTTTCCTCACCAGTCTAATCTTCAGTTCTTTAATGCTTAGGACCAGCAATGCTGACAATGAAATGACAAATAACTGGAGAATACATCTGGTGTCAGATGATTTCTAGTCACATCTGAAGTGAGGCATGCAAAAAGCATTTATGTACATAGGTCTGTAAGTTTCATTGCCAATAGTTCCTCTAATAGCTGAACAGACTGCCCACCATTCAAGTTAAGTTGTCCTTGGGGAGTAATAAAACCCCTTTTCAGGCAGCCTAATGTCTGTGACCTAAAAAGTGCGAGGCAGCAATGACATGTACAACCATGGAAATTTAACACATTGTGTGAAATCTACTCACTTGAAATACATGTAGATATGTCCAACTGCCCCTTCATGTAAGAGTCTAGAGTGAGGAAACTATACTCTAGCATGTTCAGAAATATACTAAAATAAATAGACTAGTTTTCTCATTAAAATTTGAGATGCAGATTAAATTCTATTTTATAGAATTTCAATCAGGAAATCTATTTTCAGCTCACAGAAGAAGTACTTTAAAATAAAAGCAAAACAAAAAAATTAGAAGAGCAGGAAAATGTTGTCTTACATACTGAAGGAAAAACAGTAAGGAGCTTTGTTCAATACATGCCAAAGTAGCACTGGTGAGATTTATTTGCATCAGTAAGTTTCTCCCTTCCTAGTGAAGGGAGAAAAAAGACAATGAGGACGTTTTATTTTATAGATTCTCTTTCTTTGCTACTTTTTACTTCATCACTTTTGAATATTCTCTGGATGTGTCCCATTCCCCACTTCTCCTTTCTGTGAAGAGATGGAAAAAAGGATGTTAAATATGTGAACAGCACTCCAGGGTGGATTTTTCCCACTATTGTGCTTCCTCATACATCCACAAATGAAACCAAAAAATATATAAAGGTCTCATTAACAGAAATATAGCCTCAAAAGTCAGAATGATAAATCAATGATTCCTGAATACATGAAGTTTCAGCAAGTCCATGGTAACTGTTGATAGACTCACTAATCAGAATTAACTTGGCCCCTCATTCCAGTCAATAGAGAAAAAAAAAATTTCATCCAAGACCTTTAGCCCAGCTATTTGTGAATTATCAAATCAAGGACTTCATAGAGGAGTAGAGAGGGAAGATTTTTGAGCAGCAAATAATATCACATATAGGAAGTGAGTGATCACACATACATACCTGGGCAAATAAAAATTGCGCTGCCTCAATCTCCAAGGCAGAAAACACAGAGTTTTCATAGAAGAATTGACCCCCAAAACTTTAGCAACACCATGCAATGTAGAGTCAACCTGTATAACACTTCTACTAGGTTAGTATTTAGTATCATCATCTAAAACCCAAATATTTTCAAACTTCATTATAAAACTCCTCACATAGATGTAGCAAAGTTGTAAGTATTTTCCCAAATATATAGTAATGAATAATGCATTTTCTTTGATATATGAAAACCCATAGAGGCTTGATTTTAAGTCTTGATTTATTAACCTTATGTCTTATAAATATTATTGATAGCTCTCAATTAGATAATGTTCATTACAAATTAGTAATTATCTTTTTTCATGTGTCCTGTCTCATCTTAATGAAGTATTGTTTTAACTAATTGCTGCTGTACATATCTGTGCGTTTAAGCATATGAAAATACTATTATTCCATCATTTGAATCTAACAACATATTATAATTAATTACAATTTTTACAGCCTACATCTTTGTCCTTTAACTGTTTTATAAAAATGTGTTATTGCCCTTGATAATAACCTTGACGTAACTGGAAGGGTCAACACAAAAACAAATTACAAGGAACTAATTGATTATTGTGAGAAATCAAATTGCCGGTAATCAGTAGCTAAACCAAAAAAAAATCATGAATATGGAGCTTTTTCTTTCTTATCATTCTGCCTATATCTACAGTAAATCTGCCTGAGAATTCGAATAGTACTGAGCTCTTTTGCAGAAGTATACACATCTCATTAAAAGCAATTTCTTTGGGCTGCTATTTTTCCTGCTTCTGCTTCTTATTTTCTCCTTCAGTTTGCTTTTAGGCTTTGTTTATAAGTGGCATAATTTATTTTCAAATCACTTTTCTAAATCCAGTCATTCCCTAAATGCACTAGAAATTTGCTTTATACTTTTCCTGTAGAAGATTTTTAAATTAAGTTTGCTTTGTTTTCAGTAGGGTTTCAAGTAGTCAATTTTATTGTTTCCCACCATTATTGCTATTGGCTTGACTTTTTTTCATTACTTCACATCCCGAGGAAGATCTATTGACAATGCATTTTCTTCAAGAATATGTTCTTCTCTGTCAACTCCTAGCATAAACAAAAGGAAGTTTCCTTGCATTTGCACTTACAGTGTGAATAATTTGTGCCAAATTAATCACTCCTATCAAGACTATATTTAAGGGGATTTTTGCTTTACCTAATTGTAAAGATTACAGGTTAAATATAATTGGCTTTGTTTTGTGTCTACTACTCTGCTGTGGTTTCACAGACTTGTCTAGAGAAACAGAAGATCAGAAATATACCCCTTTGGCTTTCTCTGTCATCAGAATTTACTTCAGGGCTGGAGATGTAGCTCAGTGACATTGTGCCTGCCTGGCAAGCACCACGCCCTTAGTTCTATCCCCAGTACGAAAAAAAAAAAAAGTTACTTCAAACCAAAATTTTCAAAGAAACGAAATGACTTATTGACCTTTTATTTAAGAGATACATTATATTTTATGTAGAAAAATCTTTTAAACGATTCTTGCTACTTAGTTGCTAAATTTGTCTGAACAAGTCACGGCAAGATTTAGTGAATATTTCTATGCTCTGTGGATTTAGGGATTTTTTTTAAAGGTTTCTTTATTATCTCTCTGTGGTAACAAGCTTTTGAAAACGTTTTCTGAAGGTTTCTAAAATGTCTTCCACAAAACCACAGCCTTACCAGAGCAAATCCTATTGCCTGTCAGAGACTACACTATGGACCAGCAATGTCTTAACTTGATACCTGTTTCTGCTTAGTTTATTTGGAACTTTTCCTAACTTAACCACTCTGCTTGTTCTCTAATTCAAGGACAGCAAACTTTTTCTGTAAAGGTCCAGATAGTAAATGGTTTAAGGTTTATGTAATCCATATGGTCTTTGTTGCATTATATACTTATTTATCACATTTTCAAAACAACTCTCAAAAATGTAAAAAAAAATCACTCTTAACTCAAGGGCCATACAAAAACAGGACACGGGCTTTAATGGATCAGGCTTCAAGCCACAGTCATTGGATACAGACATGAAACCCCTAGGTAAGGGGGAAATTAATTTGGGCACATAATTAATACAAGCCAACAACAACTCCCTGGCTAAAGAGTAGCAAGTAAAAAAACATGAATGTATCCAGTTTCGTCTCTTCCTCATTTACTTATATTTTCCATGATCCCTAGATTCTTGTTTTTTCTCAAAAAATGAGTGAAAGGAAGACTTAAAGGAGGGAAGAAGTAAAAAGAAGGAGATAAGAGAGAGAAGAAAGGGAAGGAAAAGAAGGAAAGGCCAAAGAAGAGCAAGGAAAAAAAGCAAAGTTGGAGATGAAAGAAAAAGAATGAAAAATTCAGAAGAAGAAAAAAGAAAGGCAAAAAGAAAGAGAAAAGGAATGGCAGGGAGAAAAACAGAGAGGAAGCCAGAATATGGAAGCTAGGGCACAGTCTCTCCTTTTCCTTAGAGCCAATAGACTCTTAGAGGGAATTCCTGAGCTACTTGCAAATCCCAAGATTACTGTCTAGCCACTGATCACCATCCCAATAAGTGAAATGTGGGCTCCACATCTGAAAACTTCCACTTGGTTTTTCACCAAGTGAAATGGAGCACAAGATTCAGGGCCTAAGCAAATGGCTTGTGTTTTCTTTGGGACACTTGGGCTCTGTCTACCCAGGGAAAATTTTGATGTACTGACTGACTGCAGTGCATATGATTAATGTATATGCAGGGCAAACCAGGATAATTTAGAACTTTTTTTTCTTCCACAGCAGGTTTTCAGCCTGAATTATCTGGATGGTTGCCTCAACTCTCCACTAGGCTTTGCCAGGATAAGCACAACCAGTGCAGTATGCAGGAGACAGGGACCACCCCTTCTCTCCAAGGTTCCCTTCAATGCCCACAGCTTGTGCAGCTGAGCATAGTGGGATCTGTGCTGACAGGCGTTCCTTCTGGGGGAAAATGTAAATTCTGCCTAAGAAGTCTCTAAGAAACCCCAACAATCCTAAATTTTGCACTCTGCTTAGCTGTCAAGTGGCAAAATATAATACATGGATGAAGTAGTAACACTATGATAATAGGAAAAATATATATATACTACACTGTTCCCTTCCTCATCCCAAAAAGAGGTTAGCAGAGCCAAATTCTGTCATGGGTTAATCATATTAATTAATATACATGTGTAAAATTTATGACTGAAGATACTTCAGTTATAATTTTTAAGTGGATATAGACATGTGTAGATACAGCTTTTTATTCAAAAAGTATAGTTTAAAAATGGATTAAGATTACATGCCAACACATAGGAACTGTGTTGTTTTTCGAGGTATATTTTATGTGTCTCCTAAAAAGGTTTGTACAGAAACATTGTTTTTTAAATTAAATTACAATCTGCAATTAATAAAGGAAGAGTACTACTCAAAGTAATCCCTTGGTAAATTATTTTGTAAAGAGTATTTCCATAAAATTAACAACTCTCATAATTCACCTGATAAAATGGTACTCTTATGGACTTCTGCACTGATACCATAATTCTAAGCATGGGATTTGTTTTGTTTTGGAGGAAAGGTTAAAAAAATGCGAAAGATGCATGATAGTTTATTTTACTGTATCTTACAGATCCAACTTCTAATGATGAAGCTTCCCACCTAACTTCTTTCTTTTTGGGAGCAGAAAGAAAGGAAGAAAATGAAGAGTCTTCCACTCTATTGAAACTTTCTACTTTTCCTTCCGTTCTCTTTCACCAGTTCTCTAAGTGATAATTACAGAGTGATAAACCTCTCCATTGTTACCTGTGTGGTGTTTTTTGTTGTGTGTTGTTTTGTTTCTGCAGATTTCATTGCTGGGTATTTCCCCTGAATACATATTCTCTAAAATAAAACAGGGCTCCATCATGACTGAGGAACTAACTGCCTTATCCCCTCAGATACAGCTATTGAAACTCTTCATGAGAAAGTCTTATAATGTATTAAGTAAAAACTTAAACAGCCCTAAGGACAAATTGTTAAAGGGGAAATTCTATGTGTATCTCTTTAAAACATGTTTTGTTTATCTGATGGGTGTGTAGAAAGTTTTCTCATTTTCACTTGTGAAAGTTTTTTTTTTTTTTTTGCCAAGTGGTGGAAATAAAACCCTGGAAAAGAGAGATCATCTGTAAAATATGCATCTGTAAAACAAGTATCTCTTTTCTAACGGTTTGTACTTGGCTGTTTGGTGTCCCCACACTGTATCCTGAATGTGACTTCCTGAAAGCAGTTTGTAACCTTGGGCAGATTTGCAGTGACAAATGTTGGCTATGTTTCTGTTAGTACTGCTTCTGCTAGAGGGCACTGTACAGTAGAGAAGGCCTTATGCTCTGCTTAGTAAAGATAGCTTTCTGGTGCAGCATCTGTGTCCAAGTCTCCATTTGTTAACACATGTGTACATTTCCTCTTTTGGCAGATAAGACATTGGGAATCATGATTGCAAAAGGATTATTCCATGGGATAAACAAACCTAGGGTTAGTTGAGTGTTTTTCTACCATGAAAAAGGCATAACATATTTACTTCACTTTCAGAATCACTCCACGTTGCAGGGCAAAGACTTACTTCTCAGTTGTTTGACTCTGCCTCCTCCTTCATCATTCATTCCGCACCAACCCCCACCTCCAACGCCACCCTCCACTTTTCTTGGAAACAAAAAAAGCATCTGGTTCAAATTAAACTCGTGGACAGGCACACACCATTTCCCTATCTCTGAGTTGGAAGGGCAAAAGAGCCCAAGGTTGCAAATGAAAAGATATTATGAGAAACAAGCTGACTATTATTCCAGAAGAGATTTTCCACCATCTTTGTATCACAAGTGGATTGTACACATAGCTTTGGTACTTATTTAGTAGTTGAAAATGAAGGACCATATATACAATTACTATTTGTCAATTAAAATCAATAATACTAATAAAAGAAAGAAAACGGAAGAAAATCAAACCAAACCCAAAAGTACAGTAACCACACAGTTAATAGAAAGCTGCAATTCTCTTTTCATTGACCCATTAATTGCTTGTTCACTTAGAGTGTTAGCCTGGAAGCCTGCCTTGAATTACCTGATTAAATAAATAAAAATCACTGAAATATACCTAAGCTCTGAAAAAGGCAGAATTTTGTGTTGGCCAACAGAATACTGTAAGTAATGATAAGGGGAGACAAAATAAGAATTTAAGCAGTTATTTACAATATAATTTTTAAATGGGCTTTCTCAATGTGCAATACAAGAAAAGAAAATGAGACAGAATTTAATGAAAGACTGAATCTTTGATGTACTAGAGTGCAAACCTGATGCTATAAAGGCTGGCAATGTCTTTGTTTTACTCTTTCTCTTTTTCTGTGATTTGTAGCATACATTGAAGATCTCACAAGATGTGTTGAGCAAAGTAGAAGACTTATTATCCTGCTAACTCCAGAATATATTCTCAGACGGGGATGGAGTATTTTTGAGCTGGAAAGCAGACTTCATAACATGCTAGTCAGTGGAGAAATCAAAGTAATTTTGATTGAGTGTACAGAGTTAAAAGGAAAGCTGAATTGCCAGGAAGTAGAATCACTAAAGCGCAGCATCAAACTTCTGTCTCTGATCAAGTGGAAGGGACCCAAAAGCAGCAAATTAAATTCTAAGTTCTGGAAGCACTTAGTATATGAAATGCCCATCAAGAAAAAAGAAATGCTATCTCAGTGTCATGTTCTGGACTCTGCAGAACAAGGACTCTTTGGAGAGCTCCAGCCTTTACCCTCAATTGCCATGACCAGTACCTCTGCCACTCTGGTGCCATCTCAAGCTGATCTCCCTGATTTCCACCATTCAGATTCAATGCAGATGAGGCATTGTTGCCGAGGTTATAAACACGAAATGCCAACAAGCACCTTGCCACTACCTTCCTTAGGCAACCACCACACTTACTGTAATTTGCCTCTGACACTACTCAATGGACAACTACCCCTGAAAGATAATCAGGAATTTCCCAGGAACAGTTCCCTGCTGCCTTTGTCATCCAAAGAGCTTAGCTTCACCAGTGACATTTGGTAGTGAAAAAATTGCATTCCTTTAAACAGTTATATGTGCATACAGAATTTCTGCTATACGTGGAAAACAATACACCTAATAACACTGAGGTACTGAGAAAGTGAAAAAAAAGGCACAGAATTGCTTTTGTACTTAAATGTTTTTGTTTACATTTCTAAAATAGTGAGTGGGGAGAGGATGTGCTTTTGAGTGTGGCACTTTTTCCAATGTACAGTTTTAATTTTTTCCTGCAGAGGAAAATTTTAAAATTGTGTTCTTTTAGAGTAGGTTTTGTGATACTACATGGACTGCAACCTTATTTAGTGAAGTATGTTCCCCATATTTATGAATATTTCTGTATTTACATGGTACTTGAAATGAGAAAAATTAAAAATTTTAACAGAATTTGAACTAAGTTTAAGGGGAAAAGAGAACATCTCAAGAGTAACTGAAGAATCAGGAATTATAAAGAAAAATGTTGAGGAACTCCAGCTGGAAGACTGTTTGTAGAACAACATCAGTTGAGAAAAAAAACTGTGATTGAAATGTTTAGAACTTCTTCAACATAATGGACAACTTCTGTAGACTAAATCAATAATAGCAACTTTTAGGTTATTAAGCAAGCACATCTTCTGTAGGCAAACTTGTAGGTAAGTAATAATGTACATTTCTTAAGCAAATGAATAGAGAGGCTGTGAATTCTTTTAGGATGGTTTGAACAACCTTTATGGCTTTCTGGCTTATTACAAAAGTTTTACAACTTTGAAAACACATCTTAAATACACATTTTATTGTTTTCTAACTAACTCACATTTGGATAACCTTTTTCCCCAAATGATCTTTGACCTGGTATATATGTAGATGTGGGCATTTTTCTTCTTGTTTTTAAGCATGACTGATGTTTGAATTTAAACATATACTGACTGCAAGTGTCAGCAACTGAAAAGAAGTAATACAACGATATTCACAGATGAAGTGCTAAGTGATTCAAGTTTACTAGTGGTAGAACAGCAAATATAGGGATTCTCAATTTAATATTATTGTGAAATAGACTATTCTGTACATACACAGTATCTGCTTGTCCATGGGTACAAGGCTCCAGCACAAGTGTCTCTATCCCTGATGCTTCAAATATATTTGACAGACTAGCCTTGTCCACCTTCAAATAATGACAGTGACTCAACCATACTACAAAAATCTCTGTGTGTAATCTATTTCCTATTTGCTGTAAGGAATGTGCCCCTGTTCTAGTACTTATTGTGGATTAATACTTTATATTCTTTCTAATTAATCAAATTTGATGTGCTCTCCACCTAGATGCCTGTGGGAATCAATTGTTTATTATGATTGATTTGGGAACTTGCAAATGATTTATAAATCGTTAGTGGACAAATATAAACAAGGACAAATGTACACAATGTGTAAAAATTCAGAATTTTCCCAACTCTTGTAATTGTGAAGCTCAAATATATGAGAACATTAGATAATATGCTTTAACTATTTCTCTCAACCTTTTCCCACTATTTATTCTCCGTGATCCTTGAATTTTGTTTATCTGTTGCTTTTCTATATCCACCTCTTCAGAAAATGTAGTATATACCAATAATATGTGAAAGCTTAGCTATAATACATGAACATTTTACAATGGAACAATTAGTTGCTCCTTAGAAAAGTCTTGTTCAACATATGTGTTTCATAGATGTTATTTTTTTTCCACTGAGAAAGAAGATTTTGCTTCTGTAAAAACAATCGGTATTTCAAAATGAAAATCCACCAATGTTGAACTGTTTTCTGAGTGTTGTAAAATTTTATGTACTCTGGTTGTTCTTTAATGGTATGTATAATTACTAAGTTAATAATCTGCATGAAATGAGTAGTGTGTTTCAGTGGACAATTGTACTTTTTACTATTTTTTCACAGATATTTAGATTAATTCAAATAGAATGTTCAGTGGTATTTTTAAACTAATAGCTCTGTATTAAGCATGCCAGTTCTGAAAATATAACATGGGTCTCTCTGCTTCCTTTATTTACAATGATTAAACGTGGGTAGCAATTTGAGTTGGCTGGCCACAATGTGTCCTTTCACTACTAGTAGGTACTCAAAAACAGAGCATTCACACTTGTAGTGGGGAACTTGACAAGAAATCTTTTCTACCATTTTCAGAAATTAATGTGTACACTATCTATAAAATTCATTTCTAGATGGCAATTTCAAAGTTTAATTTTCATCAGATAAATTTAAGATATAGATCATAAACATATAATAAGTATTTAGTGTAGAACATAAGGCATTCTTCCAGTTGCTTCCACAGTGTGATTTTTTTTTCTTTTCAACTTTTCACTGAAATGATTTTCGAAATCTAGAAAAACACTGATATAACTAGTTCTCACACAAGTACGACAAATTTATTGTTGTGTTACTAGATGTTAGCATACGTTTAAAAGCAGACTTCTTAAGGTGAAGCATTTTGAAAATATGATACGATGAGAAATTCGCAATATCAAAACATAACAATACAAAGGAAATCATTTTGAGAACAAGTAATGCTCAAGAAGATGGTCAGCTTGTACATGGGTTTAATCTGGCAAAGTCTGAAATCTGGCAAATTTAACAATGTCTGCACTCCAGTCTAACCATAGATACTCTGAAGTGTAGCTGGATACTTCCTGAAAAAAAAAAAAAAAGATGCCCCTCCTTGCTTTCTCCATGCCTTAGTTGAATTAGATCCAAATCTGTTCTGTTTTCAGATTCAAAATTATGAGTACAGACAGTTTCAGTCATTTGGTAAGGTTTGAACCCAAGGCAGTATTATGGGAAAGGCAAATATTTTGGTTGAGAATGAATTTTTAACATTGTGGGGCTTAAAGAAGGAACCAGGTCTTAATGAGAAGTGAAAATAAAATTCATTTATGAAAGAGATTATAGGGTAGTTCAAAAGAAGAGGGAAATGGGTAGTATTCTAAGGATTACTTCTCCAACAGGCAAGTGTGAGAAATAAGAAAACTCTGCCAAGAAAGGGAAGGAGATGGCTTTCACCCATTTATTTTCTTTCACATTTTATTTTAAAATAAATTATTTACATTTTACCAAGTGTTTTCTAGAAAATTAATGACCAAAGAAAATGTCCTGAAATTTGCACATATAAATCTTTACACCCCTTGTATTCATGTGCCAAGGTGAGGTAATAAATTGTTAAAAGCAGACTAAAGAGAGAAAATAGTTTCATGGTGAGAAGTTAAGTTTGAATACTTGCAATTGTTGTTGCTCTTTTTTGGGGAGAGAATTTAACTTTGAGAATTGTCTGGCTCCAATTTCTCCATTATTCATGCATTCATGTTGTAAGATGTCCGATAAGAGGTCATAGTTTTGAGAATTAAGGCTCTCTGATGAAAGTATGGAATAGTTTATTAAAAATAATCCTTCACTTCAATTACCTTCATATCAAATTTACCTGTTTTAAGAACTGAAATCATCCCCAGTACTTTTATAAAGGTTATTCAGTGCTCCTTTACCATGAAATTAGGATGTATAAAATCACTTACACCCACCCAAACTTGCTTTCCACAATGGTCCCTGCTGTTTTCTCAATTACATCTTTTCTAGATGGTACTAACGTCAATCATGAGTATTTATTGAGTGACCGATACTGTTTACTGGTCAGTTCATAAAATATAATAGAAATGCTTAAAAATTAAAATAAATTGGGCCTGGGGATTTAGGTCAGTGGTTCCGCCACCTGCCTCTCAAGCACAAGGATCCGAGTTCGATCTTCAGTACAAAAAAAAAATTAAAATAAATTATCAAATAGTTTTCATATCATATGCTTGAAGAAAAGAGTATTAATAAAACACATTCTGGTGTAGGAAAAGTAATATTGAACACACTGTGTACATAAGCAAGGTGGGGCAATTGAGATTTGACATGGTAAGAAATGTTTGGAACACAGAAAACAGTAGCAAAGAGTAGGAATTTTCCAAATGTGGAGAATAGCACCTGGGAATACACATGAAGCAAGTTCTACTTAGCTGATAGCAAGTGCATTATAGCGGGCAAGCACAGAAATCTGTGTGAAGACATCATAAGAAATAAGTCTAGGGAGAAGTGTTGGAGCATTCCCTTGAAAGCAGATGTAGAAGAATTAGGTAAGGTGTGAGAATGGAGGAAGGGAGTTTAATGGTTCAAGTGTGAAATAATGAGAGATGGAGCTAAGGTTGTGACCAGGATCCTCTCACAAAAAATAATAAATAAATAAATAAAACAAAAAAGGTGGATCTGTGGAGGAAGAGATAAAAAGATGTGTGATGATACAAAAAGTAAAAGACAAAAAGAAAACAATGTTAGTTAAAACCTCAAGGTCAAAAATTTCAGTTGTAACAAAGGACTTTTTAGGGGAATGTTTAACCTACTTTAAACAAGTATCCTGATACTGTCAAAACATGAATAAGCCACAACACAATGCTAGATGTATTTGCTACTGAAGCATCCCATGAAGTATTTGGAGGAGAGAAATGATCAGGAAAGGCAATGTCCTTCTGCACATGTGGTTTAGAAACAAATAATTACATTCACTCTGCTGATTATAATCTCAAAATCACAAAGAACAAAAAACTGGAGAAAATAATTGTGATCTTAAAAATGAAGACATTGAAATGATTGAATCAGAGTGGGGGAAATTTCAAGAAGAAGAGATTGCAGTTATTTGTAACCAGTTCTAAAATGCAGAAGCTAGATAGGTGTCCCAAAGAACAGCAGGGGATATGCTGCAATGTGTCCAAGTTACAGGAAGCAGTGCAGAGTCTTTTCCTGTGAAGAACAAGGTTAGTAATTGGAAACTTGGTGAGGTTGCAATTCAATTTTCACCAAACTTGAAACTGTAGTGATTAGCTGATTACCATCTTTAAGATTTTGCAGAAAATTCTGTACAGGCCATTGAATTAGGAGGATATGAACCTATTGTTAACAACAACCCCTCACATTTTTTTCCATTTTAACACAATAAAAATATTACTTATATACATAACAATCTAATGGAGACTGGGTGGGATTACAAGCAGAGGTATTCAGAGATAGGATCTTTCTATTTTGGGGGGTCTTCTATCCTCTATATCCAAGGAGTCCTCTTCATTCACCTACTAGATGGGTTCAGAAAGAGAGGATAGGGATTTGAATAAGATGGCTGATAAAAACACTGACATTCCAAAGGGGAAAACATAGTAGGGTAGTGAATGTATACAGTTTAATGAGAAGGAAAAGAAAATGGCATTTAGCAAATATAGTCTCTAACTAAAATGGTAAAAAATTGTTTTTCCCATAAAACCCAAATATAAAACCAAATATAGGCAGGATACAAAATACAGGAAGTAGAGCCTTTATCTTTTTAGAGCAGAAAACAACAGAGTAGAAAAACAAGTTCTGAAGATCAGTGTCCTACATCTCATTACCTGCTATGCTCAGCACCAGTAATGCAGCAGGTCATGGGTAAATGATCACTTTACATTTGTTGATTAAATGGACAAGTGCATTTGGGAGTATCAGTGAAGTTTCACTTCCCAGAGTCTTTCAAAAATATAACATAGCAGAGTGGGGGGGGCACGCCTATAATTCAACTTACTCAGGAGGCTGAGACAGAGAATTGCAAGTTCCAGGCCAATTACAGGTTCAATTCTCCAGTAATGAAAGAAAATGATAGGTGGATAGATGGTAGATAAACATAGATAGATTGTAGATGATAGAAGATAGTTTTTCATTTGCTTCTTTTGATAAGCAATTTTATTATTTACAATTTTATAAAAAGAAAAGAGAACTATAAATCAGATTATCTATATACAATGGTACCTTGGTTCACTAACTTAATTTGTTTTATAATTTTGTTGAAGATATTTGTGTTCATGTGTGGGGAAGATGGCCATGGTCATGTTTGTCATCTGATATGGAGTTTGTGAACAAGCAAAATTTTGCTAAATGCTTTTGTTTGCAAACACAAGCATGTGAACCGAGGTGTTACTGTATCTTGCCTAAGCCTAGAATTTTAGAATTCTATGTCAATTGTAATTAAAGATCAAAGATTTTTCAGCATTCTGCCAGTCATACAAATAATTCTTCCTCAGGGTACTCAGATACTTCAGTCCTATGAGACAACCCAAACATACTCATCACTCCAAACCACATCATACTTTTTCTTAAATGCATACATTGTATGCCAACCTATTGACAACAAAAATTTGTTTTTCTTTTTTGCAAAGGGTGTTTTTATGCCTATAATTATATTGGGTGGAAAAATATGGATTAGACTAGGTTACTTTACTGGGCACAAGTTGTGCCCCAGTAGCAATTTCACCGATAACCTCAGTGTAAAGAAGTATCCAAATTCTGTGCTCCTGTGATATATTTTCTAGGTCACCAATACATTGTTGCCCTCAATCTTCTTGATACAGAAGATGTGGGAAAATGCCCTAAAAAAGTCATCCATTTTTACTTGAGGCAAATTCCTTAGCCCTTCTGTGTCTCCATTTCTTCATTTATAAAATAAGGATAATAGTAACATGTGGAGAGTTATTGTGAACATTGTGAGTTAATGTTTGTTAAGTTTTTAGAGCAGTGCTTGGCACCAAATAAGAGCTATATAACAGTGACTATTATAATTATTGTCTTATACAAAAATGACATAGCTGACCTACCATCCATGAGAAATATAATTTTATTTTACTTTTCAAATGGTAGAGATTCATTATTCAGTTTCTGTCATGACTTCCTGTATGACCAAGTAAGTATACTTATTTTCACAATAGCTGTCTAAAGCAGGAGGTGTATTCTGTGGTCATGGAGCAGATCAGAGCTAACTGGCCCATACAAGGAATAAGCAGCCTACAGTAACTTTGACCTCATTAGTAATGTGTTCTGAGCTAGACACAAAACAGGACTCTCAGAACATGGATTATTCAGATTTTCTGTCCATGTTAATCAAAGTCCCCAGATGATTGCCTGATATTCTGATTCACTTTAGCTAGGTTTACGCAAGACCAAAACATCTGGATGAGAAGTGAAAAAATGCAGATGTGTAAACCTCATGATGGGAAACATCCAGCTGCCTCAAATTTTGATTTGTCATTTTGTTCTTTCTTTTAAAAGAAAGAGAAGCCAAAAAACAAAACAAAACAAAACAAAGCTCTAATATAGATTTTCTTTTTCCTTCATCTTTTAGAATCAAGCCAAATTCATGTCATAGGAATTTAGAATGCCCCAAATCTGATTAAGTAACTTTATAATAATAGCACTCCATGAGCTCTGCTTCAGGAAGATATTTTTTTAAAGAAGATATCTAACCTATGAGTAGAAATTTTTTTTGAGACAGGGTCTAGCTATGTAATTTAATCTGGCCTGGAACTCATTATGAGGCCCAGGCTGCCCTGGAACTCGCAGCTATCCTCCTGCTTCAGCCTCCCAAGTCCTGGACTTACAGGAGTGTGCTACCATGCCCAGCTAAAGGTTTTTTGATTTTTGGCTTTTGTTTTTGTTGTTGCCCCCCTTTTTTGGTATCAGAAATTGAACACAGGGCTTTGAGCTTGCAAGGTAGGCACTCTACTTCTGAGCTACATCTCCAGCCCTATGAGTAGCATTTTTGAAAGGTGATTATTTTCACAGTGAGACAATGACTTGAAAGAGTTGGTCATCTGAAAAGTATCTGGATAAGTATAATATCTGGAAAAGTATGGTAGGGATGATACCAATGTAAAAGAAAGTTTGCTAAAAAAGTTTCTCAGAAATAGTGCTTATTTCTAAAGAGAATCTGACTCAACTAAATGCATAAGGAGTTAAATCCAAAATAATACATACAAATATCTTCTTTTATTTAAGAAATGATAGCGTTTATGAAATAGTTGCTACCTAGGAACCAAAAGATGGAGCTGACGGTAGGCATAGCAAAATAGACAGCCATTTATGAAGTGTGATTTAAAGAAAATCAAAATTTATGAGGCCTTTCCCAAAAGGCCTCTGATCAAAGTCCTTAAATAATCTTCACTAAGTTAAATCGTATTTTTCCTAGTGAGTTGCCATAATCTATCCTCTATGATTCCACCAAATTCCTCTATCAGGAAAAGAAACATGTTTACTAAATAATACATTAGTAAGCCTCAATTTATGCAATCTTAGAATTGGATGGTGACTTCAAGGCTATCTACTGTATTTCAATCATTTAATTTTAGCTTTGGAAAAACCGAGTCTCATAAACTAAGTGATATGCTTAAGTGACAGATGTACCATGGACAACAGAACCCTGCAGTTATGAGGCAACTGATGAATAAGTTTTGATAAACATGGAAGGAAATGGATACTGAAAGTAGGAAGAATTTAGGATTTTATGAAAGTACTGTGCACAAGTGGAATGCTGAAAATATGCTGAAGACATGACTGGGAGTTAAGTGAGCAATAAGGAGAGGACTCAGGAGTTACAAGATAAGTAAGCCTTACTTAGGACTAATTTTGTGAATATATACAACATTATTTAACACAAACAGCAGTCTTTTGTGTATAATGTTTTTTAGGAATAGGATCACCTCATTTGACCAATAAAGATAAAAAATTTAGGTTTTAAAAAAGAAATAAGGTGTCAAAAGATTAAGCTCAGGTTTGGAGAATTGGTTTTGATTATCAGCTAGCGCTCAATTGCACAAGCACATGGCAAGCAAAAACTACCTTCAGATCTAAGTGAGTCTTTCTAGGTCTCTAGCACTGTCTTTGGCAATGTGTGTGGAGGAAATACAAATCAACTGTTCTCAAATGCTTCAAAAGTCATGAAAAAAAAATGAGAAAAATATTCTGTGCACCTGGGTTTGTCCCATAGAAAACGCAAAAAGGAATTTCTCTTCAGAGTTGCCTGATCTTTCAAAGCCCTTCCACATAATGAAAAGATGCTTAAGTTAGAACATGTTCTTTTTTGAGTATTAGGACAAAAATCCGTATAATTGTTCAATGCTTGTGATTATTACATAATGATCACTTCTTTTGGTAAAGTAAAAATATGCTTGGAAATAAAAATATGTGCAATAAAGAGAAACATAGAATATAGCTATATAATTCAGAGCTCAACCATTTCACATACCGGACCATTTATCATTTCAACTTCAAAAGAGTAATGCTGCGAGTAGAAGCAGAAAACAAGTTGTCAGCAGTTTTCCCTGAGCATGATGGAACCACAAAGCCAGAGACCAGGCAGTAAAATTTGTTTAAAAAGCTCAATATTTCAAGACAAATCAGATTATTATGGGAAGTATACTGTAAACTACTCATCTAATTTATTTTGCACTGATGCCAATTCACATGAAATTAACTTTATTGGTTTGAAAGATTTCTTTTTCTCTTTCCTGTCTTTTAATATGAGCAATCCCAGTTTTGAGCCTTGTTATGGAAGATGAGATTCATTGATTTTACTCTTTGCTTTTCAGTTCCAGCCACAACCCAAGGCTGATTAAAAATGGTAAAGAAAAGGCTTGACATTATTTCTTCATTAATGGAAACTCTTTTAAATATTTTTTCTATATCTCCACTGCTGGCTTCCTTTACCCTTGGACAGCATCTAATACTCTTACGTTAAATAAGGAGAAACAGATTCATAGATGTTGTCAGTTATCCAATATTAAAAAACTTAGCTACAGAACTAAAATTGGAATCAAAAAATTCTTGACTCACCATACTCTTTCCATTATCTTAATCATCCTATTGACAATTCATAGACTGGATTCATAGAATGGATACTCATACACTCATTTCCCTTTTCTGGTACAGGGATAACAATGTCTTGCCAATGAATGAAATTAAATCCTTTCTAGCATCTTTATGTCACATAGATGCATCTGTGCACTATAAATGCACTATATACACAAGGGGACTAGAAGCAATATTGAAACTTCCTCCCCATAACTACCGCCACTACCTGCAGAAGAGAAGGTAGATATGTCTGTGCTATGTGACTTTAACTCACACTTAAACTTAGTCTTCCTAGTCAAAGTAAGTTGCAGACATTTTCTGCATATTGTAAGACATTATTTGAATTCTACTATACTGTTTGTGATGAGTAATTGGATATTAGAAACACTATTGGCACGATTTGTAAAGCCAGATTGCCTATATTCAAATTCCAGATTTGAATTTACTGGCTATTTCAATTTGGGAAAATTAAACTTTCTCTGCCTCAGTTTTCTCAATAATAAAATAACAATGAATATGAGGATGCTAATAATAATGTCTACTTTATAAGGCTGTGGGGAAAATTAAATGAGTATACAAAGTGCTTGGAAGAGAGTTTCATATACAAAGTAGGTGCTGTAAAAGTGTTAGCCGTTCTTATTATTTTCCTCTCTACTGAAGAGAGAAACAGCAAATTAATGCCCAACATTGATTACTATGGGGACTGTTCTAAAGGATTTTAACCACGAAATGTATCCAAGGAAGGGTGTTGTTAATTTCTAGTCATGTCTATTCATTAAAGCTAGTTAAGCATGCCCTTTCCTTAAAAACATTATCATAATCTTTACTCCAATTTCTATTTTTATAACAAATACCATTCTTTTTCAAAGTAGAATGTAGCTGGGTGTAGTGGCACATGCCTGTAATCCCAGCACTTGGGAGGCTGAAGCAGGAAGATCACTGTGAGTTCAAAGCCAACCTATGCTACATAGTGAGTTCAGTACCAGTCTGAAAACTATATAGCAAGACCCTGTCTCAAAAACAAAGTAGAATGTGATTCAGACCTTTCACTCAGCAAATACACCCTCCCAATACTGAGAATCAGTGAGTTGTGACTGTACCTCAGCACTCACCTCTGTCCTCAAATAAAAACAACCCTAAGCTTTTTTCAAAAAGTAGTTTTTCAACATGCCAACCTCCCTGAATTTTCCACTCTTGAATATCATAACAGGTTTGAAAGTTCAAAATAATAAACAGAAAGTTTACTAGGTCAATAAGCTGTTGCATAGCTGTGGCTTTTAAGCAATCACAATTTGAAGTAAGTCAATTTTGTGATGTAGGTTCTTAAAAAGCAAATGCAGTGTTGGAATAGAGCAATACAAATAGAATCCCCAGCCCATGGGAGAAACTTAGCACTGGTCAGATCACATCTGGTAGGCTTTATTCATTTCTGGGCACCTACATTAAGAACTTTTAGTCTGGAGAGTTTCCAGAAGATGATGATCCAGATGGTTAAATTGCTGGAATCATGCCATGGAAAAGATGATTGAAGGAACTGGAAATGTTTTTCCTGAAAAAGAAGAAATTTACCCAGAATGTGATGTGGAAGCATAATTAGGCATATTCAATGTAGTCCCAAGGGAAGAACCAGGATAATAAGTAGAACTCATGACAAGGGAAATTTAGGCTCAGAATCAGAAAATTTCTGTCTAAGGATGTAAACTACCTCTAAACAGAATGTGCTGTCTTGTAAAACAATACACTTAGTCACTGAAAACTCTTAAAGATTGGTGCAGTGCATAAAAAAATTGTAGTTTAAGTTTGAAATAGTTGATATCTAAGATTATTTCCAACCTGGACACATGATAATTACAGCCCCACTACTATAGAATCAGGTTATTGAAATACATCTCTAGTTGGAATGCCTTCTAATTGATCCTCACTATTACCATCAAACTAATCTTTTATCTCAAATTTTATTTGCCTTTTCCTCTTCTTGCCCTCCCCTCTCTTTCTTATTATATTCCCCTCCACTCCTATTTCTTCTCCTCTCCTCTCTCTGCTGTCTTCTGTTTCTTCACCCAATATACACACACATGACCAAATTTAATAGTTGAGACATATGTTAAGTTCATTGTGTACTTAACACTGTTCTAAACACTAGATGGATACACACCCATGCAATATATATATATTTATATATTTATATATATATTTATATTTATATATTTATATATATTTATATATTTTTATATATATTTATATATTTATTTATTTATTTATTTTAACGGATTCTAATCACTTTTCCAATTCTTCACACCTCCTACTAACTAAACACCTCTCTCTGCAACATTATTTCTCTCTTTTCCAAAACATATTCACTATAATTAATATCATCCTAGTCATGCCAAAATTCTACTGTACCCCATTCTTTTGTATATGTTGTACTTCTAGAAATTCTCCCAGTCCTTTACTCCACAAAGTAAAGTGGCATTCAAACTTCAAGGCCACAGTCTGGTCCAGGTTTACTTGACTCTTTCTTTGACAATGTGTCCCTTGTTCTTCTGCATTTGTATACATAGAAATATAATATATTCAGTCTCTAAATTTATCTAATATACAGTTATCCAAAAGAAAAAAGATAATGCTCCCTAATAAAGTGACTTGTCAAGCCAGGGATTTAGCTCAGTGGTGCCGGCGCCTGCCTTGCAAGCGCAAAGACCCGAGTTCGATCCCCGGAACCAAAAACAAACAAACAAACAAACAAACAAACAAAAAACAAATAAAGTGACTTGTTCACAAACCCAGAAAATGTATAGCAAAACCAGAAAAAAAATTTAGGTATTTGTGTTCTCAGTCTTGGTGCTTTAGAATATAATTGTTTGAATCTGTTCAGTTTACTTTCTCAGGTAGATTCTAAACTTCTGGACAATAAAGAGCACTCCATTTTCAGAGTTCTTTGTGTCTTCAGGATAAATTACACTTTATTAGGCACATAGTTGCTGCTATGTAAACTCTTAATTTTTTTAGTCTATTTGGAAATTTTTATCTGACTTCCTTTCTGGAAGAACTACTTTAGTAATAGGAGTACATTAGTGAACAAAATAAATAGAGATACATGCCCCATACGGCTCACATATTAACATATGGTCAACAAACTCTCCAAAAGAAGAGAAGCTTATATGACTTACACTTATTAAAAGAAGAGAAGCTTATATGACTTACACTTTTGTAAAACTTTCTTTGATACCAAAAAACTGAATTGACCTAAGCAACAGTGACTTCATCATGTGGAAAAATTTTGGAAAATGGATTCTTTTTTTGTTTGTTTGTTTTACTGTAACTATTAGAAGGATCATATTCACTCTTTTGTGAAACAAAGCAAGTCCTAGAAGGTTGTGGTCTTGTCTGGTTTTACTTCAGTCTAACTAGATTCAAATTACTTTGAACATCATTGTTATGGCTCACTGCTGGGGCCTAAAACTGACAACCACAACTTAAGTGAGAGGTTTATATTGGATCACAGTCACAAAATATCAAGGCAGCCTAAAGTTCAGGCTATGACATGGGTAGTGATGGCAGCTTTTAGTCTGGTTTATAGTGAGGAAAAGGAAAATAAATCCTATTTTAAAAGTTTTCAGTTTCACAATAAGAAAGTGACTGCGAATTGGGGGCATAGGAGAGCATGGTTACTGAAAAGATTAGCACTAAAAAGAAACAAAGTCCTTGGCATCAAGACAGTAGGAAAGATGCCTTGAGAGCAACTAAGGAATCAACAAGAACCCACCCTTCACTGCTTCATGGGTATAAAAGGGTTATCATAAACTCCTTTAAAATACTCTGCATTGAGGAGAGACCCCCAGAATGGCTTGAAGGGCAAAGAAGGGCCACCTCAATAATTGGTTCACCCTCCATGAACTCAGAGGCCTCCTCAGCCATGATTCTACGGTGCTCAGTGACTGCTTGAGCTGGTGGTAGACTTGTGGTCATTCATATTGTTAGTCTTAGAGGCATGCAGAATGCAAGAATTGTGTGGTCAGGGAGGCTTTCACCAAGATTTCAAAGGAAGGCTTGGGAGGCCAAGCAGTGTGTCCCTGAGAGGATAATGTGTGAAGCTGTGAGAGTGAAGCTGAGAGTCTAATGGAAAGCCCAGAAAGTTGGTAAAGTTAGGAAAATGTAACATCTGAGGAAAGCCACAGAGAGTGAGCAAATAAAGCCCAAGAGAGGCCATGGAGGCTACCACCAGTAATGGCATAGAGGGAGAGCTTCAGAAAAGATTTGGAGTTTACTTGCACCACAACTTACCCCAAGTGCTGCACATAGGACTACAGGGTTTAATGTTTGCCCTGATGGGTTTTGGTCTAGCTTTGGTCCCATGCCCTTCCAGCTCCCTATTTTTCCCTTTTTGAATGGGAATGTTTAACTTGTGCCACTGTATATTGGAAGTACTTAACTTTTAAATTTCACAATGACTCACAACTATGAGTTTGCCTTCAGTCTCAAAGAAGATTTTGGACTTGGACTTTCAGCAGTGTTGGGACTATTTAAATTTTGGTGACTATTAGAGATGGACTAAATGCATTTTGCATAAAGAGATGTGCATGAGTCTTTTGGGGGCCAGGGGCAGAATGTCATGGTTTAGGTACAGAATCATCCCCAAAACTTTCAAGCACTCAGAGGTGGCACTTTTAGAATGTGATTGCTTCACAGAGGTGCTCAAGCTGAATGTGATGTTTGGAGGTAGGCTCTTATCAGAAGAGGTGGGTCACTGGTGGCATGACCTGGAAGTATATACTTCCCTCGTGGGCTCTTCCTTTCTCTCTCCTGGCCACCTTGAAATGAGCACCTTTCTTCTATAATACCATTTCTCCATGCTTTTTCTACCTTATAGCCAGCTGCCCAGGGACTATAAGAATGAGCCAAAATAAAGCTCTCCTTCTTAGATTGTGGATGTCAGATATTATGTCCTAGTAATGAGGAAACTGACTAAGACAACCTTTAAGAATACAATTGCTCAGTTTGGCCCTTAAAAAAGCCATAGGAGCCCAATAAGCTGTGTTCTTCAGTTTTATGCCCATAACTGAATATCCAATCACCCCATCTCTTTGAAGTTAGAGATATAAAGCCAGAGGCCAGAAATCACCATTGACATGAACATTGAAATAATCAATATGTACTGAATATTATATATTGACCATTTTTCTAAGTCACTGCCCCTAATTTTAACAATTCTAGATAAGGAATAAAATGCAGATAAATAGAAAATGTCAGTGAGTGGTACACACAAGAACAAGAATACAAACTGGGAAATATAAGCACTTTGTATGTAACCTTCCCGCATTAAATCAAACTACACCTATGTGTAGGGAGCTGTGTTGGTAAAGAGAACAGCTTAAGGGAAGAAATGAGAGCTCCAAGGTGACAAAACTTGAAAATAACCTAATTCTAACATTTGCCTCAATGGATGAAACTCTCTTTCTCAAAGAGTGGCCTGAGAAGTTGAAGGAGCTCTTTTTCTACCCACTCCTCACTTCCCCCACAGACCAATGCAGACTATGGAATGCAAGTCCACAACCCGCCACATCCCCTCACTCTACCTTTTCAGGAGGCCAAAAATGTTTAGCTGTGTTAGTGAGTTCAATGTCCAAACCTCATATTTTTATGCATAAATAATTGGAAGTATGTGTAACACTCTGTCCTCAGGTTTTCAGAGACTAGGAGGGTATAAATCATCTAAGAGTGATGAATAAATGCAGATTGATAAAGAGATGTACACAAGTTTACACATGTAAATTCATAGATATTAACATGCTGGAACATTTTCTCCAACAAACTACAAATAACAACTGGACCTCAAAAAATTTTTTAAAAAGATTTATAAGTCCAGCAACAGTTTCTTTGCTGTTTCTCTTGTAGGAGCTACAGCTGGTGAATTCTATATGACCTCGAGCAGCTCAGCCAGTTCTCTAAGTTCAACAGTTTGAATAAAGAGACTCAGTCTCAAGGTGTGAGGATTCCATCACAAAACAATGCAGAAAATTCTAGTCTCATTTCATAATAAATCCCTTAAGACAGCTATATCTCTAGAGAGGAAACTTCTTTTAGAGTTAGACACATTTATTTTTTTCCTTTGAAGGGTTCCCTTAAAATAGATTTATTTAGATTTATATATGATACTGGTTCTGAACACACTTTATGGCCTCTTTGGGAATCTGGGGAAGTTTATGGATTTTATCCTTCAGAAAAGGAACATATAAAATATTTTGCTTAGATCACAGTCAGAGGGGATTCATGTATATTCAGGACCCCATCTATGGATGCCATTAAATGTCAGTGATCCTCAAGTTGTGTGCTTCCTTTAGAAATTGAAAACACAACATAGGTAAAGGGATGTATAGGAAAAGACAAGGTAGGGAATATAACAACACTTTCAAATGAACCAAAGTTGTGAAGAATGTGAGAAATATAGAATTAAAGCTGTGACAGACCCCATCTCAGGAACTAAAAAAAAAAAAAAAAAAGAAAGAAAAGGAAAGAAAAACTAGAGAAGTTGTCATTAAACTATGAGCTTTTTTTACTCTGCAAAAAATAAAAGCAGACTATGCTTAAAGATATTTTTGCAGAACACAGAAACTGTGACTTTTAGCTGCTAGATTTTTTTTTTCTATTTTTCTTGCCAAACAAATGTTGCCAAAGAATATCTCCAGGCATTTGCTCTACCCTGAGGGTTAAAAGCATGTACAGCATGGAAACTGGCAGAGTGCTGAAGTTGGCAGATTCATCTGCCTTGCTAAAGCTTCTAGAGACTTTTAAGGGCTCTACTAATGAGGGAGTTGTCTTTCTGTGGAGAATCAGGTCACAAAAGTGTGTCCAATTCTTCAGAACATTTGAGTCACACTAGCAGATACAATAAGAAAAACAATTCTTCAGTGTAGATCCCATGGTCTCAGAATGCTGTATTTTGCATTAAGAACATTTACAGGAAATACTTTTGCCTGTAAAAATAATCAGGCACCTTACACAAATGGAGAAACTGAGAAGAAAACAGCAGACATTATATCTTGGAAGGAGATAAATCATTGAGGCTTTGAGACAGAATTCCTTGTGGTTAAAATTCTCAAAAAGAATTCTATGGCAACTGAAGTCATCCTCAGATAACACCAGGTTTTAAACAATTTTTTCATTATTCTCCTGGCTCTAAGAAAACCAATGTTATATTGTCATTTGTATAATTAAGTGTCTCACAAAGTTTTGTGAGCTCCTCTATAGGACCTACACTTTTTTTAGCCACTAGGAATGCAGTCAAGTAGAAAATGGATATGGATCCTATTCTTTAAGGATCACATTGTCTTTGAGACATAGTCACACAAACATGAATAATACATTAGTGTCTAAGTGCACTAAGGTACATATGTATAAGATATCAAGTACAACAGAGGAAGGAGAAACTAAGTCACCTTGAGGAGGCAACAGTTTTACTTAGGTAATGAAACAGAAGTTAAGTAACCAAGTGTAAGATGGGCATCCCAGGAAAAAAATGATAGAAAACACAAAAGGATCAAGAAATGAAATAATTTAGGAATTAATCTAACTAAGGGAGTGAAAGACTTTTATAGTGAAAATCATAGTACCCTAAAAAAGGAGATCAAAGAGGTTATCAGAAAATAGAAAGACATCCCCTGTTCCTGGATAGGCAGAACCAACATAGTCAAAATGGCCATACTTCCAAACTTTTATACATATTTAATACAATCTCAATTAAAATACGAACAGCATTCCTCACAGAACTAGAAAAAACAATCCTAAAATTCACATGGAAGCAGAAGAGGGAGACCTAGAATAGCAAAAGCAATTGTGGGCAACAAGGGCAGGGCAAGCGGCATCACAAATCCCAGAGTTTGAGTTACACTACAAAGCTATAGTGACAAAATCAGCATATTGATGAAACAACCAGACTTGTGGATCAACTGAACAGAATAGAGGATGCAGAAACAACTCCAGACACACATAGCTACCTTATCTTTGACAAAGTGGTCAAACACCTTTACTGATGAAAGATAGCCTCTAATAAATGGTGTCAGGCAAACTGGATCTCCATATGCTGAAGAAAGAACCTGGATCTATATCTGTCACCATGCACTAACCTAAAATTGAAATGGATTAAAGATCTAAATATTAAAACACTAACACTTAATCTGCTGGAAGATAGAAAAGGCCAAACTCTTGAAAACATAGGTGTAGGCAAAGATTTTCTGAACAAAACCCCAGTTGCATGGGAAATATTACAAAGACTCAACAAATGGGATCATATCAAATTAAAAAGCTTCTGCACAACAAAGGAAACAACTAACAGAGTGAAGAGACAACCTATAGGATGGGAAAATCATTGCCAGCTCCTCCTCAGACAAAGGACTAATATCAAGAATATATAAAGTACTCAAAAATTAGATCTCCCAAATTTAAAGACCCAACCCAAAAATGGGCACCTGAAATAAACAGACACTTCTCAGACAAAGAAGTTCAAATGGCCAATAAATAGATTTTTTAAATACTCAACCTCACTGTCCATTCAAAAAATCCAAATTAAAACAACACCAAGAATCCTTCTCACTCCAGAAAGAATGGCTATTATCAAGAAATCAACTAATAACAAATGCTAGTGTGGCTGTGGTCAAAAAGGAACCCTTTTCCATTGTTGGTGGCAATGTCCACTGGTACAACCACTGTGGAAATCAGTGTGGATAGTCCTCAAGTAACTAAAACTAGAGGTTCCATTTGACCCAGATATTCCCTTCTTAGGTATCTTCCTGAAAGACATCATAGTACAGTGATACAAGCATACCCATGTTTATAGCAGGAAAGTTCATAATAGCTAAATTTTGGCAGCAGCCTATATGCCCAACAATAGATAAGTGAATAGGGCTGGGGATTTAGCTCAGTGGTTCCACCCCCTGCCTCATGAGTGCAAGGACCCGAGTTTGATCCTCGGTACCAAAAAATACCCCCTTAAAAACTGATAATTGAATAAAGAAAAAGTGGTATTTATATACAATGGAGTGCTGCTCTGCCATAAAGAAGGATAAACTTGAAGCCTTTTTAGGTAAATGGATGTACCTTGAGACCATAATGTTAAGTGAAATAAACCAGGCACACAAATTTAGATATCACATTATTCCACTTATGTAAGAAATCCAAAGTATAAATAAGGAGCACAATGGGAAAGAGATATTAGAAAGTAGAAAGAAATTGTTGAAATGGGAAGGGGAACAAGAGATGGGGAAGGGTGTAGGGAAGGAAGGAAAAAGGGATTTAAAAAAAGAATTCAGCCCACATGTGCCTTCACCAGTAGGACTGCCCAGGTACACCTTCACCAAAGGGACTGCCCATGTGAACCTTCACCAGGAGGGGCACTCAGGTGCACCATCACCAGAGGAACTGCCCATATGTGCTCTCACCAGCAGGACTGCCCACCTCTTCAGCTCCAGAAGATGGTGGAGTGGTGAGCAGAAGAGAGAGGGCTTCTCCAGAGCTTGTTGTTGAGAAATGAACCCCAGTGGAAGAGCAAAGAGAGTCACTGTAATAAAGACACAGCTGACTACAGTGGTTGATGAGTGGTTGGGATCAGTTCTTCCTACCATAACCTGGACTTGTTGTGGGGGATGGGGTGTCTTGAACCTGCAGCAGAACCATGGAGAGTTCAAACCTCCAGGAGGTCAGGGAGCACAATTCCACTCTCAGAGCCAGAAACCAGTCTGAATCTTAGTGGACTTTGGCTAGCTTGCTGAGATTATTTGACTTGGATCTGCACACTGCTGCCCACATTGTGACAGAAGAGATACACCTTGAAAGGGACATTTTTTTCTTCTCCTTTTTTTAAATTCTTCTTCCTTTCTCTACTTTCTTGTTCCTATTTTTCTCCTGTTTTGGTTTTTCTTGATTTTTCTTATATATATAAGAGCATGAATATAGTCTCTAATTTTCTTGTTGTTAGTTTGCTCTGTTCTTTCTTTAGCCCCTTCCTTCTACTTTTTCCTCCTGTCTTCAACAGTTTCCCAAAGTTTACACGATCTTCCTGTGTCCTCTAGACCTATTTCTTACCTTTCCCTCTCTTTCTTTTTCACTATCCTCCACCAACTTCCTCTAAGTCTTCTTCCCAGAGGGTAAATTCACTATACTGAAGGTCTTATTTACTGCAAACATATTTCTGGTTGGTCCTTGATTTTGATGTATAACCACAAGTCTAGATAATGTGGTTAAAGATGACAGATTAATAGTTACTGCAATTTATCATTTTCTAAGCTGTGTTTGATGCTATTGTTGATGCTGATTTTATTACTTTGGCCAAGGTGACATTATTGTACTCCTCAGCTCTCCTTCCTGATATACAAAGTCTGAGGTTGCCTAAGGGTCATTATAGACTTAAAACCTGTAACTGGAAGATACCACTGAGGAGTAGGTATTCCCTAAGGGTTCTAAATACTTGCAATAAAGATACTCAAAATAAGCAATATACAAATATCAACCCAGGAATTAAACCAGAAACAACAAAAAAATTAAAAATTAAAAATGAGAGACACCTAAACAAGACACAAACCCAGAGTTCCAGCTCATCAAAGACAAACCCAGGGGGCTATGAGGTGGAGGTTGAACAGTCCAAAAGTCAACAATCTGGACTCCCTGAACTGGTAACAAGGGAAGTAATGAAACAGATGAAAGAGGCTCTGGAAAAAATGAAATCAGAAATAATTTCCCAGATAACTACAGAGATGGTGACCAGAATGAAATATATGCTTAGTGACTCTAGAACAGATACAGATAAAAAAAAATATAGAACAGCCCAGGAACATGATGAAAACCATGAATGCTCAGCATAGAAAACAAATGGAAACCATGAATGCCCAGCATAGAAAAAATTGGAATCCATGAAATAGATTCAAACAGATATCCAGGAGATTAAAAATTCCATTGAAAGTATACACAGCAGAATGAGCCAATGTTAGAACAAAATATCAGATACAGAAGACAATAGTTCTTAAAGATGGCAAGGGACCACAAGAAATCAATCCAGCAGCTCTTAGATAATGTAAATGTATGAATAACAAAACAATAAGAAGAATAACATAAGAAAAAGAAGAATAACATAAGAATTGATTGGAGTCAGTGAAAAAGGAGGAGATAGAGAAAATGACATAAAAAACTTGTTCACAGAAGTAATGGGAGAAAACTTCCCAAACAGAAGGAAAGAATTTGACATACAGATAAGTGAAGCAAACAGGACTCGATCTAGTCATGGTCAAAAAAAATCTACACCTAGGCATATAATAGTTATGATTCCAGAAATCAAAAAGAAGAACAAAATATTAAAAGCAGTTACAGAATCACATATGAAGGAAAACAAATCACATACAAAGGAAACTCCATCAGAATCACAGCAGACTTCTCAACACAAACACTGAGGTCAAGAAAAGCCTGGAATGATGTATTTCCAGCCCTAAAAGAAAACAAAGTACAACCCAGATTGATGTATCCTGAAAAACTATCTTTCAAAATTGATGGAGAAATGAGATACTTTCACGACAAAGAACACTTTAGCAACTTCATGAATATGAGACCAGCACTCCAAACAATTCTAAACAATATCCTAGAAAAAGACAATGAGGACTACAATTCTATGAACCACATCATAATGAAGCCATTAAGCAAGGCAAAAAATTAAATGGGAAAAGGTAAAAAAGAAATTAATGAGCCAACAACAAGAAAACACAATGACAATGATAAGTCAATATATATCAGTTCTAACCATCAATGTTATTGGTCTCAATTCATCAATTAAAAGAAATAGATGGACACAATGGATGAAGAAGCAAGATCCAAAAATATGCTACAAACAACAAAAACACCTAATACAAAAAGAAATTCATAGACTGAAAGTCAAAGGATAGAAAACAATGCTCCATGCAAGAGGAACTCAGAAAAAAAAAAAAAGCAGGAGTAGCTATCCTATTTGCAGACAAAGTAGATTTCAAACAAAAACTAATTAAAAGAGAAATAAAAAGGTCACTACACCTTTATAAAGTAAACAATCCAAGAGGAAAAAATGACAATCTTAAACATAGATGGATAAAATACTAGGGCACCCAACTATATAAAACAAATATTAATGGACATAAAAAATCAAGTAAGCACTAATAAGGACCTCAATACCCCATTGCCACAAATAGGGCAATCAACTAGCCAAAAATTCAACCAAAAATACCAGAGCTGAACCAAACTTTTCAACAAATGAACCTAATAGATGTCTAAAGAGATTTCCATACCACAAAATCAGAATACACAGTCTTCGCAGAAGTGCATGGGTCATTCTCCAAAATAGACCACATGCTAACTCATAGAACCTGCTTAAGTAAATGCAAAGGAATTGAAGTTATCCTCTGTATATCGTCAGACCATAGCACAATGAACTTGGAGATCAATCAGAAAAGAAACCACAAGAACTTCATAAACACATGGAAATTGAATAACACGCTTGTGAACAATCTGTAGGGCACAGAGGAAATTAAGAAGAAATTAGACTGTTTCCACAATTAAATGAAAATGCCAATTCAACATATGGGACACAATGAAAGCAGTCCTACAAGGGAAATTCATAGCAGTGAATGCCCATATAAGGAAAACAGAATTAGCACAAATGAACAACCTAATGCTGAGACTCAAGCTTCTAGAAAAAGTAGAGCAAGGCAAACCCAATGCTTGTAAAAGGGAGGAAATTATAAAGATCAGAACAGAAAACAATTCAATGGAGACTAAGAGAACAACATAAAAAAAAATCAATGAATCAAAGAGTTGTTTCTTCAAAAGAATAAATAAAATTGACAAACCACTAGCCAACTTTACCAAAAAAAGGGAAAGAAAAGGCTCAACTTCATGCAATTTGAAATGAAAGGGTGAAATTACAACAGCTTCAGCAGAAATCCAGAGGATCATCAATACCTACTTTGAGAACCTGTACTCCAGTAAGATGGAAAACACAGAAGACATGGACAGAGCCCTAGATGCATATGAATTACCAAACTTGAACCAAGAAGATTTAAAAATTCTAACAACCCAATATCAATCAAGGAAACTGAAAATATAACTAAAAACTTACCAACAAGGAAACGCTCCAGTCCTGTTGGCTAAACTGCTAAATTCTACAAGAAATTTAGAGAAGTGCTAATGCCGTTACTTCTCAAATTCTTCAGTGAAATTGAAAGGGAAACAATACTCATAAATCTTTCTTGAAAGCAAAGATTACCTTGATTCCTAAAGCAGAGAAGGATCCAACCAAAAAAGAGAACTACAGACCAATCTCCCTAATGAACATAGATGCAAAAATTTTCAATAAGATACTGGCAAACAGAATGCAGAAGATCATCAAAAAGATCATACATCCTGACCAAGTGAGATTTATCACAGGAACTCAAGCATGGCTCAACATAAGTAAATCAGAGTCAAGGACAAAAAAGATATGATCATCTCAATAGATGCAGAAAAAGGTTTTGACAAAATCCAACACCCACTCATGATAAAAACCCTACAGAAAATTGGAATATATTGTCTTTATCTCAACCTGATAAAAGCCATCTATGAAAAATCAACAGGCAACATCATTCTAAATGGTCAAAAACTAAAATCTTTCATGCTAAAATCAGGAACAATACAAGGATATCCACTCTCACCACTCCTGTTCAATATAGTTCTGGAAACATTAGCCACAGCAATTAGGAGAAAGAAAAAAGGAATAAAGATAGGAAATGAAGGAGTTAAATTGTCGTTATTTGCAGATAATACGATACTCTATATAGTAGACCTCAAAAACTCCACCAAAAGACTTCTAGACTTAATAACCAAATTCAGTAGAGTAGCTGGATACAAGGTCAACACTCAAAAAGAAATAGCCTTCCTGTAAAAGATTAACAGACTCACTGAGAGAGGATTTGGGGAAACAACTCCTTTCAAAATAGCATCCAAAACAATGAAATACATTGTAATAAATCCAATGAAGGAAGTAAAAGACCTGTACTCTGAAAACTACAAAAAAGAGATCAAAGAGGATATTAGAAAATGAAAGGCATACCTTGTTCTTGGTTAGGAAGAACAAATATAGTGAAAATGACCATACTTCCAAAACTGCTATATAGATTCAAGGCAAACCTGATTGAAATTCCAACAGCATATTTCACTGCACTAGAGAACAAAATCCAAAAATGTATTTGGAACCAGAAAAGACCTAAAATATCAAAAGCAATTCTATGCAATAAAGACAAGGCAGCGTGTATCACAATCTCAAGGACCCGAGTTCAATCCCCACTACCAAAAAAAAAAAAAAAAAGAAGGCTGAAAGTATACTACAAAGCTACTATGATAAAAACACAGTACTGGCAAAGAAAGAATGGAGGACCAGGAGAACAGGAAAGAAGATGCAGAAACAACTCCAGACATACTCAGCCACCTCATCTTGGACAAAGGAGCCAAACACCCTCAATGGAGGAAAGATAGCCTCTTTAATAAACGGTGCTGGAAAAACTGGGTTTCAACTTTCCAAAGATTAAAATGAGATCCAGATCTTTCAACATGCACAGAACTAAAATCAAAATGGATCAAAGATCTAAATATTAAAACAGAAAAAATAAACATGTGGGAAGATAGTTTAGGTAGAACTCTTGAAGACATTGCTGTAGGAAAAGACTTTATTAACAAATCCTCAGTACCACATGAACAAGCACAAGGAATAAACAACTGGGATCTCATCTTATCAAAAACCTTTTGCACAGCAAGAGTAACTGAAAATAGACTGAAGAGATAACCCACAATTTTGGAAAATATTTTTACCAGCTCTTCCTCAGACAAAGGTATATAGAATATGTAAAGAACTTAAAAAAAATCAAACTCCCCAAATTTTAAGAGCTGATCCAAAAATGAGCATCTGAAATGAATAGACATTTCTCAGATGAAGAAGTAGAAGCAGCAAACAAACATATGAAAAAATATTCGACATCACTGGTCATTTGAGTGATGCAAATGAGAACAATGCTGAGATTCCATCTCATGGTAGAATGAATGACTGCTATCAAGAAATTAACCAATAACAAATGTTGGATGGGCTGTGGGGAAAAAGGTAACCTTGCTCCACTGTTGGGAGTGTAGACTGGTGCAACCACTGTGGAAATCAGTATGGCGATACCTCAAAATCTGGATTAGAGGTCCCATTTGACCCAGCTATTCCATTTCTGGCTATATTCCCAAAATAATTAAAAGCATCATACCACAGTGATGTATGCACAACCATGTTTGTAGTGGTACAATGTGTAATAGTTAAATATTGGAAACAACCCAAATGCCCATCAACTGGTGATTGGATAAAGATGCTTTTTTTCCCCTAAAATGGAATACTAGTCAGCCATAAAGAATGACAAACTAGAGAAATTTATAGGAAAATAGGTGTGTTTTGAGGTCATACTCTTAAGTGAAATAAATAGGACACACATATGTAAGTACTTAATTATTTCTCTGTTGTGAGAAACTGAAAATATTCTGACAACCAAAACATATGATATATATTGTGAAATAGGAAGAAAATATTCAAAGGGGAAGGGGAACTAAAGAGGGTGAGGCAGGGAGAAGGAAAGAGGGGAAAGAAAAAAGTGAAAAAAGACTGAAAAAACAGCAACAAAGCTTATGTAAATAGGGAGACATGGAGAGGTTGAAGGGAGGGAGGGAGAATGGAAAAAAGTAAGAACCAAGATTTATCATATACAGGTACAAATTCCCAATAATGAATGTGATCATAATGTATACCTAAAATATAACCATAAACTTAATAAATAAAAAAAGAATTAAAAGAAACAATGATAACAGAGCTTTTGTAAATGTGGAGGGAAAGAAGGGTTGGAGGGAGTGGAGGGGAAGGGGACAAAAAAAAGAACTGAATTAACATGTATGTGCTATGAGCATGTACACATTTTCCATGATGACTGTAATTTTTATGTATTGCAAACATGTACTAATAAAAATAAAATATAAAAAAATGAAATAGCATGCACATCTGAGATATTGTTAATGGAGCATAATGTGACACATTACACAACAAAAAAAATGTGTTTTGCTTAGAGCCACTGATTTTTAGTTGCCATGATTCTTGACACCCATGTGAGTTTTAATAAGGGATTAGGTTTAACTAGGTGACCTTTAAGTAAGCTTCTAACTTGACATGAGCACTGTCAAATGGCTAAAACTACTTTGTTTGTGTATATAAATTTACTTAAAGAAGGTCTTTTTCTTTCTTCTGCTCCCTTAACCAAACTCACCTCAGAAATGCAAAATGTAAACCTCACTGTGGAAGCATACATTTCTGAGAAAGCAACAAGGTGGTAGCCTATTGCCAATTAAAGACACTAGTAAATTTTCTAGCCAAACTAATAAGATAGAATTTAATTAAAATTTTGAGAGTGAAGTGCACATAACAAAAAATTAACCATTTAAAAATATATAACATTTTCATTTGCAATGTTGTTCAACAATGTATCTATCTAGTTTCAAAACATTTTCAACACACCCAAAGAAACTCTCATGTTCATAAAGTACTCACTCCTTGTACCCCTCCCCCAGCAGTTATAAACCAACAATCTGCTTTATTTTCTGTATAAATTCATCTATTCTGGATGTTTATATAACTGAAATCATAGAATATATAACCCTTTCTGTATGGATTTTTTTCATTTAACATCATAATTTTGAGGTTCACAATAGTTCTAGTTTAATGAATGAGTAGTATTTAATTGTGGATATATACATATATATATATGTTTATCCACTCATTACTTGATGGACATTTGCACTATTTTCATTTTTTCACTAGTGTAACATGCTACTATGAACATTCATGTACAGGATTTTGTTTGAACACTTGTTTTCAGTATTTCTGCGTAAATACTTAGTAGTGGAATTGCTGGATTATATGGTAATCCTACATTTAACTCTTTGAAAAATTACTACTAATGAAGATTCCAAATTTTCTGCATCCTCACTAACACTTATCATTTTCAGTTTTTAAAATGATGGCTATCCTAGTGTATGTGAATGAAATAGAAATTGCCTAGGTAATTTCAAGGCAGAGAGAGAAAATTTACTTTAAGACCACTTTGGTGTGCCATCACATCAGTTGGCTGGTCTCTTCCTAGAGCTTTAAAATCTGTGGACGTCTGTGGACAGTTAACACCATTGATTAATAGCATGTCATCAACAATTCACTACTATTATATATATCCAGATCCAGAATGTCCAAAAATGGTAGAATTGTACAGCGAGTACTAGAAAAAAGAAAATCCGAATAAAGTCTCACAAAGATAAGTTAGAACACTTTAATCCTTTCTGAGAAATATATTTCATCAACATTTAAATCTATAGATGCTGTTTGATCTTTCAAAAACTTCATTTCTAGAGAATATCTGAGCCTGGTAAACCCTGCAACAAGCTCAGGACTCCTTTATTGTCAATTAACCCTACAATAATTTTCCATTTATTTCCATTCTGATTCCATCCCTGAAGGAACTAAGCTTCTTTGGTGGGGTGGAAAGCAAAGAGTTTTATGTGAAAATTCTAGTATTTAGCAGTCTATGGCAAGCCAAAGCAACTGGATGAGCAGTACAGAAAAATGCATCTGAATCTTGGACTAGATTATATGACTAGCCCTGACTTTCAAAAATTAGGCTAGCAAACATATACCAAACTTAATTATTCTACGGATGATCCCCATAGCAAAAAGCAGCAAAAATTCCTAGAAGAGGCCAAAATTTGAGCATCATTTTGTCTTTAATTATATATAGTGTACCTTCAAATAATACCAGTAATCAGATAGTAAAATAGCTTCCTTGTATCTAGATCTTTCCATGAGTCCAAATAAAAAATTATGCCCTAAGAATTTCTTGAACATCTAAGAGACAAGACACCATAATAAAAGATTGAAGAAAGGTGGAATAGGGTGGGGGGACCTTCCAACTCTGAATTTCTTCAAGAAAAAGCCAGTAATCTGTTGACATTATTGATCCTGGCATAGGTATAAAAATAAGAAAACACTGCTTGTGTGGAGGGGAATGTGAAAGGTGTTTAGGAAGTTCTGCTCCCTGACCAAAGGTAAAAATCTGCTCTCTTAGTTTCTTAGTGCCTGAAATTCTGAACACTAGACTCATTATTTCAAGTGTAGGCATTTTTTCCAGAAGACCACAAAGTCAGCATTTTAACATATTAGACCAGGATCAACCCATAATCTTTGTTTTGGAGAAATGTATTAATAAGAACCTTCCAAATAATATGATGACTGCAGTTACATTTACATAATGGTAACTTGTACGGAGCACTATGCTAAGTATTTTAGGTGTATTATCCCATTGAACTAACACTCTGAGGAAGATAATATTATTCCTATCTTGCCAATAGGGGGACTGAGGCTTTGACATAAAAAAGGACTTTGACAAGTTCATGCAATGGGCCTGTGACAAAGTAAGAATACATTTCAACTTTAGATGAAAATATATATGCAGTTGGTTTATATGTATTTATATATAAATATATATTCTTACTAAAGAAGAAAAATAATATTTAAAGCTTCATTTTGAAGAAATGGTAGAATTAAGGTTGAATATTGCCATATTGAAATAAATGTTTCCCACTACAAAAGAGGATTTAACTTTCTTCAGAGAAGCTTTTATATTTGAAAGGTAAACAGAAAAGTCTACTTGGATGGAGTTTAATGAGAAAAAAATTTATCTCACACATCAAAATATCTTGAAAATAGTGTACATGTTTCTGTACAAGTAAAAGAACTACATGTATAAATATATCCATATATATATTCATATATCTGTGGTAGAAAGATAACTAGCATACGTTAAACATTTATCAGGTCATGAGTAGTATCTGATCTGTGTTGTATGTGTGGGGTGTGATCCATTTAATATTATATATATATAGTATATATATATCCATGTAATATTATACATGATAACCTCAGGTACACCGGATTCTTTCTACTTGCACTATTATGCAGTTCAGAATAGCTGCTACATTTCCAGCCATTATACCCTTAACCCAGTGATCAAGTTGAAGGATGAGACCAGCATATCTTTTTATTTAAGAACATTTTCCTGGAAGTGAAATGTTCCATTCCCACATTTATCCTTGCATTAATTATCTCTTAGTGCATTATAATTTAGTTCAAAATTTAGCATCTTTGAACAACTCACAGTTGTGTGGGTCAGTAATCTGGGCATGGCTTAACTGCATACTCTGTCACATTCTTATAAGGCTGCAATCAAGCTGCCAGCTGAGACCATGGTCTCATGTGAAGGTGTCACTATGAACAAATCTGTTTCAAAATTTACTCACATTGCAGTTGGAAGAATTTAGTTTTTTACTGGCAGTTGGCTAGAACTTGCCCCCAGTTACCTGCCTCCCCAACTTTATCCTGTCATTCAAATAAAAAGTCACATATTCATATTCAGATGCAAAAGAGTACGGAAAATGAAGTCTTTGTTCCAGGTGGTCATGGGCAAAGATGAGATTAATCATTCTACTATTAAGGAAGAAGAGTAGTACAGAATATTGGGAAACAATTCACCATTTCTACCACCACAGATATTTTATATATCTTATTTCATCAATTCTTATAATTTCTGTGAAATGTAAATAATTTTTAACCCATTAAACACATGAGAACTTTGAGGCTCAATCTCTGTTAACTCATTTCCCCAGAGCTTCAAAACCAACAATATTGGATGGAGAGAGGAAAGGAATCATGCATGGAACAACTCTGCTGGAAGAGTGAAAATGACACTACTCTTTTCATCTGCAAGTTGGATTGTAAATTCCTTGAGAGTACCATACTTGATGCACTTTTTTCATTCCCAGTGATACAGTGATAGTAGTCACTAATTTTCCTGGGATTTTAGGGGGTTTATTCTCTTTAAGATAATCAAGATATTTTAACTGATAATTTGTATAGACAAATGCAATACAGGAGGAGATAAATGTGCAACAGTGAACATTGATGTGATGAGATTATAGGCATACTCACTTCACTCTTGACAGTTAATCTAGAGAATCAACTTGATTGGATTGAGAGATGCCTGGATTAGTACAACACACTTTTGATTGTGTCTGGATAGGTCAGTGATGGTGTTTCCAGAGAGGATTGGCATATAGGCCAGTAAACCTGCACAGAATGTGGTAACATCATCCAAAAGTCTTCCAGCTGGGATAGAAAAAAAAAGTGAAAGAAAGAGGAAGCCAATAAGACTCTAAAGCTGCATTCTGTTGAAGTGGGTGCATCTTTTGCTGCTGCCATTACCCATTGCAATCGGTCTCCATCTTCTTCACCCTTCTATGTGACTCATACCAGTGACTCTCCAGGCAGCTTCCAGGTCTTCAGTCTCAGAGCACTTCATCCTTAGTTCCTCTTGTTCTGAGGCTTCCAGCTTCTGGGACTGAGCAGTTACTGGATCCTCTGACTCTCTAGCATGCAGACAGCCATTATGGGACTGACCAGCCTTTGATCTTGTAAACCAATCTAGTGAATCCATGAATATATTAGTTATATTCTTCTGACAAACCTTAACTAATATAGCATCTAGATTCCTCACATCACTCTAGTGTCTTGGGGTTCATAGCTCCAAACTGTATTCCCTTTTATATCCTTCATAGTTCTATTTTTCTGGGAGTTTTTTTGCCTATCCTCTGCCTTTTGATTTTACTACCTTTCCCTTGCTTTGTCTTTTATTGGCACATTTTCCCCCTCTGTACATTTTATGACATTAGAGAGCAGATCATGTCTGGTGACAGAAAGGAAAATGGAAAAACTCAGGTTACTTTTACTTCTACATCAAGTCTAGCTCACAGCAAAATATGTACCCATATTATTGTATACCCTAAGCATAGGCTGTGTGCTCAATGATTCTTCAGTTGATTTCAAGCATAAGTCCATGTGTCTGAGGTTTCTTCAAGATAATCAGTGGCAACAGCACTATGATTTAAATGGTCTCATGTAATGAAGGAATTGGGAAAATTATTAGCACAGTTTTAGAATTCTTAAATCATCTCATGATAAACAGGAATACTCTGTTTAAAATGTTAAAATAAACAAAACGTTTGAGAAGATGCTTTTTAGAGAATAAAGGTCTCTCTGAATTCCTTGAGATATTTTTAAGCCCCCAAATCAACCTGTCTGTATACTTCTGCTTGATAAGTTACTGCCTTCACTTGATTGCTTTGAAGATATTCTCAAATTTATCTTTGAGTAATGTAAGTTCTTAATGTTTATAAAGCATCACAGAAAAAAGTTCAGAACTATCCTACAATGTAAAAAGGCTCAAATTTAGCTATAACTTCTATGATATGCTCTTTACCACTTTCATCCATATCAGTAATAAAACTATTTTTGCAATAAAGCTCTGACAGCCCCTTAATTCTAGCAGAGATTCCATGAGTCCTGTGAAAGAGAAAGACAGCATATAGGACACTTGGAAGATGATGTCTAGTTAGAAAGGCAAGGATATCAACCTCATTCATGAATTATAATGACAGAAGAGGTAGATATGAGTAAATTTACTTGCCTGTCTAGCATTCTAAAAGTAAAACTTAGGAGATAATTCGTGTATTAATGTCCACATACGGAAACCAACAGGCTCTGTTGTAGCTAGAAAATGTCTTATCAATTCTTCCTAAATGTAATAAAATATCAATGGCTATTTTAAGGCAACAGAAATGTCAACATGCTGAGAAGGCCATGAGAAGTGCCAATGCATTCATTTGGAAAGTTTTCACAGGAGTTTACAGCTAGTCCCATAACCTTAACTGAAGCACATGGGTCTCTGTCTGTGAAGGTCAGCTTCTTCTAGCAAGTGTGCTGCTTCACAATTGACCACTGAGGAGGACTGAACAATGCTGGGATCTGGTTATTTCTAATTCCAGTGAAAATCTCCTGTTTTTATAACCATCACCATAAGTAAAATACAAAACCTAGAAAGTACTTAGTAGATTTTGCCATTTCCAAAAGATGAGATTCAGTAAATAGGACAGTGTAGACATTCCACATGGACAAAGTTTTGTGTGTATTTGTGCTTTGAATGGGCACCATCAGTGGGACCAGTGTACAATGTTAGCAGCTCCTGTGTTCCAAGAACTGCACATTTGCTTTTCATATGTCATTTTATTTAATCCCCTTACAACTCCCAATAGGTAGATATTATTAGCCTTGTATTAGGAGCAGAAATCAAGGCCCATAGAAGTGACTAATTCAATAAGAATGCACAAGTATAAAGGGACAAAATTCATAATCAAACCCAAGAATGCCTCCAGAATCAATGCTCAGACCAAGAGATTCTTAGCCAAAAAGAAAACACACACAAACTCACACACACAAACACACACACACATACAGATTTTGTCTAGTGTCTTTTGAAAGAGAAAAAAAGCGGAGAGAGAGAAGGGAAATAGAAACAGAAACAGGGGAAACTGGTAGATTGACTTCAGAATAACACTTGTGTGATTCATTATTATAAAAACCTTTCACATAGAATATCTCATTTAATTTCTATAATAACTCATGAGAGAAGTGTTATGATTCCCGACAATAAATATGAAATATGAAATCCTTTGGAAGATACTTCTGAAATTTCTAAGTTAGCGCTCTGAATTTCAACTTTCTTCTTCCTTTTTCTTTTTGAGAAATTACCCTCACTTCTTAACTATCACTAAAAATGGCACTTAAATACTTAGAAAGGAGACCACCATTACCTGAAAGCTGGGAAATTGGAAACTTAATGCAAGCCTGATTATTGTTAAGTTCTATTGATTGAGGAAAAGATGTTAACTTTTGAGTAGCGATAAAGTCCCCTATAGCTTTCTACATGAGTTAAAAAGATAGGACTTCCCTTGTTTGAGAAGGAAAGATAAACATTAAGAAAATTCAGTCTGTGAATGCTTTTAAAATTGCTAACTGGTAGCTTTGTAAAGCAGAGCTAAGTGCTCATTTTTAATTTGCATATCTTAGCCTATCCATAGACAATTTTCACCCCATCGCCCAAAGATTAGAAAACATTTGGGGATAAGAAAAATGTAGTAGATTTAAATCTCCTTCAAGAGAGAACCCAAAAGAGCCTTTAAGATAGGGGGAGAGAAAAATAAACCCTCTAGAATGATTTAGAAAGTGATAAAATAGGAAATCCAACGTTAAGCAAAAACAAGTGGGACTAACAAATAAAACAAAGTGGAAATCATTGAAATAGATAATGTTTAATGTAATATACTGCTACACAAACAGGATTGGTCTACTCGGATGTGTTTTGAATTAAGATCCACAAAATTGTTGGATCTTTCCAACCTGGCCTCCTAGTTTGCTCCCCAAAAGAAAGAAATATTAAAGATAGTTTACTCTTTCATTTCTTCTTATTAATATATCCCTATCCTGTGCCTTAGTCCTTAGTAACATTTTTATAGTAGGAATAATCTGATAAACTCATTTACACTACAAAATTTAAAACAGAATAATTTAATATACCCAGGTATATATACATTTTATGAACGTATTTTATCAAAGAATTAATCCAGGGGATGAAAGAATATGGCAGGAATTTCAAGCATTGGTTCACGCTGATGAGAAAGCTATTTATGGGCATGTTGTCCACACCTTTATGTTCATACCACAGATGCTTACATACAGTGGTGCTTCTACTATGGCTATATACATTTCTGGGAAACAGGGACATTTCAGTGTTGATAAATTACATGAAAAAATAAATACAATAGTGCAAAAATAGTTTTCCGAAACTGCAAAAGACAAGATTTATAGATTCAATACTAATCAAAATTTGAGAGGAGCACAGTTTGGGAAGGAGGATCTCCCAATAACATAGATTTCCCAACATCTGTACCCAACAATACATTTTTTGGCATTTTCCAATAAAGATGATCAGAGTTCTACCTAACCTCTCTTCCAGCTGGTTCAGCTTTTCTATTTTAATATTTAGATCTTTAATCTGTACCAATTTTAATTTAGTGCATGGTGAGTGATATAGGTCTAGTTTTAATCTTTGGCAAGTTGAAACCCAATTTTTCCAGCACTGTTTATTAAATAGGCTATCTTTCCTCCAGTGAGGGTGTTTGGCTCCTTTGTTGGAGATGAGGTGGCTGAGTGTGTCTGGAGTTGTTTCTGCATCTTCTCCTCTGTTCCACTGGTCCTCAGGTCTGTTCTTTAGTGCCATGCTGTTTTTATCACAGTATCTTTGTAGTATAGTTTCAAGTTGGGGATTGTGATACACCCTGTCATGTCCCTGTTACCTAGAATTGCTTTTGCTATTCTGCGTCTCTTCTTGTTCCAAATGAATTTTTGGATTATTTCTCAAGGTCCATGAAATATGCTGTTGGAATTTCAATTGGGATTTCATTAAATCTACATGGCAGTTTGAGAAGTATGGCCAATTTCACTTTCCTACCCAGAAGCAAGGGACGACTTTGCATTTTCTAATATCATCTTCAATCACTTTTTTCAGAGTGCTATATTTATCAGAGTAGAGGTCTTTGATTTATTTTGTTAGGGTGATTCCTAGGTTTTTCAGGTTTTTTTGATGCTATTATGAAAGGAATTGCTTGCCCCATTTCTCTCTCAGTGAGCCTGTTGTTCGTATAGAGGAAAGCTACTGATTTTTGTGTGTTGACCTTGTAACCAGCTACTTTCCTGAATTTGGTTATTAAGTCTAGAAGACTTTTGATGGAGTTCTTAGGGTCTTCTATATAGAGTATCATGTAGTCTGCAAATAATGACAATTTGACTTCTTCATTTCCTATCTTTATTCCTTTCATTTCTTTCTCTTGTCTAATTGCTGTGGCTAATGTTTCCAAAACTATATTGAACAGGAGTGGTGATAGTGGATAATCCTTGTCTTGGTCTTGATCTTATTATGAAGGATTTCAGTTTTTCACCATTTAGTGTGATATTGGCTGTTTGTTTTTCATAGATGGCTTTTATCAGATTGATGTAGAGACCATCTCTTCCAATTTTTGTAGGGTTTTTATCATGAATGCATGTTGGATTTTGTTGAATGCTTTTTCTGCATCTATTGAGATGATCATATGGTTTTTGTCCTTGGCTCTATTAATATAGTGTATTACATTTATTGATTTGCATATGTTGAACCATCCTTGCATCCCTGGGATGAATTCCACTTGGTCGGGGTGTATGGTCTTCTTGATGATCTTCTGCATTCTGTTTGCCAGTATCTTATTAAGGATTTTTGCATCTATGTTCATTAATGAGATTGGCCTATAGTTCTCTTTTTCAGTTGGGTCTTTCTCTGCTTTGGGGATCAAGGTGATGCTTGCTTTCAGGAGTGAATTCAGGAGCTTTGCTTCCCTTTTAATTTCACTAAAGAGTTTAAACAGTAGTGGCAGTAGTTCCTCTCTAAATGTCTTGTAGAATTCAGTGGTGAAGCCTTCAGGACCTGGGCTTTTCTTATTTGGTAAGTTTTTAATTATGTTTTCAATTTCATTGGTTGATATTCAGTTGTTTAGAATTTTTAGATCTTCTTCGTACATCTTTGGTAATTCATACGTATGTAGGAAACTGTCCATTTCTTCTGTGTTTTCCATCTTACTGGAGTACATGTTCTCGAAGTAGGTATTGATGACCCTGTGGATTTCTGCTGGGTCCCTTGTAATTTCACCCTTTTCCTTCCTAATTGCATGGATTTGGGCTTTTTCTTTCCTTTTCTTTCCTTTTTTTTTTGGATAAAGTTCTCTAAGTATTTGTCAATTTTGTTTATTGTTTCAAAGAACCAAACCAACTGGAAGAGAGGTTACATAGAACTCTGGAAGACATTGGCGTAGGAAAAGGTTTTATGAACAAAATCTCAGTTTGACGTGAACTAGCACAAATAATCAACAAGTGGCATCTCTTCTCATTAAAAAGCTTCTGCAGAGCAAGAGGAACCACCAAAAGTGTGAAGAGACAATGTGGGAAGAATTTTCACCAGCTGTTCCTCAGACAAAGGTCTACTATCTAGAATATATAAAGAACTTAAACAAATCAGACCTCCCAAATTTAAAGATCAATCCAAAAATGGGAAACTGAAGTGAACAGAAATTTCTCAAAGAAGTAGAAATAGCAAATAAACATATGAAAAAATGTTCAACATCACAGGTCATTCAAGAGACACAAATGAAAACAATGCTGAGATTCCACCTCACCCCAGAAAGAATGGCTGTTACCACGAAATCAACCAATAACAAATGCTGATGGGCTGTTGGTAAAGAGGAACCCTATTCCACTTCTGTTGGGAGTGTAGACTGGTACAACCACTGTGGAACTTATTATGGAGATACCTCAAAGAACTAGGATTGGAAGTCCCATTTGACCCAGTTAATTCCATGCTGGGTATCTTCTCAAAAGAATTAAAAGAATCATACTACAGTGATACATATGCACCCATGTTCATAGTGGGACAGTTTATAATAGCTAAAACTTGGAAACAGCCCAATTGTCCATGAACTGGTGACTGGATAAAGAAAATGTTGTTTTCTATAAAATGGAGTACTACTTGGCCATAAAGGATGAGAAATTAGAGACATTTATAGGTAAATGGAAGCACATTGAGGCAATACTCTTAAGTGAAATAAATAGGACACATATATGTAAATACCGAATAGTTTCTCTGGTGTGAGAAACTGAAAGTATAAATAATGACTAAAAGGTAAAATAGATAAAATGATATAGTAAGAAAAGGGGCAAAGGGGAAGAGAAAGTTGGAGGGGTAGAGGAAAGGAAAGAAAGAAATGGAATTAATATGAGAAAATGACAAAAATGGAAACAATGTTGTTGTAAATAGGGAGGGGTGGAGGAGCTAAAGGGAGGGCAGGGGAATGGGGAAAAAATAAGAACCATTATAAAATATGTAAAAATGCAAATTCCCATAGATGAATGTCATTATATTGCATACCTAAAATGTACCAATAAAATTAACAATAAAAAATAAAATAAATTTTAAAAAATTTTTAAAGATGATCAAGGAGAGCAAGAAAGTAGAAAATAAGAAAGGATAATTTTCTTCTTAAGAAGGCCAAGATACTGAATCAAGGATGAATTAATCAAGGGGCCATAAGAATTAAGACAACTATTTTGCTCACGAGGAGAAAGGTGTTAACCAGAATATGGAAAATATATAATATTCACTTACAAAAACTACTCCTTCTTAATGGCTGTCCCTTGTGATAGAACAAAGCCTCTTATTTCATCTCCCCCAAACTAGCAAGCTGGCAATGTGTATAGGTACCCACACAGAATGGAAATTACCAGGATCTTTCTTTGCTGAGAAAATTGTTGCCATCACACTGTTAACAGTCAAGTGACCTAAAATTTCAAATCGAAAGTAACAACATAACAAAATGCCATGAGGCAAATAAAATGGGGAAAATATGATTAAAGGATCTCAAAGTTTAAAATAAAAGCAAAATAGAGTAGAATTTTTTCTCTCAGAATAATACAGAAAACATTTAGACACAGTTGCGCTATATTCCAAATGTATGTGCAGAAGTAAACAAAGGAATATAATTAGGAAACCTTTTACTTTCACTGCAATTGAGTTTATCGTGATTCCATAACAATTCTTATATTATGGAACAATGCACTTGACCCTTCAATGAAAATGAATATTCTAAATATGGACAATAGAAAACAAATAGCTATATGTCAAAGTGAAACTGCATTAATTGGGCCTGAATGTACTTTTTTTATTTTGTATCAACAAAATATAGGATTTGTGTTAATGGTCTTTGAGTGTTCTTTTTATTTATGTTTTATTAGTGAATATTAATTACATAGAATAATGAGTTTAACTGTGGCATTTTTGTACATGCAGATGAGATATTTTGTTCAAATCAAATCTCCTCATTGCCCCAATTGACCTGTTCCTCCTCAATTTCCTGACCCCTCTTCTCTTCTCTAAGTCTCCCTTCCACTTTCATATCTTTTTCCTGTAGATTACAGAAATGAAAGAAACACACAGTATTTGCCTTTCTGTTTCTGATTTATTTCACTTAACATGATGATCTCCAATTCCATCCATTTTCTGGCAAATGACAAGATAGTTATTTTATTCTTCTTTATGGATAAGTAATGCTACATTTGTATATACAGCACATTTTCTTTGCTCTTTCTTCCACTGATAGGCACCTAAGGTAATTCCATAACTTGGATATTGTAAATTATGCCATAATAAACAATGCATATGTATAGTATGCTGACTTCAATTCCTTTGGGTAAGTACCAAGAAGTTGTATACCTGGATCATATGATGATTCTATTTTCAGTATTTTAAGGAACCCTCATAGTGCTTTTCATAGTGGTTGTACTAATTTATAATCCTGTAAAAAAAGTATAGATGTTCCTCTTTCCCTCCATCTCTACCAGTATTTATTGCTTTGTGTATTCTGGATAACAGTTATTCTGACTGGGATGAGATGTAATCTCAATGTACTTTTGATTTGAATTTCCTTGATAGCAAAAGATGCTGAACATTTTTTCATAAACTAACTGGACACTTGTACTTCTCTTGAGAATTTAAGAGTTCTAATGGCAATGCTATTTGTTTTGAAGACATTTAAAATTATTTTTGTATAATATTAATCAAATCTTCAATTTTAATTTATAAATATGAAATATGTAAATGATATTTGAAGAATATTGCACCAAAACAGAGAGGCTCTAACTAGTTGAGGTCCTTATTTGCATAGTTGAAATTGAATTCCAAGCCAAGGGCATGTACCCAATGAAGCCAAGCCCTAGCAGAATAAGCCAAATAAATAAATAATTAAATAGAATTGAATTTGGTAGTCAAACAGGCCTGTGCAAATATTGTTGAAAATTTCCCTAAAGGAAAATTCACAGTGTGAGTGCATTTGTAAAGTTAAGCAGAAAGCCTCCAATGATCAGTGTTACTTGAGAAATAATGTGATGGTGTTGTGAAACAGGCTTTGTGCATGGAAGCTAATCTGATCTGGAAGATGTATATACAGCCATCCCAAAAAACTCAGAATCATAATGAAAAAAGCAACTTTTGACCAAATGAAAACAATGACATTTTCAGTGATATTTAAACTAAAATACCAGAAGGTCTCATTCTGACAAATAATATAAGTGAGACCTGGAGGTCAATCTTGGCTAAAGGGATGAAAAAGACAAAACATCAAATATAATTAATGTATTAAGCCCCATCTCTTTCAACTTGCCTGGGCAAATAGGGAATACTCGAGAAAAAAAGAAATACATTTGTTTTGAAATTTCATTTTGGAGGAATCCGTGGGAATTAGCTCAGGGGATTAAGAAAAATTAGTTGCTAAAATTACTGCCTCCTAAAGTAAGGGTATTTAATGGTAAGTATATTAGCAACATTCTTTGTCTGGTTATTCATAGAAAAAGAAAAGCCATTGTATTATTCCCTTATTTATGCAAGACTGCTACACTGTAAGATGTCAAAACTTACACCTACAACACACAATTCACAATTTGACATCTTCTGGGAATTGCGACTATTTTATTAATTCAATGGTCTGAAAATCATGACTATTTCATTCATTTGAAAACTGATCTTGTTGCAATCCTGATCAAAATGAATAGAATGCATGAATTAAGAAAAGTAGACATGCATTCATTACACCACAGAGCAATGTTTATTCACTTTAAAAGATTGCTAATCAAAAGGTTTGTATTAAGTGGTGTACAGATTTAAACATCATGGGATATATATTAGTAATTCTCTGGGGAATAAAAATTTCTTCTCCACAAAACATGCTATTCAGCTAAAGAATAAGAGAGGATCAATGAGGATAGGAGAATATAATCATATTTCCACTCTTATAGTAATGATAAAAAAGGAGACTTAGGGCTTGCAAGAGCTTTACATGAATAGAGAATGGAGTAGACATCCTAATTCATGGTGTGATTATGGGAATATCATGAAAACACCAGCTGTCTCCTTCCCATTGGCCCTTTATCTCACAAAAGCTCCCTCATCTACCTTGTTGGTGTCAAAATTTCCTAGTTATTCTTTTGTCTTTCTAAGGGACTATAGTGATTCACTAAGAATACAGGTTTGAACCAGTCAGTTCCAATCACATCTATATTATTTGTTAACTAGGTTGCCTTAGGGAAATTTGTGACTCTCATTGAAGCCATTTTGTAAAATTTATAAAATGAGAGTGATACTACTTCAAATAATGACACCCTATTGAATTGTCACATATCAATTATCATATGAAATAATGGCTTCAGCACAGTGCCAGGTATAGAATAAGTTTCCAACACAAGTATATATTACCTATTATTAAAATTCAGGAAAAATAAATATGTCATATTTAGCTTTATCAGTCATTTTTTATGAGTTTGGCACCTCTTTATTTCAGAGAAGGTTTTGCAGAGGGGAAAATGTAGTGAAGACACAAGATTATTGAGGAAACTGTGAATGATGGAGGATGACTCCACTGTAGATGAGAAGAGGGGATGCGTGAAGAGCAATGCAGATCCTAAGGTATAACTTCACCTCACAAGTTTTCTGGGACCCAGTGTCTCTTCCTTCTGTTTCCAATGTCTCCAGCTCTTATGCAAATCAAGTTTGTAATAATTGGTTACTTGGATGAAATTGCAAATTATCTGTTCTCATGAGGTAAGTGTTAAAATCTAAAAGGAGAAGGTACATATTTAAAACTATATGTTAAAGGAAAGGAAGCTCACAGGCAAGAATTTTACATCTCACCATAGATAGAATTCACTCCCTTGTTGAGCCCTGCATATGGCTGCTGGATTATTGTATTTCCTGGGAGGAGATGGCATTTTCTTTGACAAAAGAGAAATGCAAGCAACTGCTCCTGTCTTATTGTACTTATTTTGCACTTGAGGAGTAATATTGATTTACTGGCTCAAGTAATATTGCTTTACTGCTTTACTTTAGTTCCAGAAAAGCTGCATCTAGACTAAAGAAATGTAAGGACCCAGCTGAATGACTGATGTTTCCTTTAATGTGACTTCCAGACACAGCCACATCAGAAACATCAGACTGGTTCAGTTTTAAGACTAAAACTTGATGTAGATTTATTCCTCAGAATCATTTGGTGAATATTAGTATCCATCATTGGCTAGTCATATGACTTGAGCAAGTTACTTAAAATCCCTAGGCTTTAATTTATTCATGTATAATAGGTTAGTAATTCCTCTAGTAACCAACTGAATATTAAGAGAAATAATGTTCTAAAGCTATTAGTGTAGTATATCCTCACTAATGGTACCAATTATTATTCTTGGTGAATTTATGTACATGGCTAGATAGTATCATGTTACATAAATTTTAGATGCAAAGCAACTTTAATTTTGATTCCCATCCACAAAACATAAATAATAACATATACATCATGGGGTATTGTAAGTATGGAATGCAATGAAATAATATATGTAAAGGGTACGGTTTAGGGCAAATGTTCAATAAATGCCAGTTTCCTTTTTTGCACCCCACTGCTCTTTAATGACTAGGGAAAATTATTTCTTTACTAGAAAAATTTTCATTTAGGAAAGCTTTTCCACACCCTAATGAAAATGTGGGCCTAAAATGGGCAAAATGAAGCATAAGGCAGGATAGCTTGTTGCATTTTCAGATAAATGCCACTTTTACATTGACACTTTATATGACTAGCTTATATAAGGTCAGTCTTCACTGTTATTTTTCTTCTTTATACATTTTTTATTATTTTTCTAGCATTTTTCAAAATACAATGTTATTGTGTTTGTCAACTTGGCATATAATGTGTGCTCCATAAATTTTTCTTAAATTATTGAATCCTACTTCCTTCCAAGAAAGTCAAATATTATTCCTTGACTTTTTAATATTTTCATTGGTCCATCTGTCTGTGGTGGTATTGTAGATAAGCTCCTTATTTTGCTCACTGAAATATTAAAGTTCCCTTACTCCTCGATTTTATTTTTGTTTTCCACTTTTTCCAAGATGACACATACTTCTGATCCACAATCTCCAGGAAGAAATAGAATTTGATCTTCTTTTAAGTTATTTGTGAGAGGCTTGTATTGAACTCTGTCTGTCTGTCTGTCTTTTCATAAAAGATATATCTATCCTATAGGGTTGACAATGGTCAGTATGGAAGTCTGCTTTTCAGGAACATGGTAAAAGCAAAAAGCCCACATGAAACTACGTGCATAATTTTTGACTTATTAACCGCTCAACAATTATTCAAATAAGAGAGCCTACAGAACACAAATCCAAACCTACAGGTACTGAGAAATAACTTTGTAATGTCTCAGACCCTTTTTGAATTAATTAAATTTATTGGTACATTTAGAAATGCATAATGATCACATTCATCATAGATAATTTGTACCTGTATGTGATATAACAAAAGTGTAAATAAGGACCAAAATGCATAATAAATATTGTGAAAGAATACTGTGAAAGAAAATGTTCAAATTGGAAGGAGAACTTGGGGGTGGGGGAGGAAAAGTAAAAATGAAAAAGAAGGAATAGATGGAAACAAAACTTTTGTAAATAAGGAGGGGAAGAGGGGTTGAAAGGAGGGGAGGGGAATAGGAAAAAAGGAAGAATCAAGATATACCTTAGCCCTTTTTATTAAAGTTGTCAATTGTTGAATCATTGACAGCAACATAATCCTTCAATCACCATAATGTTTACAATGTTATATATTTCTTATTTTTATGAGTCATGAATTGCTAAGTAGAATTGCCCCTAAGATATTAGAGGATAAATTTGTTATAGAAAATATGTTTTCAAAGTGGGCAAATCTTTGCCATAGTATGTGAAATAAAGGGGAACTACATTTAAAAAAAACCAAAAGAAGCCAATAGAGGCTTGTTCAGTGAATGCTAGAATATTTGAATGGATCCTTAGAAAAGGATTAGTTTGTGCCCGACAAAATCAATACATCTATGGTACTGAATAGAAAAATAGATTCAGAATAGGTTTAGATGTGTTCCAGAATAATTGACTAGACTGAGTTGTTCAGACGAAATAAAAGGGTCAATGAAGTCCTTCAATTATGTTGTGGTTATGCTCTGCAACTTTCGAGATGCCATGGATAAAGTGGGCAAATTATAGCCCACAATCCAAATCTAGACCACCATTTTTTTTGAGACAGAGTCTCACTGTGTAGTCCAGGCTGGTTTTGCCTCACTAGAAAGCACAGGCTGGCCTCAAACTCACAGCAATTCTCTTCCCCAGCCTCTCCACCTGTTTTTATATGACTCACTATCTAAGAAATGTTCTTAAACTTTTTATTAGTATGTGTTTGGGGAGTGGATACATGTACATAATACAGTGGGTTTCCCTTTTGAATCCCCATCATCATCCCTCTTCCCTCCCTCACTCCTCCTCTAAATTGTTTTTTCTCCAATTACATTTTTGTTGATATTATTAATCTTATGTTTATGGTATATAATATTTGCATTCATTGACATTATTAGGTTCCTGTATATGGCATATCATTATTCTACTTATTTTACCTTCCCTTCCCCCTCTCCCATTGCCCTGGGATTCCTGGATCAATTCTGATTTCCAAGCAATCTATACCATTATCTCCTTCTATCCATCCTTCATTGTGCTTTCTTCATACTTTGCTTAACTCAAATGAGAGATACTACATGGTATTCTAGCCTGTGTGCCTGATTTATTTTGCTCAACATTATATATTCTAGGTGCACCAATTTTCCTAAAATGTCTCAAATTTGTCTTTCTTTATAGCCAAGTAGTATTCCACTATGCATAGATACCACATTTTCTTTATCCTATCGTCACTTGATGGGACTATAGACTGCTTCCAGGATTTATATATTATGAATTCTGCTGGTATAAATATTAGTATTCATGTATTGTTGTAGTATGATGTCTTTAGCTCTTTGGAGAAGATATCTAGAATGAGGATACCTGGATCATATGGAATTTCTAATTTTAGTTCTTTGAGAAAACCCCATACTGATTTCGAAGATGATTGTCTAGTTTACATTCCCACCAACAATGAAGGAGGCTTACTTTTTCCTTCCAGTCACAGTAGTATTTGGGTTTTTTTCTTTTTTATTTCTTGATGATTGCTATTGTCTCTGGTATAAGATGGAATCTTAGAAATGTTTTAATTTGGATTTTTCTAGTGGCCAGAGATGTTGAACATTTTTTCTTATATTTGTTGGTCATTTGTACTTCTTCCTCTAAGAAGTATCTATTTCACTTGTTCATTTCTTGACTGGGTCTTTTAGGTTGTCTATTTTTTTAAAAAATTCTTTATTCTAGATATGAGTTCTTTATATGATTATGGGATCAGAGTAACAATGGCTTCCACAAATGAATTTGGAAGCATTCTATCCCTTTCAATTTTTTTGAAGATCTTCAGTAGTATAGGTGATACATCATTCTTAAATATTTTGTAGAATTCATCAGTGAATCTATCAGGTCCTGGGAATTTTTCAGTCAGTGGATTCTTTATTACTGTATTAATTTTATTGCTTTATATTTGGTGGTTCAGTACTTTGTGTATTGTTGGGTTAGCATTGGTAATCTGTATGAATCTAGGAAACTATTCATTTATTCAAAGTTTTTTGTGGAAAGAAATAAGAATAAGAATATTTTGTGACATGGGGTAATTATATAACATTCAAATTTCAGTGTCTGTAAATAAAGTTTAATTGGGACATAACTATGCTCATTTGTATATGTATCATATCTGCTTGCTTTTATGCTACCATGGCCATTGTTCCCTGGAATATTTGCAACATAAACTATAAGATCTGCAATCCTTAAAATATTTATTATCTGCTCATTTATAGACAAAGTTTGCTGACCACTGCCATTGGCCATAGTATCTTTAAAGTTTCATAGAATGAGGTTCAATTCCCCACTCTACCTTGTGCAAAGTATGTAAATTCTGTGAACCTGTTTTACGTGAAAAGTTGAGATGTTAATAGTACTCCCATAGGATTCATATGAGATAATGAATGAAAAACATGAGCACAGTGCCTGTCATGATTTAAATATTCAGTAAAGTAAGGCTATTTATTACAAATAACTCACTCTGCATCTCACACATAATGCTGGGCTGTGTGGACCATAAGAGTCCTAGGTAACAGCTCTGACACACTTTACAAGATATATCTGATGAAGAAACTCTGTTGAAGTCTGTAAAACTGTTCCATATCACTTTTATTTCCTTAAACCCAAATTTAGCATCAAGACTCGGTTTAGTAGATTGCTGATATCCACCATGGTCTTCATAAAAGTATACTGCTACAATGATAAGTTAATTCCTGAGGAAATGATTATTATTACCCTAGTTTGTTTGAGAAATTTGCAAATATAATGACTTTTACTTTTAGTCAGCATTTTAGCTATGGTAGTTTACAGTCTTCTCATCAGTTTATCAGAGGAAGGTCAAATCATATACCAAGGAACAAGGCGAAGCCAAGAAATTTGCAGAGTTAGATAAATGCAGTGAGTAATAGGCCTTTGTCACAGGCCTCATTATAATAATGTTTTGGTATCAACACTTGACTATCATCTTCCCTCCCATATATTCATACACTTGAAAGAAAAAGTTCAAAATATTCACGATCATACAAATGATTTCAGCACATACAGTTGAATAGCATATACTTTGTACTGTTAACTTTGTTTTAAAGTCAGAGTGAGTCAATATCAACATAAAATATTTACCATAACCAAAAACTTGCAGTGGTTTATGAACAAAGATGCATGGAAATTTTTTATATGATAGAGTAGAAAAGAAAGAAAGAGAAGGAGAAGCAGAAAAAAGAGGAAGAAAAGGGCTGAGGATTTAGCTCAGTGGTTTCGCCACCTGCTGCACAGGCGCATGACCTGAGTTTGATCCCCAGTACCAAAATAAATAAATAAATAAATAAATAAATAAATAAATAAATAAATAAAAGAGGAAGAAAAGAAAGAAAAAAATTCAAGGTGGAAGGGAGAGAGGGAGAAAAAGAAGGAGGGAGGAGGGAAGGAGAGATGAAGAAAGGAAGGAAATGGAAGACTAGCAACATTTACTGGAGCAAAGGTGCAGAGATGTGATATTTGTAAATTGTTGGTGAGAATGTGTTTGCTACTGTACATTTTGGAAAATCAACTGGCAGTTTCTATTAAAATATATAAACATGTCCTTTGATATAGAAATTTTAGTTCTGGAAATTTGTACTAAGTAATATAAGCATGAGTGTGATCATTAATCATGATATGTTAATTTCACTGGATTAAGAAGCATGTACTAGTTTAGTAAAACACCGTTTGGGGTGTGTCTTTGGAGATGATTGGCATGTAGGCCAGCAAACCGAGAAGGAAAGACTCACCTCAGTTATGGGTGGCACCAACCAATAGGCTTGTAACCTAGATGGAATACAAAATGAAAAGAAGAAGAAAGTTTGCATGATTTGCATTTTGGAAGAGGTTCAATATGCTTCAGCAAGTAGGTCTTTTGCTGCCGTTGCCTGGACATTGATCTCCAGGGTTTTTTTTGGCCTTCCAACATAGTCTCATACCAGCAACTTTCCTATGAGCTTCCAGACTGCCTTAGACTAGTGCTGAGTCTTTGATCTCTCTTGTTCTGTCATCTGTGGCTGACCAGCTACTGGATATTCTGTTTCTCCAGAATACAGGTAGTCATTGTGGACTTTCCTGCCTCTGATCTGTTAAGCCTAATTAATAAATCTCTTTGTGTAATTATACATACATTTCTATAGACTCTGTTCCTCTAGATAACCCTAACCAATACAATTAGTATGTAGAATATGTCTGTAATAAATTTTAAAGTATAATTTATGAATAAATAAAATTTGAAAACTATGTGAAAGTCTACCAATTGATTGAATAGATTTGGATAAGTCTCTCCTGTACATTAGTATATAGCTTTTTAAAACAATCAGGTGGACTTTTGTACATTGACTAGAAAAAATATCTATGAAAATTGTTAAATGAATAAAAGCAGCTTGTAAGATAATATATACAGGAGACATCCATTTTACTTAAAATAACCCTTGTTATGAGTACATATATGGTTGTAAGAGCATGGGAAATGCAAATTGAATAGTATGCTTAGCACACAAAGAGTAAAACCAAACACTCAAAGGTGAGACTATTAATTTTTTAATACATCTCTGTATACTTTGACTGTTACCCTCTTTTTTGAATGAGGCTTTATTGCTTTTGTTATGCTTAGCAAAGTATTGTTTTCTTTGTATCTACATTTTCCTAACAACTAATGAAAGTTAAATCAATTTTCATGTATTTACTGGTTATTTATATATCTTCATCTATGAATTTCCTGTTTGTAATTTTTGTCATTTTTCCATTAGATAATTTATTTTCTGTATTAATTTGAAGATTTTCTTGCCTATCAAGGATATTAGCCATACGTTGTTCATATGAGTGCAAGTAGTTTCCATGTTCATTGAATTTTTTAGTTTTTATGTGTTTGAGCTTGTCAATCTTTTGCAATTCTTGAAACACAAGTTAAACCTGTATGTTTTGATGCTTATAATATATTCAGTAAAATAAGGCAAGTTGCTGAATAATAAATATACTGTGATTCATCCTCATATTTTTGAAAAATAGAGGAAAATATATTGTTTGTATATGTTTGCATCTATTTGCAAGAGTAAAAATAAAAATATGGAAAGATAAAACCCCAAACATTTAATGTTGATGATCTCAGTGGCGCCAGATGAGGAACAAAGGAAACCTGTTTTTCTTCACACTTCCCTGTGTGATTTGACTGATCACAACTAGGGTATATAACTATTGCATTTTTCAAAAATACAATAAAGGGGAAAAATCTTAAAGAATACCTCTGTTGTGCTTTTAACAGCCTCCTCCTCCTCGGAGGTGTATTATGTGGAGTAAGCACTACCCTCTCACATTCTTCTTGGAAGCATTCTAAGATGAATTAATTATTTGATATGTCCCATAACTTATAGTGGGTGAGGAGCACAATCACTCAGACACATTCCTCGAGGTGACTACTCCCCACCTCCCTCACACACACAGTACCTGAACTTGAAGACCTTTCTTAATGTTCCAATACTATAAAGAGAGAAACAGAAAAGATGGGAGTAGATATTTGCAAATTGTGAGAGAAGTGCACATAGCACAGCAGTGTCTAGGAGTGGGAGGAGCTTAAGGAGAAAGGGAAAGAGTGGCGTTGATGCTTACATTGCCTTGGGGATGACCAAATTTAAAAATAGCTAGCTATGCCCTTGCATTCTAATCAAGTGTAGTATATGTTCTGTAACTTTACATAAAAGGTAGTTTTGCCGGTCTGACTTAAGGATACTACATACCCCTTCATTAGAAACAGAATAGTAACGTCTTGTAATTAAACAGCCAGAGACCACAATCCATAGAGGAACAGAATAGTAGTTGCATAGTTTCTCTGAATTGAAAAAGGCAGGGATTTACTTCAATCCATCATCTAACCCACCAGAATTTTAAGTGCAAATCTGGGGAAAATGAGTATCTAGTTCTATTCTGCTCGAAGTATTTTCACTTATAAATCCCTTCTTTAGGAAACAGTTAATTCTTTTTTATGTTTAAATTTTATGTTATCAGTATATGTTTGCAGTACAGGAAGTTTACATTCATCTTAGAGATTAGGTACATGTACATCAAACAGCTTGATACTTTTTAGTGCCTTTCTCCTTCACACCCACCTCCCTCTCCTTTAAATCCTTTCTTCATTTTCATTCTTATTGTTGTTAATATTATTTTCATCCATTTTTATGAGACATAATGTTTACATTTATTGTGAGTATTTGATGCATATAAGTGACACATCTTAAATCCTTTTACTTCCCCTTCCCTTTTCCCTTCCCTCTACCCTCACTCTCATTCTCCTGGAACCATTCCTATTTGCAAAAGTTCTATCTCCTTGTTTCCTTCTATCAGTCCTTTATTTTGCTATTTGTACTTTGCTTTACTGAAATGAGAGCTACTATATGGTATTTAAATTTGTGTGTCTGATTTATTTTACTTAGCATCATATTTTCCAGGTGTAACAGCTAATTCTTTACAGTGATAATTGTTATAATGTTCTTCTTTTAATTATTCTGAATTTTAACTTTTATCACCTGTATTTATTCACTCTTCTTCCTTACATCTTACAATTAGAATTAGCTGAAGATAGCGTCTCTATTTCACTAAGTCTTCTCTTTACAATAATATATGCCACTAATCCCTCAAGCTTTCAAACTACGTCATTGCTTCCAAATTAATCATTCTGATTGTCACATTTGAAGACAGTTTTGCTTGTTTAAAACTCAAGACTCTGAACTAGTCACACCACAGATGTATTTACTTGGTTTAGGGTGTAATTCAGACAATTGCCCTTGATTTAGTTATTTTATTGGTCTCTCTGGTACCACTGCAGCACTGGATTAAGACTGTTTATAGTTAGGTTTCTCACATCTCATGTTTATGGATTTGATTGTTTTCAAAACTCAGCTATAGAGTTTCACATTTATTCTGTAAAATGTTATCAGGTTATTTTAGGTCAGTAATCTCAGGTTCTTGAATAAGGTGATTCTCTGGAAATTGACTTGTGGCTTTAGTGCTACAGCTCACACCCAGAGGGAATGCATAGATCCATAAACAAAACAACCGGAGCAGAAAGCCAGCATGACTGGCCTTCATCTGTGTTTTTCCCTTGAGTCCTTTCAGTTTACTCCCTACCTCCCTTTTCTAACCTCCTTCTCATTTATCACTCTAGCTTACTGTCAGCTCCAGCCTCATCCCTAGTGTTATCTTCTCAGCTTTTCTGATTCACTGCCTCTCCAACCTAGGGCCAATTTATTGCTTGTCTCCTCTACTCTGCTCTGGCCTTGGGACCCTTCCTTTGAACTAACCCTAAAGACTAACTCGTCTCAGCCAATCACTTCCTGAGCTCCACTCCCTTCTTTTTCTAATGCTGGTCAGAAAAATGCCGTCAACCAATAAATTAGTAATTCTTCCCAATTTTGGTTCATCAAAAAAGTTATATTCATGTCTTTTATGTTGTCACCTAAAATATTGATAAATAAATTGAATACTGGGCCAAGGATAAAAAATATGGAGCTGTTGCTTTAAGAATGGCTGTCTTAGTTTTCTATTTGCTTTTACTCTAAAGTTGCACAAATCTGAGTTCTCAAATAATATTTGAGCTGGTCAATACAGTAGTCACTAGTCATATGTATCTATGAAAATTTAACCTTATAATAATTAATACTAAATGAAAGTAAATTTCAAATCTTAAATTGTTACATTTCAAGCACTCAACCACGTTTCTAGTGACTATCACAGATATATAATATCTGTGCGCAGAACATTTGCAAAACCACAGGAAATTCTATTGGACAGTAGTACTGTAGAACATACAAGTAATTATTCCCTGCATAATCTTATAACAGTATTGGAATTTTTCTTCATTTTGCCAATGACTCATTAGTCAGCAGTTTATTGAAGTAGTCATAGATATGCCTATTTTTGTTTTATTTAGCTCATGTTTTCTTTTTTTTATCCAAAAGGATCCTATAAAATATTTTTTCAAAGAAAACTATATTGATTACAATAATACTATAGTCTACTTGATGAGCAATCCATTTAATTAGTTACATATTGCTTTGTAACATATCATCTCTGAGTTTAATGGCTTAAAGCAGCAACATTTAAACATTTTCTCATGTTTGCTGTGGGTCAGAAATTAAAGACTGTCATGAATGGAGCTGGATGTGGTGGTGTGCACCTATAATCCCAGGATTATGGGAGGCTGAGGTAGGAGAATCTCAAGTTTGACCCCAGACTGAATAGATGACTTAGGAAGAATGTGTCTCTGGAATAATTTTTTTAAAAAAAGAGCTGGGGATGTTGCTCAATGAGAAGGCCTCAGTTTCAACCCCTACTATGAAAATAAAACAAAACAAAATAAAACCACAGGGTGCCTTGGACTGGTGCATCTTAAGCATTTTAAGCCTTCGATGAGAATAGAAAATCTACTTCCAAAGTGGCTTGCTCACATAGCTTTGGTAAATTGGTGGTGGCTCTTTATCATGGGCCTCAGTTCTTATGTACTGCTCACCACAGGAACACTTCTGTGCCCTCATGGTTTGGCAAATGTCTACCTTCATATCAAGGTATCAGAGGGAATTAACTAAAAGTTTCAGTGCTTTTTCTGAACTAAACCTTTAGAACAAACATGATTATGTCCTCTGTATTCTATGAACCATACAGGGTTAAGTCCTATTCAGTGTGGGAAAAGACCTCACAAGGTGAATATCAAAATGCTGGTTCATTGGAGATGACACTGAAGGCTTGTTATGGTACTATTCAAAGCCGAGAAAGAACTAGGTTGTCATGGCTCATTATTAGCAAACACCTGCCTACTCATGGGAACCATCCCTTAGGAGACTTCTTTAAATATTCTGTGAGAAATTCTCCTAGAATCAACATCAAATTTATTACTTTATACTTTCTGTATTCTTTTTGTTCTGTTTTAAACATTTGTATTTTGCCTATTTCCAAACTTACTTGAGGCTCTTCTACTATGTTTCAAAGATTAGAACAATCACGGAAAAATTATAAGGAAAAAAAATGGAAACAAAGTCTATGTAAATAGAGAAGGGTGGTGGGGGTGAAGGGCGCACAGGTAATGAGGGAAAAATAAGAACTAAGATACATCATGTTCAGGTACAAACACCCAATGATAAATGTAAATGTATTGTATACCTAAAATGTACCAATTAATATATAAATTTTTAAAAAAGAAAAAGAACCAAAGATTAGCACAATCACATCTGCAGATGTTTTGTTAGTTTTGTTACTGCTGTTCTTTTAACTTTAAATCTGCCATATGTCTGTCTCTAAACATAATAGCTACCTATTCTATCAATTTTCTTTCTTTTTCGAACTTTGTAGTGCCTCACAGTAATTCTTTGTTGTATGAGTATTCTTTCAGATCTTGAGCATATTTCTTACTGATGATGTTTCATAAAATTTATAATTAGAAAATTATCCTAAATGATGTAAAGGGAGTAAAAAACGAATTAAGTCACACAGTCTAATGTATGTGCTCAACTATCACTATACTATATATCTATACCAAAGAGTGTGAGTTCCAGTCATAGTTGTGTTTTGCACAGAGCATGTGTACACACAGAGAATCAAACTAATTTGGTTAGATTTCTAGCATTTTAGCATTCTTAAGCAACTTGACATTGTGTCATCAGCCAAGGGAATATTATTTCTCTGTGGTGCATACACACATACACATATATAATAGATGAAGAATTTCATCAATTTGGTATTTTCATCACTTTTGGACCACATTCTCTTAAAGGCTATCCATTGAATATAAGATTGATGGAATATTTCTATACACATATGCATGTGTAAATATATTCTGAATTTTTGAAAACACTTTATTTCCTGAAGTCTAATATACATGATTGACTATTCCAAGAATTTACTTATTGTTATTAAAATACTATAAAAATATTATGGTCAATTTATCCTAAATATCCTGAAATGTCCAGGTTTCATCTTTTCTTTATTGATCAAAATTAAGCCAGAGTAGCACTTTTCTCATCTTTTCCTTTATCATCTAATAAACAAAGTTGTTGGCATGGGAATTTAGGAATTTACTAAATTCTTTTTTTTTAGAATATATATAAATAAATAATTTCACAAAGTAAATTGATACATTTAACTTGAAATGATATTGTTGACACATATAGTTAATTTGAAAGGTAACATGAATGATGGGGTCTAATTTTTGTTTAAAAACTTGATAAAAGAATGACAGAATAGGAAAACAGAACTGTATATGTGTGTTTACATAAAGTTCATAGTCATGGAGAGTTGTATAAAAGGATACACATAAAATATTTGCCATTGATTATTTGGGAGGAGAGAGTGGTGGTGGTCACATATGGTTGAATGGAGAAAATAGAGACTGCTATAGTGCCTTTTTTTGTGTTCACTTTTCACTTGTAATAATACGGGTTTAAACTAGCAATCTGAAAATGTAGAGCATGTATTTTTGTCACTATTACTGTTCTTCATTTTACCTTTGAGTTATTAGTCAAATATTTGTAAAAATAAGAATATATTGTGTAAAATTTTCTAATCAAATAATGTAAAGCATTAAAAACATTATTACTTTCTCTTCTGTAGTTTTATGGTCTGAATTTAGAAACCTTTTCCTCATAAGGTTCCTGTCATCAGTCTGTAGCATGCAGTCATAATATTGTATCTGTTTTGTCTCTCTTTTTTTCCATCCTCAATCAAAAAGGATATCCATCCTGCTTATATGATGCATTCTTTTGCTATATAGTTGGATAATTTCTTGAAGTTCAGAGGTAATCTTCCTTTCCCTTTCATGGCCTTTTCTTTTTAAAACTATCTATTTTTTAGCTTTGTATTACTAGTAGTAACTCAGGGATATTACGGAAATTACACACATACACACACACACACTGGCACACACACTCTTTTCTAATTTACTGGGTTTTATTATGCTGTGCATTCAGCACCACATCTGAGTTTTGTTGTATATTAGGCTTTTTTATTCAAGAAGCCCACTTCAAAGGAAAAAGTGGAATATAAAATCATCGATACAGAATTACTAGTGCCACTCCCAGCCATTGAAGGATGTAAAGCTTTAGATTCCTTAATGTTACAGTAAATAATTTCCTGTGTACATCTGTGTCCAGCAAGGGTGGATAAGTTTCCTGGAATTGCTGAGCTAGGAATTCAAGGCTGAGGATGGTATGGCCTCCAAAGTAAGAAAAGGATAAGAATAAGAGGAAGCTTCATGATAAACTTTAGAAATCTATCTGACTTTTGGTTTTCATTTCCTTGTTTTAGTTCTGTTTATAAGACAATTGTCTTTTCATAGAGTAGCATTCCAATTTTCAATAGTAAGGCTACCCGTGTTCATCCAAGATCAGGTTTCCAAGGCCCCATTTTAGAAACAAGCATAACTCAAATCATGCCGTGCTTCAGAGCATTCCATGACAAGCAACAGAAGCTTTGCAAACTATGGTCAGATGGCAGATTGCATGACCGTTAGCCTGAGAAACATTAGGTGGATTGCTGCTTTGTCCACAGAGGAGTGGCACATAGGAAGTATCAAGAAGAGTGGTGGCAAGAGTGTTACAAACTCTGATAGAAATGTGATCCCTAGTGTTTCCATAAGAAAGAAAACCTCAAGAAGTGCCTTTACCTGGTGGCTCCCAAGCAAGCTTCTTTCTACGAGGACTTCTTGAGACTCTTTCAAGTAGACTGCCACTGGCACTTATGAGTGTATTTGAAGATGCTGAAACTGGAGTGCTGGAATCATAGATATGTTAATCTTTCATTTTCAAGAAGATTGTCATATAGACTTATTTCGCCATTCCCACTCAGGACCCAATACTCTAGACAGCAAGCTTGTATTACATAAGTTTGCAAGACATTGATTCATTTTCACATGTGAGGCATCAGAGAAAAGGAAGCCAATAAACAGACCTTTCTGGTGTAGTGTATTCATTCCTAATCTGGCCTTTTCACTTTCTATGATATCAGTAGCCCATGATAAACCATAGTCCAAAAGTATTAAGTGGAAAACTCCAGAAATAAAAATTTATAAGCTTTAAATAACTTCCAGTGTTATAATTTTTCTATTTTAATTGTTGTTGTCAATCTTTTATCATGCCTAATTTATCAAGTACCCTCTATTATAGGTATACATGTGCAAGAAAAACATAGATGTATGAGGTTCAATATTATCCTTGCTTGCAGGTATCCACCAGGGGTCTTGGAATGTATCTCTTGAAGGGGATATTATACTTGAACATTTTATTAAGGCATTTTATAAGATTCTAGGTTTTTCTTGCTTAAGTTCTTTTATTGGAACATTTTAAGTAGACAATATGTTTACATTTATCATTGGGTGCTTGTACCTGTACATGATGTATCTTGGTTCTTATTTTTTCCCCATTACCTGTGCACCCTTCATCCCCTCTACCTTTCCCTATTTACATAGACTTTGTTTCCATTTTTTTCTTTTCTCATAATTTTTCCTTTTCCTTCTTTCCTTTCCCCTTCCCCTCCCACTTCCCCTACCCCTTTGGACCTTTTCTTCCTATTTCAAATTATCAATTATACCTTTTATTCCTTATTTACACTTTCAGTTTCTCACACTAGAGAAACTATTCAGTATTTACGCATGTGTGTCCTATTTATTTCACTTTAGAGTATGGCTTCAATATGCATCCATTTAAGTAAATGTGTATTTAGATATATTGTCAATATTAAATATGTCAGAAAAAAGAAATAGCCAAGAATCTTTTAAATACATTTTTCAAGACATACAAATGTCCTTGGAGGATAATTTCTCCAGACTATAGTGATTAGCCAATTAGATGAAAAAATGAATATATAGTTGTTTGTATATAAAGATTAAAGTAGTAACTTTGAAGTTTCTTGTCCAGTAAAAGGCATATTAACTGGAAAGAGGCTAAGTGTTATCAAGGGTCAAAGGACACAGAGAGTGTATAACTGGCCCCCTGAGGAATCAGATCCTTGCCCTTGATGCCATGTTTATAGCACTCCCACAAGCTTAGATAATTGGCTGCAAATATGCCATTTAGTATCTGAGCTCTAGTAAGCATGGTTTTTTGCAAACACAGCCACCTTCAAGTCCTCACTGAGTAAGATTTGTTCCCAGCCAATAAATTTCTCTCGGAGAAATAGGAATGGGTTGTAATTTTTTAAAGCATTGAAAAGTGTCATTTTTTTCTGGAAGTTTCTTAAGCTTGAAAGCCACGATTTTTCTCTGTGAGAGCTACCTGATGATCTTGGCTTACGCAGTCCTGGCTACACTTGGGCAATGACTGGGTCTCATTTCTTTTTATTTCTGTTAGGAGGGCTTGAGGGCTGAAAGGGGGAAAGGAGAACTGGATAGCTCAGGGGCTAATGTCATCTGATCTCTCTCACCCTAAGACTTTTTTGAATTTGGCATCTCTTCACACAGTCTCAAAATACACACTAGCCCTTCAGCAGTCATTGACAAGTGGGCTCTGGAGTCAGACTGGCTGAGTTGGAAGCCTGGATCCCCCAATCACTATATGTGAGACTTTAGGCAAGTTACTTCATCTCACTGTGCCTCAATTTCCTTACCTATGCAATATGGATAATAATTAATAACCTGGATAGAATTTTGACAAAATTAAATAAGACAATATATGCAAAACACTTAGTCTGGCACATAGAGTAAACATCTGGTAATGTTTGCTATTAAAAAATACCAGAAATCAAAGATTATGAAGGGATCAGGACCTTCAGATAACAGGATGGATGGGAGGAGAAAGAGAAGGAATAAATGTGGGACATGAAATGTTGGCAGAGAGACCATTTCTGAGTGAAAAACACTCTAATAAATTCCTGGACCCTGGGAAGACTAGGATTATGTTTGTGGAGTTTGAGATCAGGAAACAGAAAAAACAAACATGTCAGAAGGGGAAAGGGAGGTGCTGGTTTGGGGATGAGGGAAAACGAAATCCTGAAGATGGAAAGCAAAAACTTTATTTCAAGGTTGTGCTCAAAGCTGAGCCTCATGAGTGGAGGCAATCTATTTCCCTTCTAGTTTGGTAACCCTGCCAATCTTCCCAAACCAGGCACAAAAATCCCCATAATGCCAACTTGAACAAAGTTTCCGTGCTCTTCCATGCTTCCTTTTTCCTTGAAAACAATAACTTAAAAAAAAAACTTTATTGGTTCTCTGTCAAACAGTTAACATCCTCCTTGCCCCACCCTGTGCTATGAGGAGCGGGTGTCCCACCTGGCAATGTGATTAATCCCTGTGGAGTCAGGAAGCTGCTAATCTCCCACCAAGTCTTGCAACTAGAGAGCCCAATGATCTAGCCTGGATTCTTTTGCCTGGTCTGGGGTTGCCCCTTTAGACAAACTAAATGTCTGCTGTGGGGGGCCACTTGGGCACTTCCCCACACCCTACTATCAGCAAACCATATTTTTTTAAAGTAATTTATGAACATGACTTCCCTATAGCAAAGATTATCTTCAGAGTTTCCTTACGTGTTGTATTTTTTGACTCTGTGATTTGAGTCCTAAAAACTAGATGTATATCTGAAATGGCAGCTTTTTATTAATGAGCTCACTTGTCCTTTTCTAGTTCTGAAAGGTTAAGTTTCAGAAATAGATTTAGGAAGATCTGAAGAGGTTTACTGATCATCCACAAATTCTTAAAATATTAAAAAGGGGTAAGGTTTTGTTTGTTGGAATTGTCAAGTTTTGAATTCTTGGAAAATATAATTTCTATAATGGTATATATCATATTTGAATTAATGAGCACATTAGATCCAGAGCACCCAGTTTTGTTTTTGAGGGGAGGCAGTGGTTGAGTTTCTCTGTAGTCCTTAATTTTCTTTATTTAGGGTGACTGGGTTCCTGAGACAGTCTGTGTCTAATATAAAGCCCACAGGCATCTAAGAGGTTAAGGAATGTAAAGAGGTCACTCCTGTATTAAAACTAACATGAAATGAATAAAACCCACCAATATGTAAGGAAATAATTACAAAATTGCAAGAGTGGTTCAGAAATGGTGAGCTCCAGGACAGTGGAAAGAACTGTTTTTGTTCATATAAGTTTTCTTAGAGGACACAAAATATTTCCTAATTTCAAAAGAAAAGGAAACAAACCCTTCACATTGCGCTCCCCACACTGGCCTTTGGGTACACGGAACCCAGTTTGTGAACTACAAGAAAGTAAGCAGCTTCAGGACCTATTCTAAAGTGCTATTTGCAGCACAAGAGCTTAGGAAGTGGTTAGTTTGGCACACTGACACCCTTTCACATAAATGCTTAATAGGGGCGCCCCTACTTAAGGTTAAATCCTGTTTGCCCCACTCTTTTAAACCGTGTTGTCGGTCCCTCTTTATTCTGAGGACAAGTGGAGGCGAACAGCTTGGGCGAAAGGAAATATTTTTCAATGAATGAGGGAATGAATGAAACCATGTCTCAACGCTGGAGACTGAGGAACATGGAGGAACTTTCTCCTCCCTTAGCGAGTGAGAGTCGCAAATTCAGAAACTGGGCAACCAGGGCTGCAAAGGTTCACTCAGTGTCTCTTAAATCCAACCACTTGTTCACAGGTGCAGTTTCTGTGAGCATCAGTGGCTCCTGACTGGTACTAACTACTAGCCCCTGGGGCAAGGAGATGCCACCTGCCTGGAGGGTAGTTCAACAGAGCTCTGTCCAGTCGTTCTGCTCTGTTCTGTTCTGTTCTGTTCTGTTCTGTTCTGTTCTGTTCTGTTCTGTTCATGGCTAGTAGCTTCAAAGGCTGAGCTGTGGCAGCCCTAAGGCTCCACTCCTCCTTTCGAACCAGGGCTTGCACAGGTCTGATCCCTAACCCGGTGGCAAGTCATTTCCTTTTCTAACTCGATGAAGTTTTGCAATAAACTGAGCAATAAAATCAAATGAGCAGAAAGAGAAAATAGACAGCTAGAAAAGTTTCTGGGGGGCAAGAGGGCACGGGCTAGGCTGTTTGGACTGCGGCAGAATGTGGGGCCCATGCTGGTAGCGGTGCAGAGTGGGACCGGTTTTCCGGGGCTAGCAGCTGCCTGGAAAAAGTTTCCTGTGGAACTCTTGCCAGCGGGGGCGGGGGCGGCAGGAGCAGCAAAGGACCTGAAAGGGGGCGGGAGGAAGGGGGCGAGAAGGAGGGGGCGGTGTGAAGGTCCAGAAAAGCCAGTGCCAGCTCACAAACCGTTATAGTCCTTTGGCACCTTCCTCGGCCGGTGGACCCTTAGACTGCCTCCCTGCTTCGCAGCTGCCCACCTGGCGAAGTGACGCTGCGCCAATCCTGTTCCTCCAGGGCCCTTCTCCTTGCACCGCCCCACTCCTCACCCTGAAAGAGGTGCATCCAGCCAGGAGGGACACTGCACTCTCGCCTTGGAGCACCCTTTTAGCTTCTCTGTCTCCAGGACTGAAGCTCAAACTCGTCTCTCGCCTTAGGCAAACTCTCTTTCTGCTTTTCCGCCCCTCAAACTCAGACTTCCCTCCGCTCCTAGCTCTTTCCCCTCCACTTTCTCCTCCTCTATCTCCCACTCCACAAAAACGATCCCCACTGCTTTCTCCCGCCCTCCCACTTTCCCTCTCCAGACTTCAACTCCTTGTTTGATTCCACCTCAGACTCGCAGAGAGCACGCCCAACTTTCAGTTGCCTGCGCTCAGCTCCCTTTCCTCTAGAAGTCATGGCGGGACCTGGGGGCTGGAGAGACAAGGAGATCGCAGATCTGGGCCACTTGCCGGTAAGTAGAGGAGTCTGTCACTCTCTAAGTGCTTTATTTCCCTGGGCTTTTAGCACCGGGGGAGGGAGCAGACTCCCTCAAGCCAGGCTAAGACGTGACTTCCAAAGAATGGCTGGTACCAGAGGGGACCCTGGAAGCAGGCTGGGCGGCGAATAGTTGCCTCCTGGGACCAAGACCTCCCTGAACTCCACCACAGAGCAAAGGGAAGAGGCAAAGTCGGGGAGGAGAAGCGGCAGTGGGCCCTAAAGAGTGGAACATTTTCTAAATGTAGCCAAATCCATTTTTTAAGTTCCTTTTTTAGACTGGCATTTCACTAGAACCCTCTCTTAAATTCAAAGAGCCCTTGGACTCTCCGAAAGGGAAATAAGCAAGCACTCTGCTGGAATGATCTCCAGGCATCTATATTTCAGAGCAGTGGCCTGCTTGCTTTGGGAAAAGCTAACTATTAACCATGAAGTTATAGGACTATTCAAAGTCGCCTTTCTTTAATTTTACACTTGTTTAGAATTTAAAGATTGTATCCTTGATGATGACAGACACCTTACCCCTAAAGGCTGGGCATTCTTAAAGCCTGCCTGTATAATTTTACACTAGAATGGTGTATGTGGTGAGAGGAAGTGATGTACACGTGTAACATTTTAGCAAATTGTTTGCAAACATTACCAAAACAAATTTCAATACAAAATTGAGTTACAAACATTAGACTTGTGATCATTGATATAGTTTCATAAAATAAAGGTCACAGAGCTTATTAAATTTCATCAGTTCCCACCCTGCATATACCTGAAATCCCTTCCTTCCTGTGTGTACACAAGATTTCTGGAATATGAAAGTTTTAGTTGATGATTCCCTTTCTAAACAGAATTCTCATATTCAGACAGATTGGCTTCCCAGTAAGAGTGTAACATCAAAGAATGAAATGTTATCCTCCTTCAGCATTCTCAGTGTATAGTAGAGGAAGAGTAAAAAGCAAACTAGGGCAGATATGTGAAACCACACATAGACAAACTGAAATAAGCCCCTTTCTAAAAATGACTAAAGAGGGGAATGGGAAACCTCATGGAAATGATAGGGAAAGGAACTCTAAACCCAAGGAGAAAAATAAAAATGTTATTTCCACAAAAAAAATGGTAGGGGGGGGATGCCCTAGACTAACTGACCCAGTCATGGCCCTGGGACACAAAAAGCCCAAGAAGATAAGCAGAAAGTCTACAATCTTTACATTACAATTCAGTGGAATATTGGATTTCTGGAGGTTGTGTGCGGGTGAAGTGAGTGGAGAAAGGAGAAACATGAGGTTGGTTTGTAGTGTAAAGGAAGTAAAAAGAAAACACAAAACCTTACAGCACTGGTGCTAGGCTTTATTTTACAAACTTTGTAAATGTTTCACAAGGTTCTCAGCTTCTAAAAGTTCCTAAATTTCTAAATTTTATGCAGGAGCCATTTGTTCTCACTATCTAAGTTAATTATGCATAATTCTCCCCTCTCCCCAAACACCCAGACTCAAATCCTAAGAAATCTGCCAGAAGAGCAGCATCCCCTTCAGAATTTCCTTTATGTCTTAATTTTAAAGATCTGAAAGTTATTGTTGTTTTGGTCACTCACGTATATTTCAGTAATCTTGGATTCTTCAATCTTGGATTGACTTATTTCCTGAGTCTTTGGAGCAGTAAAACGACATCTAAATTGTGTAAAAGTTTACATTTGATGCAAAGGAGAAATGACAGAGCAAGTAAAGAAACCTGCATGTGGTGGAATCCCTTGCAATAATTACCTTCCATAGGACACATATGAGGTTCAGAATATTGGCATCAGTACCAAGTACAGTATAACATTTTAGCAACAGCCAGACAATGAGGACAATTCAAACCTTAGACAGTCAAATTGATCAAAAAAGAACTTTCCAGAGTATAGAAGTACAGTATAATTAAATATGAGTCTAGTTTAAGATTGATAAATTATGTGCTCCGTAGCTAAATGACCATAATGCAAAAACCCTTATGACAGGAAGTTTGCTGCACAAATTGGGATTTAAAGAAAGTGAGGGAACATTACTTGGTATTTTTATCAGATAGGTAATAATTCCTAACCTGAAATATTAAGCAGGAATGAAAGTTGGGAAAGCATGGAGGGGGAATACAGTGACATAACTTTTACAAATAAGAGTTAATTTTATATAATTATGTTTTTTCAATAATGCGTAGAGACATAAAATGAGAGAGCCAACATAACTATGAACAAATAATAGGTCAAGTTCATCATGCTTTTTAATTAATGGGCTGCTGTGATTTTTCCCAATTTTCTATTGAATAAGTATTTCCTATGGGTGAAAAGTAAACATGAAAGTGCAGAGAATTGTAAAACCTTATATCTTTACACATATCTTTAGAATATGTGAGTGTGTATTTGTGTATTTTTCCACCTTACCCACCAGCAATACCCAGAGGTGTGTACTCCCCCCACATATATATATACATGTATATATATATATATGTGTGTGTGTGTGTGTATATATATATATATATATATATATATATATTTCACAAGTATGCCTGTGTCACTCAAACATTGGGACTGGAAACTATTTCTTCATCTCCAAATCTGGCAAGTCTTTCACTGTGATTGTCCCTTCACCTTCCATACCCAGTATGGTAATACATTTCTAATGGCTGTGCCCTTGGTATTTGACATTGTCATGTGTAGTCCTAATCTGTAATGGGGTCAGGATTAGAAATTCCTGGAGGACAGTAGTGGCAGTGGCAGTGGCAGTAGTGGCAGTAATCTGAAATAGTATATGATCCAAACATATATTTGAATTATATTTGGTTTATATTTAAATATACCTGCCCACTCTCTTGGTCTTCTACCACCCAGGAAACCTGCTTTCCACATTCAATCATAAGAAACTTCCTTCTTTACCATGTCCCTCAGCTCCTGGTGGGAAGCACTTTTATTTTTAAGTCCACAAAGATTTCAACATTCAGCCTATCCTTCATTACATATAGAGCATCACCTCAGCTTGACATTCTCCTTGTCTATTTTAAGTATTTTTTCTAGTTTCTAGAGCAGTGTATTTTATAAACTGACACACAAATACATTGTATAAGAATCATCTGGGGATCTGAGGGACTCACCCCAGGAAATTCTGAATTAATAATTCCATTTTAGGTCCAAAGGAGATGATTCTCATGTAGGGAGAGTCCATGAAATGCACTGTTTGAGAAGTACTGATCTACAGAAAGAGACTTTTTTTTCTAAACTCTCCACTTGAATTGTGAGGCCCATTTCTCCTACTATCTCTGTTTCTCTGCAGTTATCCTATCTTATCCACCATGTTTAGGTTCTCTCTCTAGATAATGTTTTCATAAAAATCACTGTTGCTAATATTAAAAATTAAAGAAGAAAAGCCTCTGCTGTCTTCTTGGTAGTGTGTAATATCCTTCTTTTTACTGCCTGACTACTGACATACATTCATTCATTCTTCTTGTTTATTATCCTAAAATTGAAATTTCTTGTTACCTATGTTGACCACTTCCTGGTTCAATTATCTTCCTAAACATTGCCGTATTTAGGTTCGTAGATCAGAATCAGCTTTAAAGCCTTCTCCCTTGACCAGCAAACACTGCCTTCTAGTGGTACTATTTTTTTTCCATTTAGCCCACCCTTATGAAAATTGGTTCTATCAACGGGCTCATTCTTTCCTTCTCTTGAATTCAGAAGACAGAAACAACTTTCTAAAATTCTAGGCTTCAGGGGGCATACAGGTAGGACTGTTAAATTTCAGGAGATATCTTATAGTTACATAAAAAATATGGCAGAAATATCTGTCCAAACTACTATGGTTCAGAAATGTCTTAAAACAAACTTCTAGTAATATCTCTTTTTAAGAAAAAGCTTTAGAATTTGGGGATTCTACTTCACTGATCATTGTGTTTATCCAAATGAGATGCCAAAGCACACCAAACATTCAGATAAGCTCCACACTGATATAACAATGATAGACAGAAATGTTTTCCTTCTCTGATTTTCTTATCTCAGGATGGCAGGGCAGAAGAGAGGACCACATAATATGGTGATACGTCTAATGTGGACTTTTTAATTTCGTAGTGACCCAAAACAGAGTTGCTCTTCAATGCTTCCTACCTTGGGAGCCCAGAATATACTTGCTCTGATTAAAAATGGAAAATATAATATAAATATTGGGTATTATTAACTTAGTAGTTACCAGAGCTCCTTCCTTCTTTTTTCTCAATTTGCCAACCATTTAGCCTGGAAAGATAGTAGCATGGAGATGCAGAATAAAAAAATTACATAAAACCAAAGAAAACTATAGTCTTAGAATAGATAAATTCTAAGTTAAGATGCCTTTCAAAACAGGAAAGTTAAAAAATTATTTTATTAAAAGTAAGCATGAAGGGAATTCAGATGGTTTGATTATTTGTGAGTAGGAAAAAATTTCCATTTAAGATGAATATAGATAAAATATGGCCTCCATAATTTTCACAAGAAGTTTATTATTCTATTATTTCTCTTGGTTTCTCTTTTGAGAAATTAGATAACTGAGTTCAAATATGAGTATAAGGTGCATATGTTATTAAAATCTAGGAACAGGATAAAGAAATTCAAGATCATGTTCAAAGGTTAAGAAATAAAGGTTGAATAGACAATACAGTAATTCTCAAATATATGGTATCTTTTTCAGCTAAAACTCAGCCTTAACTGCAACAAAGAATACTTTACTAATAGGCATCACCTAGTGGGTTTATTCTTTTGAAATGCTGTTTCTCCAGAATTATTTGTCTAACATTTCTCCATAATATCCTTCAAAGAAATATGTTAAAGTGTTAAAGTTTTTAATCTGGTGCTTAGTAACACCTTTATTGCTTGACTTTTCCTCATATATCTTGCAATGAATTACAACAAAAGTTATATGCTTAATATCAATGGCACTGCAACAATCTATTTTTACTTCTCAAATCCTTAAAAAGGTCATTTAAAAATGTACACGTTTTCATGAGGCATATACTCCTTGAACTATTTGTTAATAATTATAATTTAATCTATTGTGAAATTAATTTTGATGGTTTTGTTTTTTTGAGAAAGTAAGCTGCTGGGCTGCTACTTTAACAATGTTTGCATCAATCCACTGAAAACATCTACATTTTAGAATAGTAGAATCTGATTTTTTCATATAGAATTTTAGAGCTGAGAAATCAATTAACATAGGACTTTTCACTTTATGTGAAAACTAAATCCTGGAGAAAGTAAAAAATTGACCCAGAGCTATATAGTTAATTATTGGAAAAGGTGGGCTAAAACTTAAATCTCCTGATTATCTGACTTGTTGAAATACTTGTTCACCGAAGTAATCCCAGAACTGTGTCATGTTTCTATGACAGTTTTGCTAGATTACATGAATATCTTGCCAGTTTTAAACTTATAATTTCATTCTATATGTTGTCTATATTCAATATTCTTTCTATTTAGCTCACATTTTTCCGTGATAAAACGTTTTCTAAGAGGATTAAACATTCATGTTCTATAAGTAATGTGAATTTCAAAGAATTTACCTATGTTTTACCATTCTGAAAATAAATTGGTATCTCTTCACACCTCATATATAAGTGTTGCTAAAATGAACTGTTAGTCTAAAGGTTCCAACAGTGATAAAGTTCAGGGAACCATATTTTGTGGCAAACAAGGAAAAGATATCCATATTTAAAGGTAAGGAGATAATGCTTATAGATGAATATGGAAATCTTAGGATGCTGTTCATAAATGTTATATTTTCTTTCTTACGATGCCATATTTAAACTTCAGTCTCAGAAAAAGATCATTTGTGCCATGAAAAGGCATTCAACTGTTGCAAAGATGAACTTAAAAAAACAAAACCAACACTCTGTAGTGTTTTTAAATGATGCTCTTTTAATGTCATTATCTTGTATTGTTATTCACATATTGAGATGATATTTCTTTTAGAGTTGATGTAATATAAATAAACCAACTAGACTTTGTATTCAATATCTAGTCCTTACTGCTGTGTTTTAAGCTTTTTACCAGTCTGTTTAGCACTCAAAAATAGATGTTAAAAGATTACTTCAATAGCAAGTAAATGAACTGATTTCCATTATCTTTCTAATGGTATCATGAGTATACCTCAGCTTTTCATAACTGTATGCAGTTTAAATTTATGCATAGTTACAAAATTTCCAATGCTTCTATCACTATTTGTCTTTTACAAATGACCACACTCGGTCCAAGGAGATTCTGGCATGTCTATTCTTTTGGTAAATGATGCTTAGGTTCTTCCAATGTAAATTCTAAAGAAACAAGGCAGATTGGAATTTTACCAGAAAAATTGACAATTTTTATTCTATGTTTTTTGCAGGATCCAACTGGAATATTCTCACTAGATAAGACCATTGGCCTTGGTACTTATGGACGAATCTATTTGGTAAGTGGAATGAGATTATTCATTCTTTATTTCTAGTAACAATGATAATTGTAAATGAAACCCCAAGCCCCACACTGCAAGTGAAATAATGACAGTACATAACTTTTCACTTTGAAAGATGAATCAAATTAATATAGTTCAGTGACACCGTTAAAGATCATTGCTTATTATTACAAAAGGAATGGATTGGTTATTCTATAGTAAACCAACCAACCCAACATGATATCCAAAACTTATTAGCAGAAAATTAAAATCACCATTGTAAAAGGGACCAAATTCAAGTAAGATGTGTCCAAATAAAAGTATCATTTGTGGCTGGGGATTTAGCTCAGTGCCACAGTGCCTGCCTTGCAAGCTCAAGGTTCTGAGTTTGATCCTCAGCACCAAAAAAAAAAATTATTTATGTATAGTACACATCCCTGCCATCCTAGTTACCCATATTCAACTTTAAACTGATTGTTATTAAAAGGAAAAATTTCATAACATTCGATATCAAACTATATACAGATGCATATATGTGTGTGACAAAGTTTGCTAAAGAATCTAACAAAAATCCTGCACATATTTAATGATAATATATTTACACACTAAATATTTACCAGGCATTGTTAGTCTCTGGGGTAAAATGATGAAAAAAACAATGTTTCTGCTATTCTAGGGCTTATGGTCTAGAAATGTGTAAGTGTGCCTATGTCTTGGAAAGCAAAGTTTAAAGGAGCCACAGATACTGCATATGAACCCAAAAACGGCACAATATCAAATTTAATATTTGTCTGTAAGAAAATTCCTACTGATATAAAAGCATAGACTTGGGGGCTTTATTTGGAATGGAGGATCAATGTTAATCGTATACTCCCTGGAAACTGACAGTTAAACTTATGCCAAGAGGAAATATATGAGGTAACCAAGCAAAAGTGTGGTTGTGGAGGATGATTTAATGCATTCTAGGTAGGATGAAGGGGTGATCTTAAGGGATGGCTTGGGGTTGAGGTGCTTTAATAGCCCTATTACCTTGGTCAGCTACCTTTCTCCCACTCTCTAATATGGAAAATTGGAATTTTCTCAATCTGTACACTGTACAGGTTCTATACAAATGCAATGGTCTCTTTCCTAGGCCTGTCCCTCAAAACTAAAATTACTGTACTATGGCTGATCCTTACTGTAGGTTGATCATTATATATATATATATATATATATATATATATATATATATATGTTGTGTAGTGTGTTGTGATCATGGTGTATATGTGTAGTGGTGTCCTGGTATTGGCCTAGCAGTGGTGTCCTGGTATTGCCCTTCTTTCTAGTTCAGATGAGGGCAGTCTGCACTTGCCAAGATTTACAGCTCTGGATTTACATCTACCAAGAAGAGGCTACTTTTTCACTTCATCTCCCGAGTCTGGAGTGGAGAGATGATTTTTAAATCTTCCACAAAAGCACCTACAGCATAGAAGTTGCATAGCAAAAATAGCGTGTGGGCAGGCCCTGCAAGCAGAAAGAACGATGGTGAGTATAGGGAACAGTGAGAGTGCCAGTTTTTATGATCAAAGTTGTTTTACTCAAACCATTTGACCTTACCTATGAAACAAAACTAATAGCTATAGACAATGATATAATAAGACACAAATATATCATTTAGGGTATCTTAATTGCATCACATACTCAATGATTAGTTACAAGTGGTGTGATCTTCGTCAGCTTTGCCACCTTATATATTGATATCTACAACTTATAGCCAGAAGAAGTTCCATTTCTGTATGACAGATTTAAAATTTCCATGGCTCTATACATATTTTAATTCCTGAAGTGTGGGAGCCGAGCCGGGGATTTAGCTCAGTGGTTCCGGCGCCTGCCTCGCAAGTACAAGGTCCCGAGTTCGATCCCCGGTACCAAAAAAAAAAAAAGATTAATTCCTGAAGTGTGTGTGTGTGTATTTCCTCTGACTTGAAGATACAGAGTTGTCTCCAACATTAAATGTTAGAAATTATCCCAGAAACAAGGTAAGAAGCAAAAGTGGGATTAGAAAACACAAGATGATTTTTTTAAGAATCATTTACCAGAACAATGATGCAGCAAGAAGAAGAAAAGTAAAGAGGGTAAACAGGTAAGTTGAGCATGAGAATTTCATTTTCTAAAAGCCAGGAATTTTTTACTTCATTAGAAAATAAAACAAATTTTTCATGACCGAATAATAAGAGAGTAACAATAATTATTACACTGTGTATCGTCATCTTCAAAGTAGTTACTCGATATAAGACATAAACCAAAAAGATTCTTAAAAAAAAAAACATATTAACATAAACTTTATTTTTAATGAACATAAAAATAAATAAAAATCAGGATATATTGAGGTATACTATATACAGAGTAAAATTTACCTTTTTAAAGTTTATGGGTTTGAACAACAATGAAAATTTTCAACACATATTCAATTAATGAGAGTGTACCTTCAAGAAACTTTCAGTCGCTTCACTGTATAATGTCCCAGATAGTGTATTGCGGTTATAATTGCCATATATTTTTTCACACATAATGTAAACTTACCATAATACTATATTTTATTATATTTCTACATCTATTCTTTTCCCTATATTCACTACTACTATTTATATTTAGATAGTCAATTATTTTTTAGAGTAATTAAAAATAATCTTCAGTTTAACCTTTTCTGGATTTTTTATTTCTTTATGCAAATTCCTGTTTCTATCTGGTATAAAGAACTGAAGCTCAAAGAACTTCCCCTAATGTTTTCTATAGTTCAGGACTTCCAGTAATTGATTCTCTTTGGGGAAAAAACAACAACAACAACAAAACCCTATTTCTTCTTTAGTTTTGAAAGATTTTTACACTGGGCACAGGATTCTGGGTTGATAGGGTTTTTTCTTTCTTTCTTTCTGCACTGTAAAGATATGACTCCATTGTCTTCTGGTTTACATAGTTTCTGAGGTCTCCTGTTTTTCTTATCTTTGCTTCATTGTAGGTTTCCTCTAGCCACTTTTATGACTTTTCTCTTCATCTTTGTTATTCAGAAGTTTAAATATGAAACATGTACAGGGTTGGGATTTTTGTTGTTGATATTAGTGTGTGTGCCTGTGTTTATGGAATATCTGTCAACAATAATGTCAGGTCAGGATTAAAGACCTTTGGTGTTGTAGGAACTTCTTGAAAATGTAACTCAACATATTTCATTATTGTATGGAAGTTCTTGGTTTTTATCTCTTTAGATATTTATTCTGCCTTGTTCTCTTCTTTTGTAAATGCAATTTCGTGTGTGATAGACTATTTAATATTATCCTACTGCCCTTGTGTGCTCTGTTTTGGAGTGTGCTGTGTGTGTGTGTTCTCATTCTCTTTTCATGTTTCAGTTTATATCATGTTTTTTCCTATCTTCATTTCCACTGACTCCTTTCTCAGATGTTTGAAGTTGAATGAGGTGAATACTAAAAGTATTCTTCAGCTATTACTGTTTTCATTTTTAGCATGTCTACTTGAAATGTTTATAGTTAACATCTTTGCTAAAATTACCCATTTGTTCATGTATGTTTTTCATATTTTCACTAAACCCTTTCATGTATCATAGTTTTGTTAAATTCTGTGTCTGATAGTTTCAACATCTAAGTCATCTTTGAGGCTGTTTATGTTGATTGCTTTGTCTCTTGAAAGTGGTCTTTTTTTTCCTTGTAATTTTTAGGCATCTCAGAATTTCATTTTGAATGTCAGACATAATATACAGAACCATACAAGTTGAAAGAAATAGTATCTGTGTCTTGAAATTGTCATGTTACTTCAGCTGATTTACTAGTTTATGTGGGAGGTTAAGTAACTTTAAAAGGAGATAAACTGGATTATTTTGTTGCTGTGGTTACCCCCAGTTTACTACCATCTTCAGATTTCTCTATTTCCTTGTGCTTAAAATTCGGATTCGTTTACTGGGGGTTTTATCAATATTCATGCTTTACCCTCAACTTTAGACTTTCTCTGTTCATGTGTACATCAGAAAGCCTATCTCTCCATGCTCTGGCCTTCTAGGTGTGTACTGCTATTGCTTCTTACTAAGTGCTCCTTAGCCTGTTGGTACCCAGTAGGGAGGAGTTCTTTGTTTTCCTGAATAAACTTCAGTTTTCACAGAACCTATGTCACTGAGTCACGGGAGTGGGGCTTGTGTAGTTATTCTGCCTCTCTCTTAGGTGCAGGACAAACCTCTAATAGTTTTTGCCAAGAACTAATTATTACCCTTCCCCTGAAAGCAGAGGACTTTATTTTATTACCTTTCCCCAACTGCAGTAGATCTACATAGGTACCCTGGAGGGAATAAGGGAATAGAATCTGCCACCTTTCTCCCTAGGGTTTAGGACTTGTACTCTTTACAGGTAAAGGAACTGGACCTGCTTTCAAGCCTTCCCCACTGTGATGGCTTCACTCCATTAGGTCTGAGTCATAAATTTATCTGTAAGAGTTGAGTGTGTGTGTGTGTGTGTGTGTGTGTGTGTGTGTGTGTGTGTGTAAATTCCTCTTCTCTGTGGCCATCCAGGTTTAGGTACTGTCATGCAATCCCACACTTGGCCCTTAACAATTCATTAAAAATAATTGCATTCTTTATACCTGCTTCTTTGGTGACTGTCTTCCCCTTGCAGCCACAGGTGAGCCAGTATTCATGTGCCATCCCTCTGTGCAGGAATCTGTTTTTCTTCACACTTGATACCAGTTGGTTGCTGTGACATTTCTGTCTAGATTAAAGAAAAGTGAGAATTTGTAGATTATTCAGCGTTTTATTGTTAGAGTGGTATGCTTTCCAGATTTCACATCTTCATCATAAGCAAGAAATCCACATCCATTCCTTTTAAATGAATCTTCCTGAAACATCTACTATTATGCTAGATTCTGTATACATTTGTAATTCATAAGAATTTCATGGTAACCTAGTCAGACCTGGAGATAGAGAACAATATCATCAGATTTTCAAAGGAGAAAACTGTGCTACACAAGGTAGATGCATACTGTTTTACTTACATCAGAAAGATTTCTCTCTGTCACTCATTGACTTGAAACCCCTTTTCCTACATCAAATCAATTTCCTTCTGTAAAGTGTTGGGTATGGTGGTACTGTGCATTGATATCTATATTGATGTCACCCACATTGGAAACAGTTTGGTGTATGTAATAAATAATTTTAAAATACTCATCTTCGGTTGAAAATATATGATAATATCTCAGATATAAAAAGTACACAGATATTTATCACAGCAGAAATGTAGTGTGTTGTAGGGAAGACAGCCTGCTTTGAACTAGGCATACCTAATTCAGTGCTTCCTTGCCATTAATGAGCTATGACCTTGAAGAAGGCACTTAATCCCTGAGTATAAATTTCCTTATTTATAAAATGAATCAAATAATACCTCAAAAGATCTGATAAAATTTAGAAATATTATAAATTGTTTGACTTATGGTACATGCCTATTAAAAGGGAGCAATTTCTATGATGATTTTTTGAAAAGAAAAATTTAGTAACACTCTAAATGATAAAAAAGAAAAATGCAAACACATTACCTAGTCAACATATTATCATTCTATAAACCAATGTTATATAATAAAATAGAATTACGTTTAAGATATTAAGTATTTCTTATTATATATATCTTGATTTTAGTTATGTTTAAACCTGTTGAAGATAGTGAATTAAATGATCAGAATAATTAGATATTAGGTTTTGTATGTTAGTAAGCTATATTTTGATATCTACAGTTACATTATTTGATAAAGGATATGTATAAATTTTACATATATATGTATACATATATATATGAATTACCAAATATTGTATAAATAATCTGTACAACAAAATGGAAGCATGATACCTTTCAAAGTTAATGTCAGAGTCCTTTGCTTTTTCAGTGCTGCTAACCACATCCCCTCCTGGTGTTTTAGTTAAATTCTCTTCAATGTCTTCTAGCCTGATTCTAAGGCCCTTGTACTGTGGCAAGTTTCCAGCTGTCTGCTGAGAACTGTGAACATTGAAATGAAGACTGAGTCTCAACCTCCACATTGTAACCCCCTTCCCTTCCTTTAAGTTCTAATTAGACACCTAACATACTACTCTCTCTCACCTCCTGCCAATACATATGCCACTGAAAATTGTGGGCTTTGTTTTCTTCTCTATTTTTAGGAGAAAGAATACTACTCTTCCCTTTACTTTCCCAGTAGACTTCGAGTAGTTTTCTCATCACTTTGAACTACTAGTCTTACAACTCATAGCTCATAATTAAATTGGAGAAATATATAGTAATTTGCCATGTAAGGCAACATTTACAAAAAAAATTAGGATGAACTCAGTTTTGCAGTCGTGTAATGAAAAAACAAATTTACTGAAGAGCAATGGATACAGAGAGACCACAGTTATTTTGTAAAATATTAAGAAAAAGGTTAAGACTCTTTAGAATGGCATGGTGAGAGCTAGAAACTTGACATTCCCAATAAACACTGAACATTTCACTTCACTTTTCTAGTCCCATTTCCTCAACTATATTATAAATGTACTAGACTAGAGAATTTCCAGAGTTTATTCTGGATTGAAGAAAAAGCACTTCACATCTGAAACTCAGTAAAACGTATGCTGCTTTTACTCTGTCATCAGCATAATAAAAATAATAATCCTATAGCTCCACCACCTTGCAAAATAGAACTCGATTATTGGCTATTAGTTGGAGTAGTTACACATTTCACCAAATAAAATGATTTTTGCCGTGTTTTTCTATTTTGCTCTCTACTTCACCACTTGATAACAATTCTTATTGTTTAGCTTAGTAACCATGATGACATCCACTGTAAAGGTAAAACTGTGTAGCAGGTATACTGGGAAGGTAGGGTTGCTTCACTATACATTATGATCTAACACCATTTTGTTAACATAACACTAGTGAGGTAAAGCAATAAACTGAATTTTTAGAATGAAAGAGTTCACTTTGAACTTCATGAGGTCTCAACTACACTTCTGACATCAATCACCTGTTCCCAACTTGCCATTTGCAAGAAGTGAGGGTAGAAAAAAAATAAGAAAAAAACCCAAGGGAATCATTTCAAACAAAAGAAAACTCTCCTAAAATATACTACATATCTAATGATGATTCTAGAGCCTAAATCATGTATGCCTGATATCCAGCTGCAATGCAATTAAATGCTGACAGAAGGAAGAAACTATCTCAAATTTATTATTTTTCTAAAACTTAAAGATGTATTTGGGGCATAAGTTCACATCTATCCTTGAGATATTAGAGAAGCACTTTGACCTTTCTTAAAAAAATTTATTTTATTAGTACATGTTTGGAGTACATGGAGTTTACATTCATCTTAGGGAGTAAGTGCCTGCACTTAACACAGCTTGATTCTTTTTTAATCCCCTCCCCCTTCCCACCCACGTTCCTCTCTCCTCTAAGTCCCTTTTCCTCATTTTCATTCTTATTGTTATCTTCAGTTCATGTATATGATGTATAATGTTTACATTCATTGTAGATATTTGGCACAGGTGACACATCTCAAATCATTTTTAGTTCCCCTTCTCTTTATCGCATCTCCCCACCCTCATTCTCCTGGACCCCTTCCCACTTGCAAAAGATCTCCTTGTTTGTTTCTATCCACCCTTAAATTTGCTCTTTCTTGTACCTTGCCTTTCTAAAATGAGAGATACCATGTGGTATTTACTTGTGTATCTGATTTATTTCACCTAACATTATATTTTCCACATGCATCCATTTTCCTACAAGTGTCTCATATTTAGATACAGTATATGAAGTTGTGGCATGACAGTCAAGAGCGAATTCCTGAATTGTTTGCACTCTGTAAATGCATTGTTGAATATGGAAATTTCTTCTCATTACACTGTCCAATGCATCACTATTGAATTTGATTTTTGAAATCACTGTTTGACACATTGCTTTCACTTGAAAACCTCAACAGACATGTGAGATTAAGATTTATTGCTTACGTTTTCTGAATTTGAAGTTGGAGCAGGGAATGGGAACATAAGTGAAGAAAAGAAATGTCCTGAAAGTTGATGACACACAATTTATGATATTTGAAATTAATTCCAGAAACATGGTGCTGACATTTGGGTTGCCTAACCACTAGGCCTATTGGATGAGGACTTGAGTATTTTTCCTTTTAGGCTGAAAATATACTGTTTATTTGCCTACCAAATGTCTAGCACTGTGAATGCTTTCTTTTTAGGTAGGAAAGTTTCCTCACATCCTTGCCATTTTGCAAATATAGCTCAATTAAGCCAGCCCACAAATATTGCTTAAGCACCCATGAAGCACATAACATTGTGCACTTCATTATACATTGAGAATGTCTGAAGCCAGAGCTTAACCTGAAGCTCAAAAGTGGCTGTAGGCATACTGGGTTGTTGTGTCTTCAGAGTGCAACACCAGAAGTCCAGAGCCTTCTCTTGGTTCCACCTCCCTCCTATGACATTGTTCCTTTGAAATAATAGTGTGCCTAAAAAGTAAAGATAGTTCTTTCTTAAGTAACCTCAGGCTGCTTTAGGGAAATTTTAGATTTATTCATTAAATAAAAACACTATTTTGAAAGTTGAAAATGTTCTGTGACAAAAATTTTAAAAATCTATTTACTGAATGTATACTATTTCTTAAGCAAGTATCATGGGGGGTAATTTTTATTAATTTTGGTTTTAATAGAGATAAGGAAGGAGGTATTTTCCATGTGATTGTGACCTCTAATTTCAGGAAGTAGTGATGAGTTACAGGAAGAAACAGGAAAGCTGGGTAAGATTGGGCAAAAGAAAGAAGGAAATGTTTATGTAGGTTTTTTTCTTGGATGTAGAAATTCTAATTAAGCTTCTAACATGTGAGACTCCAAAAACAAATTTTTTTCAGTAAGAGAACAGAGGTTGAATATTTGCAATGGGAATGAAAAGAAGCAACACAGGCTAAATAGAGGACTCAGGGAACTAAATCAGTGGAAAGTGCTGAGGCTTAAAGGCCTTGGAGAAAGTGGAGTATTTCTATCTTGGCCATGACTTCTCTCCAACTATGGAATGTAACCCAAGTCTTTCTGATGTGTCTTTTTTTTTTTCCTGTTGCACCAAAATTTACTCCTGGTAGTAAGATGGGAACGAGCTGAGTGTGGTGGCACACACCTGTAATCCTAGCCCTCAAGAGGCTAAGGCAGGAGGATCACTGTGAGTTCGAGACCAGCCTGGGCTACATAACGAGTTCAAGGCCAGCCTGAATTACATAGTGAGACCCTATCTAAAAAAAAAAAAGATTGGAATAAAAGATAAATGTAAAAGTCATATATGGGATTTCTGCTCCCATGAGGCCATAATTACATCTATCACAATGGTAATCTGTATAATAAATTCGCAGTTATATAAGGGAACAATTTAAATTCTATATTCATGTATTGGGGTAACACAACATCATTATTTCATTTCTGCATATATTGAATTAGGTCATATTATAAAGAGCTGCAGAAAAGGCAAATTTAAATGTTTGGAGACAAATATGTATTTCCAAACAATGACCCAAACAAATAAATTCTTTAAAGCATAGTGACTTTGTTCAATCAGATAAAAACATCCTAATTTAAAAATTTTTATTAAATATAATTCTCTGCATGGGGGAATCATACAGTTACCTAAAAATAGACATATAGCCCTATGTGTGGGGAGCATACCTGTAATCCCAGAACTCTGGGAGGCTGAGGCAAAAGGATCTCAAATTCAAGCCCACAAAAAAAAAAAAAAATAGCTAGGGATGTAGGAGAGTGTGAAAGACCTGGGTTCAATCCCCAGTCCTGAGAGAAAAAAAAGAGGGGTAAAAGTTGTCTAATTGATACAAAGCTGTTCTTATTATATCCGTCTTAAGAAATTTCATGTAGAAGAGCTTTTACAAACTATCATAAAGTGTGGTAAGGATGGGTGAGAAAGTTTTACTAGCATTAAGGTACAACTGATAAAATATATGGAAATTGATTTTGTTTTTATCAGATTGTGGCCATGTATAGAACACATATGCTATATAGAACATATATATATGTAACATATATAATTATGGTCATATATAACATATATATATATATAAAACTGGTCAGGTTCTCAGAGTAAATTTATTAAAATTGATTGAACCATCAAGATTTCTTGCTTTCCTTTATCTTCTAGTATTTGACCACTATGAACTGATTAGTTAGACCATCGCCACATTTCATTAAATGGAAACATTGGAAAATAACATTAAGAGAGTTACTCACTCTTGAAATGAGTCTTAACTTGATTTCCACCATTCTATTACATTTTTTGTATCTGTGTTTGAGGTAGTATTGCGGGTGGTGCCAAAGTTTAGAAAGTCATATGTCATAGTAATACCCTGAGAGTGTCAAAGTAAAGGTAAGTTCTTAGAATTTTATGTTATTGAAGCTACTATGAAATCAGGCTCTTGGAAAAAAAGTCTATCAGCAAATAAAATTAAACTATCAAAGAATGTCAAAATATACAAGCAGTTCTTTATTTTGCAGTCTTATATTTTCTTGCTCACCTCTATTTAGTACATTCCTCTTCCAATAGAATGATGATGGAGGCAAAATAATATATGAATTATATCATTGCAGTTGGATAAATAATGATATGGTAGTAGTTTATATGTAATTTATGCTAGAAAAATAAGAAAGCTTTTTAAAGTCTGCCATTTTAGGCAGAGTCTGTTTTATTTCTCTATTTTGCATTTACTTATTCATTTATGTTTTTGAGACAGGATCTCCCTCTGTAGTTCAGACTGGCCTTGAACTCACTATGTAACCCAGACTAGCCTCAAACTACTAGTGATGCTCCTGTCCCAGCCTCCCAAGTGCTAGGCTTACAGGAATGTGTCACCATGGCAGGCTCCAGGCAGAGTCTCTTTATGGTGAGGAAAAGAAAGTTGGACTATTCAGAGTCCCCTGGAGGAAAAAAAAGATTGATTATATTCTAAGAACTGCCAGTAACATTTTGTATAAATCATTAACTCTGAAGAGCAAAAAACAAAACAAAAAAATCCCACCATGATGAAAAAAGGACAAGTCTAAGAGTTCTCAGAGAAGGTCAACTATGTTTGACTCTGAGGGAAAAAGTATTGAAATTAAATAAAATTATTTGTATGCACATTGGGTGAGATAAAAGATGAATAATTAAATATTAGTCACTTTACTTCTGGAGTAGAGAAGAGGTTCAGGAGAAGGGAGGAGGATAGGGAGAGGGGCTAAAGGGATTGAAAATGATCAAGATATTTTATATGAATGAACCAATGTTCCAAAATGAACTTCACTATTCTGTATTCCTAATATGCACTCATTAATTAGGTAACTTTTAGAGATTGCGACTTTGAGGTCCTAAAAGTGGGCAACTTTTACTGAGTTCTCACATTGTGCATTGTGCAAAGTGCTTATTTTGGATTTTATATTTTCATCTTATAAGAGAATAATGAGGTAGGTACTATTACTATCATCATCTTTCCATTAACAAATATGGAAACTGAGAATTGAAGAGCTCAAGTTTTGAAACAAATTAACAAAAGTAGTAAATTAGTTCCACCACTCCCAGCTCAGAGGTAGGGGCTTCCTGGCCACCTTTCCACTGCTCCCGGCCCAAAGGAAGGGGATTCTGGGCTGCCTTTCCACTGCTCCCAGCCCAGAGGAAGGGGCTTCCGGGCCACTGTTCCACCGCTCCCAGCCCAGAGGTAGAGGCTTCCGGACCACAGTTCCACAGTTCCCAGCACAGAGGAAGAGAGCCATGCAGGCACCAAAAGCACCGCCCCCATTGAAATGAGAAGACAAGTAAACAAGTCTCAAAAACAGACTTCCAGATCACCTACAGCAACTCCAAAGGGAAAGGAGATGGAACAATCTGATACTCAAACACCTGGATTCCCTGAACTGGCAAAAAAGAGGATCTGGAAAAAATGAAATCAGAAATAATTTCTCAGATAACAGCAGAGATTGTGCCCATAGTGCAAGACATGATTAATAAATCTAGAGAGGACAACAGATAAAAAAATAGAGGAGCTGAGGAACATGATGGAATACCAACATAGAAAACAAATGGAATCCATAAAACAGATACAAACAGATTTTCAGGAGATTAAAAACTCCATCAAAAGTCTACACAGCAGAAGGAGCCAATGTGAGAACAGAATTGCAGATATAGAATATAAGATTGCAATTAGTGACTAGGAAAAGAAAAATTGCTTCAAAATTATAAGGGACCATGAGAAAGCAAACCAGCAGCTTCTAGACAATGCAAAGAAGAATAACATAAGACTGATTGGAGTCAATGAAGAAACAGGAGAGAATGCAGATGACACAAAAAAATTGTTCACAGAAGTAATGGCAGAAAACCTCCCAAGCAGGGGAAAAGAACTTGACATACAGATAAGTGAGGCATATAGGACTTCAAATAGACTTGATCAAAAAAAAATCTACACATAGGCATATAATTGTTAAGATTCTAGAAACCCAAGAGAAGAACAAAGTTCTACAAGCAGTTAGAGAAAAGAAACAAATCACATACAAAGGAAAGCCCATAAGAATCACAGCAGACTTCTTAACACAAACCCTGAAGGCAAGAAGAGCTTGGAGTGACATATTTCTAGCCCTAAAGGAAAACAGTCTCAAAACCAGATTGATGTTCCCTGCAAAGGTCTCTTTCAAAATTGATGCAGAAATAAGATACTTTCATGACAAAGAGCACCTTAGGAACTTCATGAATACCAAACTAGCACTCCAAAAAATTTTAGATAATATCCTAGGAACAGACAATGAGGCTCACAACACCAAGAAGTACAGCAGAATGAATCTATCGGGTGGCAAAAGAAATTACATGTAAAGGGGGAGAATCCAACAAAAAGAAAAAGTCATGAAAATGATAAGTCAATGAGTACCAGTTATAACCATCCATGTTGATGGGCTCAATTCACCAATTAAAAGAAATAGACTGGCAGAATGGGTCAAGAAGCAAAATCCAACAGTATGCTGCATACAAGAAACACAATTCAAAAAGAAATTCATAGATTGAAAGTAGAAGGATGGAAAACACTACTCTATGCGACAGGAACCCCCAGAAAAGCAGGAGTAGCTATCCTCTTTGGAGATCAAGTGGATTTCAACCAACACTGATTAAGAGAGACAAAAAAGGACACTACATCCTTGTAAAGGGAACAATCCAACAGGAAGAGATGACAATCATAAATATCTATGCACCAAACACTAGTGAGTGCAATTATATAAAACAAATATTAATGCACATGAAAAGTTATATATGCACTAATACAATAATAGTGGGGGAACTCAATACCCCACTGTCACAAATAGATGGATCAACTAGACAAAAAATAAGCAATGAAATACTAGAACTCAATCGAACTCTTGAACAAATGAACTTAACAGATGTTTACAGAGTCTTCCACAACACAAAATCAGAATACAAATTCTTTTCAACTGCACACAGGTTGTTCTCCAAAAAAGACCACATACTTGCTCATAGAGCATATTTAAGTAAGTGCAAAGGAAATCAAGTTATCCCCTGTATATTATCAGAGCATAGTGCCATGAAATTGGAGATCAATAGCAAAAGAAATGACAAAAATTACATAAGCACATGGAACTTGAACAACACACTTCTGAATAACCAATGGGTCACAGAGGAAATTAAACAAGAAATCAAACAGTTCCTTCAATTAAATGACAATGACAGTACAACATATCAGAATCTATAGGACACAATGAAAGAAGTCCTATGAGGGAAATTCATAGCAGTGAATACACACATTAGGAAAACAGAGTGAGTCCAATTAAACAAAGTGATGCTGAACCTCAAGCTTCTAGAAGAAGAAGAGCAAGACAAACCCAAAGCTTATACAAGGCAGGAAATTATAAGGATCAGAGCAGAAATCAATTCAATGGAGACTAAGAGAACAATATAAAAAATTAATAAAGCCAAGACTTGGATCTTTGAAAGAATAAACAACATTGGCAAATCCTTAGCCAACCTTATCAGAAAAAGGAAAGAAAAGGCCCAAAACCATGCATTAGTAATGAAAAGGGTGAAATTACAACATACCCAGCAGAAATCCAGATGATCAATACCTGCTTCCAGAACCTATACACCAATAAGATGGAAAACACAAAAGAAATGGACAGTTTCCTAGATACGTATGAATTACCAAAGTTGAATGAAGAAGACCTAAAAATTCTAAATAACCCAATATCAACCAATGAAGTTGAAAACGTAATTAAAAACTTACCAACTAAGAAAAGCCCAGGTCCTGATGGCTTCACTGCTGAATTCTACAAGACATTTAGAGAGGAACTACTGACAATACTGTTTAAACTCTTCCAGACAATTGAAAAGGAAGCAACAATACAAATTAATTCCTAGAAGCAAGCATCACCTTGATCCCCAAAGCAGAGAAAGACCCAACCAAAAAAGAGAAGTATAGGCCAATCTCACTAATGAACATAGATGCAAAAATCCTCAATAAGAGACTGGTGAATACAATGCAGAAGATCATCAAGGAGATGATATACCCTGATCAAGTGGGATTCACCCAGGGATGCAGGGATGGTTCAACATATGCAAATCAATACATGTACTACACTATATCAATAGAGCCAAGGACAAAATCCATAGGATCATCAAAATAGATGCAGAAAAAGCATTTGATGAAATCCAGCATGTATGTATGATAAAAATTACCAAAAAATTGGAATAGGTGGTCTCTACCTCAATCTGATAAAAGCCATCTATGAAAAGCCAACAGCCAATATTATACTAAATTGTCAAAAATTGATATCCTTCACACTAAAATTGGTAACAAGACAAGGATGGTCATTATCTCCACACTTCTTCAATATAGTATTGGAAACATTAGCCAGGGCAAGTACACAAGAGAAAGAAATAAAAAGAATACAGATAGGAAATAAAGAAGTCAAACTGTCATTATTTCCAGATGACATAATATTCTATATAGAAGACCCCAAGAAATCCACTAAATGTTTTCTAGATTTAATAACCAAATTCAGTAGAGTAGCTGGATACAAGGTCAACACACAAAAATCAAGAGCTTTCCTCTACAC
>NW_004624803.1:10827091-10837510 GCF_000247695.1 Heterocephalus glaber | reverse complement strand
TGATACTCTTAAGTGAAATAAATAGGACACACATGTATAAATACCAAATAGTTTCTCTAGTCTGAGAAACTGAAAGTGTAAATAAGGACTAAAAGTTATAATAGATAATGTGAAATGGGCAGAAAAGGGGCAAAGGGGAAGGTGAAGTGGGAGGAGTAGGGGTAGGAGAATGGAAAGAATGGAATGGGATTAATACGAGAAAATGGAAAAATGGAAATGAAGTCTTTGTAAATAGGGAGGGATGGAGGGGTTGAAGGGAGGGAAGGGAGAAAAATAAGAACCAAGAGAGATTATGTGAAAGTTCAAATTTCCAATGATGAATGTCATTATATTGTATACCTGAAATGTACCAAAAAATCAAATTTTTAAAAAAGTAATAAATTATGAAGTCATGAGTCAAATCAAATTTGCTTAGGCCTTGGATGTGTGCTCTTAATCCTACTATACCCTATTCATTTTACCATCTCCAACCCAGTTTCAAAATATTATCAACTAGGTTATCCTGTTGTAAAGTGTGTCAGCTCAAGACAAAAGTGTCCATCTTCAAGAAAAAAGTGCTAAGTTGAGGTCAATGTTAGAGATCATTAATGATGTATCCCTCCAGCATATTGGTTTCCTTCATGATGGTCACTAAGCCTAGTCTGCAGGTCTTTTTCTGAAACTGAGTAAAATTTCAGAAGTGGATGGGGACAAGCAGATATGTTTTATAGGAGACTTGAAGCTCATGATTACATTCTTTCTTATTATCCTGGAAGCCTGGAGAGGTAGCCCTTCACTCTCTTCTAGTGGCCAGGGACCCTTCTCCAGGTTCAGGGATATTTTTTCCTCAGTCATTACTTACAGTGGGAGCCCCAGGTGGAGGAAGACTCTAGTGAGTCATTGAAAGTTTGTGCCTTCCTTTGGGATGATTGCTATCTGATTGGTGGCTATATGAAAGTGTATGCTTTCTAATGAATGTATTTCTAAGAGCATGGTGAAGAGTAGAATGTATAAAACCTAGGGAACTTTTTTTCTCTCAGACTAAGAACAGAACTTCTGCCAGAGACTGAGCTTGAATAATTCACATATAAGAGCTAAGTGGCTATAATTTTGGAGGTTAGAGTGTGGCAGAAGAAGATAGTTAAACAGATGGATGTTTACAATAAGGATTTGATTCCAAAATGAAGAGAGGAATACCAGCTGAGCTGTATAAGTAAAATTCTCCTTATATTGTTCTCATTAGATGACGAAGCAGATTTCAACAGAACTTTAAGCTTGAAGCTTTCTTGGTCCTTAACCTTTACAAGAGTTTTGTGATCAGCCAAGTTGTTTTTATCTTGTCACAAAATAAAGTGTTCTAATGATAATAGAAAATCAGCTATAAGCCTTAGATTAGATGACTAAAGATTCATTAGTCTTTAAAATTACTTTGTAAAGTTTTTCAGGAGGTGGTACCCAGATCTTTTTATTTTGAATACACTCTCAGACTGCATAGTAAAGTTCAGTGAACATATTATACACAAGGACATTGGGGATAAATGTCAAGCCAAAATTTCAATATAGATTTTTTGATATGTTGCCCACACTCACGTTCTCTGTTTATTATCAATATCCCCATTCTACAAATATATATTATGACAAAATTAGAAATATACTGAAAACTTATCTGAATCACCTTTATAGTCTCTTTTGGGACCAGCATAGTGTATTTTACAGAAGGGTGTGTAGCATAATTTCTGCTGGAACTAAAACAATATGTGCAAAAGTGACCTATGTCCAAATGACAAATTTTGACAAGAGCTCTGTGCATATGTACCTTGATGAAAGGGATTGACTATGACAGCCTGTTAAACTAATGCTGAGAGAGGTTGGCTTTGCAAAATTGTACCACCTAAGTGATTTTTAATGCTGACTATTTAAGAAGGTTGTACTGTGCAGAGATAAATATTTCCAAAGGATAGAAATATTAGTATGACTATTTTATTACTCTCTGCTGAATGAGTCATTTAAGGAACTTGAAAGAGTATATTTTTTGAGGTACTGTAGTTTGCTGTAGTGTTGCTGGCATGGCCAAATATAAAGATGGTTTTGAGAGAGCCTCATACTTTCAGGAAGATGTCTAGAACATGTACAAATATTTCCTGACTTGGAAAATTGGCAGCTTTTAGAAAGAAAAACACATATAAATAAGAGCCTACAAATGATCTTGCTTCTCTTAGCCTTCCACACACGTTTTCCAGTTGCTGTAATAGGTTATTTAACTACCTTAAATTTTATCATTTCAAAAGAAATTAATGGTCCATAATTTTAAACTCTAAAATTACTCTTTTTAGTAATGTGAATTTTGCAGGGTCTATACTATCTCATACACACACTTATTTTAACCAACTTCTCTTGATCTGCTAGGTGCTTTTCCAGTTCCATGTCCAGGGAAGCTCATATATGACAAGGACCTATGTATATGCTTGATTTAAATCATTTCATACTTGAAGAACATACTGTACTAAGAGGTAGAGTTATCCTCTCATCAACTATACTTAGGGCAGAAATAGTAGACATTAATAGAAAGGTGAAAACTAGTTGAAGGGAAGTGTAAAATAGAGGGGTAATACTTATAAGGAGGAGAGTTTGTGTTTACTTTAGCAAGTGTAATGAGAACATTGGTTTGATGATTTCTTCAACACCACATCTACCAAACCCCTAAAATATGTAGAAAAAATTACCTGATTGGTTATTTGATGGAAATTACCAAAAATATTTGTCCACATCTGGTACAAGTAACTTTACTAAAATAGAAAATAGATATCTTACCTTGCATCCAAAATGCTATTAGGGGCATCTCAGCCAGATCTCAATGCCTGGACTCAAGGGAGAGAAATTAAAGAAGCTTCGCATACTGTTAACTTCCCTCCTTAAGACCATTTAGAGGGGATGCTCTGGTATGAGGCCAGAACTTTCCAGGTAAACACTCTGAACTCCTTCCACCATTTTGGATCTAGCAGTGGCATCAGTAATAGATGCACTGGGTTAGTAGTTTGCAGAAATTCGCTAAAATATGGCCAGTTAATTTATATAAGATAGTTTGTTTAAAGAAAAAATGGCAAAGTAATATTTCCATGAGGCAATTGAGTCTGAGTTTTAAAGCCTCCTTCGCTCTCTACAAAACAAGAGACTGTGTATTTTTTTAAAAAGCAGAGTCTGCTTCTCCACAGCAATTTTTTAAAAATATGGTTGTGTACCCTCAACTCCTTCTGTAAGTGTTCATAACTTTTGGTTTCTGTCAGAGTTGTGAATCTTGCCAATTACTCACATTTTATATATCATCACACACTTGGTAGAAAGCTAAAATTCAGTTTGTATGAATTATGGTATGACTTAGTGCCCGAGAATTGCCCCTAGGTTTATGCAACTTTCCCTCTATTTTCATTAAAATATGCAGTAAAAAATGTTGATCCACGCAATTTTATTTAGCCCTAATCAAAATGCTCATTCTGGAAATCTATGAGGGCAAAAATGAGATAATGTGCATTACTTCTCTAATGTTTTCTGCAGAAACATTCTGCTACATCACATTCTGTTGGCTGGCTCTGTATTTTGTGGCTTTGTTTATTCAAATCTTATATTCCAAGGCTTTGATGATCAGGTAGGGAATGGAAGAAATACAGCATGGGAATAAAAAAGAGGTAAATAAAAGAAAATTAGAGACCTTAGGACTTGGGATGCTAGGCTTGGCAGATAAAAACACAGGATATCCAGTTAAATTTGGGTTTTGCTGAAAAAAAAAATTAATGTCAGTATGCCCCCAAAGTTGTATACTTATACTAAACATTATTTGTTTATTGAATTTAACTGTGTATGCTCTGTATTTTTATCTGCACTCTTATACAGAGCCAACTTTACTCAGGCCATGGATTTACCTCCCCCTAACCGTGTGTTAAGAAACAAGAGGGAGACTGCCTATCCCACCCACAGTGGTATGTGATAAAATGCTGGATTGGCCTAAGAAGCTTCCAAATGGTGGGGAGGTTGTGGTCTTATGATCCTACAATAGTTGCTACTGTTCCCTGCCTCTTCTAGCCAATGTTTTGTGCTTCCTTCAGATTTCCATAGCAAAGTTGCTCTGCTGGAAGCTGTTGTGGTCACTAAGTCTGGGTGAATACTCTCCTCACTGATGGGCTGGGTCAAGGAAATAAGCTTTTCCTTTACAAGCCAAAGAGAGCATATGCTTGCTCAGTTTCTTAAGCTAGATAAGGAAATCAAACTTACTATGATTTTTGTCCTTACTGTTCAAGGAGAAGGGTGTGGCCTGGTAAACAGACTGGTCACTCCTCAGTTTAATTGTGCTTAATATAGGTCCAAACACCTACTGCAAATGTAATAAGCATAAATCAATGATGTGGACTTTTTTATGAAAGCCATGTTCTATGGTCACAGACCAGGCCACCACTGGCTTCAATCTACAGATTGGTCAACAAAAGACCAACCATGTTTATAGCACCCCATCAAAAGTGGTCTGTTTCTATGCATTGTGTGTTAAATCATTCATTTTACCCATGGTCATTGGAAGTTTACCTTAAAGAAGGATGCAAAGGGCATGGCTGATCTATGTATGGCATAAAATTGAGGCTGAGTACCAGAAGAACTGCTTTAAATCTAACCACCTCATCATGCTCCTACTAATTCTATTAGCATGGCCCAGAGACTATACTATTTTCTCTGTTTTTCAAATGTTTCTTCAAGGCTGGTTTACAATCTCCACAAAAATAATGCTTCTTGAAATTCTAAGAAGATTTATAAAAGGAATAACACTATGCTGGAAGTCTCCCATTCATGTCGCATTGCTAGTTAGGCCTCCTCTGAATTTACCAAGAGGCTCAGTGGAAGGAGAAATAGATCCATAGATGGTGTCCTACATCTCCCATCTCTCAAGTCACACAGTGAGCGGTAGAGCTAGCTTTGAAGCCAAATCCCACACTTTTAGCTATGCGATATAAAACTACAGAATCATTAAATACAAAAAGGGGCACAGTTCTACATGACAAATCAGTAGAAACCTGGAAGGTGGTTTCCACCAAACTCCCAAGAATTGTTTATGATGAGTATCTAGTATACAGAACTCTTCTAGTTTTAATAGTATTGTTTTTCTCCAGTAAGTCCCAAAGAGCCTTTCTGATAAAGACAGAAAGAATTAGTCAATTGTTTTATCATTCAATTGGCAAAGACAAATTGCATGATGCTTCTTATGAAGAATATTAGAAACTATATGAAAAGTTAACCATTCACGAAGTGCCTTTTCTGAATGGTAATATTTAAGAATTATTCAGTTAAATTTTCTCACTAAGAGTTTGCTTTAAAAATGAAAAAATAAATTTTATATAAAATCTTTCAGCAGAAAGGTGGCCAGTAAAAAATATAGGTTCAGAACCAAGAAGGACAAATAAATTAAACATTCTGTAGGTACTGTGCTACAGAATTTCAACATGGAAACCTTTTCTCTCAAGAAGCTAGACAATAGACATGACAGGGTAGGTATCAGTTTGGATTCATGGAATGCATTTTGTTTAGTTAATTAAAATTTACATAGAAACTTATTTTGACCTGAGTTTGGAATATCCTTATATAATCAAGTTATCCCTTCCCTTGCCATGCCACAGTGGGAAATGTATGCTTTGGTGTTACACAGATCTGAATGTAACTCATGGCTTCATGAAGTGAGTGACAAGAAGATGGGTCACCTCACCTCACTAAGGCTCAGTCTCACAAAAACAATGAGGACAATAAAATCTAGTATTATGTAATGCAGATGTTATTATCACATGGAAGAACATTCAAAAGTCTTTCATCAATACTGATAACAATATAAAATATTATTACAATGGGGAGAGAATTGATGGAAGAATGTGTTTCTTTAATACAAACTTTAATTTTGATATTCATTATGCACAAAGCTGAAGCAGATGAGGAAGAATCAAAGTACTATATATTGCAAGAGACAGCTGGAAAGACTCTAGAGGTTGTATATCAATCTTTAAGTTACAGATGACAAAACTCAAGAAAGGAAGTGAATTGCTTAAGGTCGAATAACAAAAGATGTAAAGCCTCACTTTGCTATAGAAATACCATGTTCTTATTCTTTGCTAATTCGTTCCCAGATATCCAAGGCTTCCCAGATATTAATGAGTATGCTCAGTTCCAGTTAGCTATACCCTAAGTATCCTGACTCTTCTTAGGGAGCTTAAGATAAAATATCTCATTATTATGAAGTAAATGAATGAGAATATATAATAGATTATGGATCTCAGTATTGCATTCTCTACATGGTAATCTACAATTTGACATGAATTGAGAAACTATTTCAGCAATGCTGTCAGCAGAAGCAGTAGTAGGCCTGGACTTGCTGCCACCTCCTGAAGCAGAATGCCCTTATATTTCTATATTTCTTAAGTAGGAGTACACAGCAAAATCTTATGGAAGAATCCTTTGAACATACAAATCCTCAAGATCCAACTAAAAATGTTTTGATTTGGAAGCAGTGATTAGATGGACTTTGCATTCTAGGTGTAGACTAAAAATTTCAGAGAGGGTTCATTTTTTAAGATATTATTTAAATTAAATAAATGGGTTGAGAAGGCAGAGATTTGACTTAATATGATGTGATTTAGAGGAAAGATACTCCAGACTAAAAATACCACAGATCAGCTGGCCCCATTTCTCAAAATTACCACTGTATCAGAGATTCATTCTTTCAGCCTTCTTACCAAAAATCATCTGTTCATTTGCATATGATAAATTAAAGACATTATATCAATGTCTTAAACCAATGATTAATACTTTAGCAAGAATGAAATTAGTTCTTACCTTAATCCCAAGGGAAATGATCCACAAGGAGGGTAAATTATTTTTAATGGTTGTGAGAGAGTTGAGAAGAAGAGTTTTGTAACAAGGGGAGTTGTTTTCAAAGAGAGAAAATCCAGACGTAGCACCTCTGTAGGAGGAAAAGAGCCTTGAAGGGGTATGTGCAAAGGGCAGGGGATGAAAGCAAAGTACATTTTTACTACAGGTTATCTGATTGCCCTGATGGAGGCATCCTGCTTCTCTCATTCTTACAGGCTTAAGTCTCTCCAGCTTTGAATGAGCCACCACTGACCCTGGTTCATTTAAATGCAAAGCCAAAAAAGGGAGAAAGGCTGGAGGGATTTAATCCTACATTTCGGGTTACACAATATTAAACAGCTTATTGATTTGTCCCACTCAGAGAAGAGAAAACACACAAGCTGCATATTCAAAGCAACAGTTTGAGTTCATTTGTCAGTTCAAGGAAAACAGTTATACCATGTTGAGCCAATGGAGAAACAACTTCCTCAATTTCTTTGAAAATGCATTTTGTTTACTCACCTGAAACTCATCTAGAGTTGTGAGACCTTTTAAATTTCCCTTGGATAGGAGAACTGACCTTTGGGTCAAATATTGTCAGATTCCTTCAATATACTAAAAGTATAGAAGTCTTGGAAAACACAGAAATCTACGCTAAAGACTATGTAAAGGAAGTGGAGAAATGGTCATGAACATTTGACTGTTTTAAGTTAACTGACAGTGAAATAGGGAAATGTCTGGTCAGAGATGTAAACTATTTTGGGGGACTTTGGACATTGGCAGCCAGGAATTCTACTATTCTTTTTATTTATCTTTCTAGATATCTCTAAAGTCTATATGTGCAAATGTCTTTCAGAGTAGCCTATAGTTTTGGTATGATATTTTTTAAAATGTGGCTTTGATTCTTCTGTTCTTTGATCATACAGTTGCTGTTAGGTCAGATAACTTAAGACTTGGACTTAATATTTTTTTCCTCTTTTTCTCTTTTTAGCCATGTAAAACAAAGATAAAACCACATATCAAATCTAAGCAGCAGTATTTAAACCAAGTCAAATTATGAACTATTTCTCACCCCTTCCCTCCAAAGTTAGCATGTATTCCCTGTAGCAGCACCCATGTTTTCAATCAAGGAAGCCAGGTGAAATGGCATGAGTGTGTACCACCTGCTTTAGGGAAACCCAAAAGCCGGGACTAAAACCATGGCAGATAAAACACTAGAATTAAAATCTAGTCACTATAGATTACTGGAAATCTGCTCAAATTTCCTCAAATTCCCCCAAATCTTAACAGTTATGGTGGCAAAGGAAGGAGGAATGCAGTCACTTAAAATTTTTTTTGAAATATTCCTATTACAGTACACTCATGTGAACTTCAAATCTATAGTCAAGCAATGAAGTATTACAGTTATGGATCTTTTGTATTTTTTTCCACTTGCCATGTCCTGGTCATCATAGGGATGAATCTTTGGTATTTTTTATGAACTTTTAGGAGTGGTTGATTCTAAGTTTCTATTTTCACATATTATTTCTCTTAGCTTAGTGATTTTCAAGTTTGTCCCATGGACCAGCTGCATAAGTCCTGTCCAGAAACTTGTTAGAAATGTCAAATTCTTGAGGAGTGCACCAGAAATACTGTATCATAAACTTGAACTCCTAAGTAGGAATGCCAGATGGAGTAGGGGAAATAAGCAATCCATTCTAACAAATCAGGTAGTTCTGGGCATTTACCAAGTTGAAGAGTCACTTAACACATTTCTTAGTTATTCCCATCCTAGGGCATGCTCTTTTATCACTTTATTGTACATAACAACCTCACTTAAAATCAGGTACTAACAAGAAATTCACATTAATATTGGAGTTTCGTGGTGATTTGGCAACACTCATTCTTCCCTTTCCCAAATCTCATGCATATGTATGTGCACAAGCACTCTTGCATCTCTTGAATATTCCAGGAAAGGGAAAGCGAACTGAATATCACTCTCCCACTGGGCAAATTCCAGGAAAGTGTGAGGTAGGCAAAATTTAGGTAAATTATATTCCAGATTAAAATTTTAAAATATATAGATTTGAGGAGGCTATTTGAGACTCTCCTTCACAATAAAAATAAACTATAATCTATGAAAATACATCTTTGAGCATTGATAAAAGCAAATACCCTGATTTCTCTGCCCCCAGACCATAAATCTCTAGAAGTTCAGAAATACATGTAGCCCTCGTTTTGATTATAGAATTAGTTACTTTTCTTTGCTCTTCATATGCATCCTGTGAGTGAATAGGAAACTTAAGCAATTGTTTCCTTACATCTTAATACAAATTTGAGTAGCATTTGGAGGCTATCTCCACAAAGTTATATCTTGTCAAGTTAGTGACAGTGGCTTCATGTAATGGTTTAGAGTACTGTGACAACATGCTACAGTAAATTTTCCTGTGATGATGGGTTAGAATTCCCATATATTTCTGCAGAAATTTCAGATCTGCAAATCTAGACAAGATTTTTTTAAAAGGCAGAAGTTGAGGGTGGTGACGGATGAAGCTATAAGATGCTTCTTTTGATAGGATTTAAAGAATGAGATACTTTGCTGATTATTTACAGATTCTTCTAAAGTTTTCCAGCTAAACAGATTGGCTTATTATTTCAGTCAATTTGGTTAATTAATTTAATAATAATAAAAAACTTTTCCAACCAGTTGTTTGGCTAAATTAATTGTTTGGTTGATGTTTATACTGGCTAATTATTTCATTCAAGACAGCCTGATGATAAAACGAATGTTGAATATGTTTCTAATAAGGAACTGAGGCGATATTAATATACGAAAGCCACATGAATGTAAATTTGTGTTTGGTTAACAGGCTTCAGATTAAACACAATCATTTCAGTCACAGAAAGCATAAAGTCATTTATAGTCTACTACATTTCATTTATGTTTCTTTTAAACTGCACCCAAGTTGACTCAAGCAAGTTTCATTCTGTTCTGATACAAAACACTTTTTTTGAATACTTTTATTGGTACATTTTAGGTATGCAATACATTTACATTTCTCATTGGTAAATTGTACCTTTACATGATGTATCTTGGTTCTTATTTTTTCTCCATTACATGCACTCCCTTCACCCCTCCACCTTTCCATATTTACAAAGACTTTGTTTCCATTTTTTCTATTTCTCATAATTTTTCCTTTCTGTTCTTTCCCTTCCCCTACCCCTCTCACTTCCCCTACCCCTTTGGACCTTTTCTTCCTGTTTCACATTATCAATTATTCATTGTAATCTTTGGTACATTTTAGGTATACAATATAATGATATTCATCACTGGAGATATGCACCTTTACATACTCTCTTGGTTCTTATTTTTTCCCCTTTCCCCTGCCCTCCCTTCAGCCCCTCCATCCCTCCCTATTTACAAAGACATGGTTTTCATTTTTCCATTTTCTCATATTAACTCCATTCCCTTCTGTCCTTTCCCCTACGCCTACTCCACCCACTTCACCTTCCCCTTTGCCCCTTTTCTGCCCATTTCACATTACCTATTATACCTTTTAGTCCTTATTTACACTTTCAGTTTCTCAC
>NW_004624803.1:10765088-10821806 GCF_000247695.1 Heterocephalus glaber | reverse complement strand
TCTTTTCCTGGTCACTAATTGCAATCTTATCTTCTATATCTGAAATTCTGTCCTCACCTTGGCTCATTCTGCTGTGTAGACTTTCAGTGGAGTTTTTGATCTCCTGGAAATCTGTTTGCATCTGTTTTATGGATTCCATTTCCTATGTTGGGATTCCTTCATGTTTCTCAGCTCCTCTCCAGATTTATTAATCATGTCCTGCACAATGAGCACAATCTCTGCTGTCATCTGAGAAATTACTTCTCATTTCATTTTTTCCTGATCCTCTTTTGTTGTCAGTTCAGGGAGTCCAGGTGGTTGAGTATCAGAATGCTCCATCTCATTTCCCTTTGGGGTTGCTGTAGGTGATCTGGAAGTTTGTTTTTGAGACCTTTTTTAGGTGTCTTCTCATTTTGACCCATGTGGGTTGCTATTCACACCTGCATGACTCACCTCCTCTGGGCTGGGAACAGTGGAAGGGAGGCCCAGAAGCCCCTTTCCTTTGGGCTGGGAACAGTGGAAGGGTGGCCTGGAAGCCCCTTCCTCTGGGCTGGGAGCAGTGGAGCCTGGTACATAACAGTTTAAGTGAACATTCAGGTATGAAATGTTCTGCTTCTTCCAAGGTTGCATTTTAGTACTTACAGGGGGACCTCCAGTAGTAGTAGCTCTTTTTTTTTTTTGGTACCGGGGATTGAACTCAGGACCTTGTGCTTGTAAGGCAGGCAGTGACACTGAGCTAAATCCCCAACAGCTCTTTATATTCTTATTTTAAATAAATAAAAACTAGATTGCCTTAGCTAGCTGCATAAAATATTAGAGAAAATATTGTAACATTTCAGATGAGGGATTTGGAGTCACTCATGCATGGGTTTTAAGTTTAGTTATATCAATTTCCCTTTGACAACTAGCAAATTACTTAACCTGTTTCAGCAACAGATTTCTGCATCTGTAAAATTAGATGATAATGTTCACCTCATAGGATGCATCTCTTGGTCACTAAGGAGCACTCAGCAAATGTTAGTTATCCCTTTTCATGGCAAAGGACTAACTTTACAATTGAGAATCTAATCTTAGTTAAGAAGCATACACACTGTCCTGTACCAGTGACCTCTAAGAAAGAAACTATTTGTCTTCTTGCCAAGTCAATCTTAACCTGTGGGTATAGGTAATATATAAGCTATTGAACAGAAGAAAGAAGTGGAAATGACCTGAGGTTGGTCTCCCTGTGCTTTAATTACCTTTAATTTTTTTATTTTAACTTTTAAGCCCAATATATATAAGCATAAAATATGCACAAAATAATAGGTTATTATATAATGTTCAATACATGTATACATTGCATAATGTTTAATTAGATTAAATATACTTATCTCCTCAAACTTTTTTATTTCTTGGTGAAAAGTTCCACAATCTTTTCTTCTAGCTTTTTGAAATGTACTGTACATTACTGTTACCTACTGTGTGTGTAATAGCATCCCACATTTTCTTGCTTCTACTGTAAGTGTAACTCAGTGCTCAGTGATCAACCTTTTTCCCCACTCCTCCCCAATCCTACTCTCCCCTCAGGCTCTGCTAACCATTACTCTCACTTTCTGGGTGTGCTCTGGTTTATTTAAGTGGTAAAAATCAGTTTTTACTCAATGGAGGAAACAATACCCAACACTAAGATGGAAGTACAGAACTTTGAGGGAGGAAATAAAAACTAGAATTGAGAGAAAGAAGGGAAACTTCTTCTATAGAAGCATGCAGAAGTAATTGTATTGAAATACATACTGTAAAATAAAGAGAGCTGTAGAGTTGGTTTGTGGAAATGGAGGAGGAAAAGATATTGAAATTATTCTCATTGGAAAGAGCGAGGATAGGGAGTTTCTAGAAGCTTCTCCTCATTCTTTCTCATTTCTACCTGGGAGACAAGTCTGCATTTGCAGAATGAATAATTTATTATCGCTTCAGGTGACTGACTCCTGAATGATAAGTGTTATCTAATGTATAAAACAAAAGCATAAGGAAAATTATTGGCAGTATAAACCTAGGCACATTCATGCTTCACTTTGTTTTGGAGACAGCAATATTTTAAAATTTGGCTCCAATTCTGTCAGAAAGAAGGTAACTTGTGATCCACTAAACCACTCTAGATACCATTTTATATAAGAATTAGAACATGTAATGAATGTATTGACACAAAACTTAATTCTTTTTCTTTTTTTGGGGGGGGAGGGTACTGGGAATTGAACTCAGGAACTTGCTCTTGCCAGGCAAGCGTGGGCACTGCTGAGCTACATCCCTGGCCCACAAAACTTAATTCTTAGCATCATTGTCATATAACTTTTGTTAAGGAGAAAATTTAAATATATTAAAAATCATTAATAAATTGTCACTTTATAGTTATTAATCAATCAACACTTGTTGTAGATTTCCTCTCAGCCATTTAATCCATGAAAATGGAAAATTTACCTTACCTATTTCTTTTTAAGCTTTATTTTTATCAACCACACTCAGAGAGTTTGGGGCAGTAACATTTTTATTGCTTCTATGGATCTTTTTCCTGTAATCAATCCTCCTTTGGTTAAAATGGACATATATTTGGGCAATTTTGCCAAAGCCTCAAGTCAGTATCTTATGAAAGTATACCTAAATAAGTTACATAGGTACAGTAATAGTTACAACAAGTTTGAAAATTATCACAAAGCTCTGCTAAGACAGTGCCTAGGTATCTAAAAGAAAACTCCCCCTAAAATCCTTGTCCTTAAAGGAAATTTAAATTCTGAAGTCTTGTTATTGTTCACTTTTGCCCCTTGATTTTCAATGATAGATAAACAGTCTGTAATAAAGTAATACTAATGCTTCAGGAATGCCATCAAACAAACTCATTTTAATCCATTATGTTATAAAGTTGGTGCTCACGCACATAAGATGCTAAACATCTAGATATATAACCACATTTGAATGTTACAGCATTGCATTTATATTTTAAGTGTACATGCTAGCTATTTTAGAAGATTCTTGAATACAATGGTAGCAGAAACAATAGCAATGTTCATTATGCTTGTAGGCTATTCCAGTTTTGTTAAAGAGAGGAACATAATATGACAGACTAAGGATACCATTGCCCTAGGACCACTGGCTAGAGACAGAAATGGGGACCTCATGACCACTTACAGAGGTGAAATGGCTTGACTTCCTTACACACAACATTATGCAAACCTGACTATCCATATATAGGGCTTCTTCAAATAGATGCTAAATTACATAGATTTGATAAGTGAGTATGTTGTTAGCGGTCAAAGAAGTTATTTGACCAAACATATAGTAAATAGAAATACTACATAATGGTTTAAAACATGAGATTAGGAGTCAAGAGTTTCTGGATTTGTATTCTGGCTCTTCTACTTAGTTATCTATATGATCTTTAAAATGTGACCTCTCAATTTTCTCATTGCACACTAGATATTATAATACCATTTCTGAATAAAGCAGCTGTGAGGACTAAATGAATTTCTATCTATCTATATATTTATCTATGAAGTTTTAAAACAGAACTTGCTATGTTACAGACTGTCAAAAATTTTATATGTATTTTGTCATTATTAGTTATGTGGGTCTAATGAATCTTTGTCCTAAAAAATTGTGAGAAAAACCAGCAAATTAAAGAAATTTAAATTCATTCTTTAATTATTGTTTTCATTCCTCTAACCTTAAGATGATAGCATGTCTCTATAATCTTTGATTAAAATCACAATCATCTTAAAATATAAGCAATCAAATGAGAAGCAAAAGTTTGATACAGATCTATGTTCCAGTATACTCATTTTTAGCCAGTTATCAAACAACCAGATATAGTGTATAAATTAAACCCTGTCTTTTATCAGAAGTTTTCAAGTAATTTTTAGTCTTAATATGCATTTTTAAGATAAAAGGTTGGAAACCAATTTAGGAGAATAAAGATAATCATCCCAAGAAACTAAAAAAATGAGTTCAGTTGAATAATAGAAATCTAGATTTTCTGGTATCTCATACCAAATAAATAAAGTCATGGATCACTTAATATCAGAGATTCATTGTAACATTTGCATCTTTCGTCAGTCTCTTCTTTGTGGAATCATCAGTCACAGAGTGTACTTACCTACATGTAGGCATTAAAGTCTACTGCATATTAGATTCTATTATAAGCTTATGAGATCACTGTTGGCATTGGAAAAAAAACCATTGTTATGTGACACACGAGTGTATTTTAAAACTATGATGACATTCATACCAATTTGCAGAGAATTGATATTTCAGGAAAGAAAAATAACTAAATTTATTTGCCACAGATCTTGATTGATTAAACCCAGTCAAAAGCAATAGTTTTTTGTTTTTGTTTTTGTTTTTCAGTACCTGGGATCAAACTCAGGACCTTGCCCTTGGGAGGCAGGTGAGGCAGGTGTGCCACTGAGCTAAATCCCAGACCCAAAAGCAGTGTTAATTGACTGGGTGTTTTGTTATGTAAATACCTTGTACAAGAACTAGTGATCTAATAATACAGGCTTTAAAAAGCTATTTCCAAATATCAGCAGTTTTTCAAAATCTTCTTTGTTGATAATCAATAGTCAACCCTGACTCTGCAAAAATCTATGAATAAGCAAAATTTACTTTGTCATCTCCCTTCTGCTTCTGTTGCTTCTCTTCCTCTCCTTTTCCCTTCTTTCTTCCCACCCCTGGAGATTTGGTTTGTTCCATTGGCCCTGTCCCTCCCTTGGTTCAGCCCTGTAACCTGAGCAAATTTACCTAGCCAATAAGACGACCAACATCTTGTTTCTTTTCTGTCTTTAATGAGACAGCAAATAAACTGGCATTTTAGAAAGTTTTCAGCACAATGAGACCCCCCAAAAAAGTGTTTTTTGATTGCCTCACATTTAAGCTAAGTATTCAGTCAAACAATTTAAATGTTAAGTTCATTACCAGCATTGTCAATAAGAATTAAATGCAGCTCTTGGGGGTTTTCTTTGGTAATGAGACTATTCTAATCTTGATCGTGGTGGTGGTTTCATGGCTAAATGTGTTTGTTAAAACTCATAGAAATGTACACTGAAATAGGGAAATTTTGCTGATGAAAATTATATCTCAGTAAACCTAATCAAAGGAATGTGCAATACCCCCTTTTTATATTAGAAAGGGAGAGATTTAAAAGATATATGGATGGATGAATGGATGAAGATATAAAGATGAATGCTATAAAGATAAAAATTCTGAAGCCAGGCATGGTGGTGTAACAGCAGTCCCAGTTTGGGAGACTTGAGGCAGGAGGATCACTTGAGCCCAGAAGTTTTAGACCAGCCTGGGAAACATAGCAAGAACCTGTTTCCAAGCAAACAAACAAACAAACAATTCTGTAGTTACAAAAAAGAATTTAGATTGAGATCCCACAGGCATAATTTTAGGCTTGTCCTCCTCCAAGTGACAGTAGTAAGGTTACTTTCCTGGAGTTTGATTCTGCCTCTATAAGCTGAAGAGGTTGGACTAGAATCTCACTAAACTCCCAATTCTCCAGTGAGATGGCCTAATTTGGCAAGAGTATGGGAGAGGTGGGTTGGGAGATTTTTTAAACATTAGAAAGTAAATCGTCTATTTAAAAAAAAACAGGTGGAATGGATAATGTGATGTGAAATTTGAGAAACATCTGTTCTCTTATAGCAGTGTCTGGGTCAAGATGGAGCCACCTGGGTTGCAGTGCTATATCAGGCTGCTGAAGTCAGAATCTGGTTGACCCAAGACATTTCGGTCAGTGTAAAAATATACCTTTATGAGTTTTATAGCTTTTAGTATTGTTTTCACTTCAACTTCTAGGGAAACTTTTTTGGCACTAGTAGAAGAAGGAAAATGAATCAATGAAAACTTGTTAATTACTTAATAAGTAATTACATTTTGAATCTGAATATTTTACTGGCATACTTTCTGTAACTACTTGTTCAAATAAATAATGTGTATTTGTTGCTAGATATTGGTGGTATCTACTATGCGAATACATTCATTGTGGGTAGTTGGTGTCACCACTGTCTGGCTCCTATAAAGTCTAATAATTTCTGACTGATTAGCCAGAGAAATTTCAAATAGGAAAAGAAAACCAAACCAGTTAATTATCCTGCACAAATTAAGCCTAATAATAAGACATTTTGAAAAACAGGAATAATAGGGAAGACATCACCCATCTCCAAAATACAGAAGTAAGTTTTGAAGTCTCTGAAGTGCTTTCTTCGTTACAGTTTTCCTTTGGCTGCAATTGTACACAGATTTGTTTCAAAGACTTGCAATGGGTGACAGGATATTTTGGTACCAGGTTATGGAACATTTGATGTGCAAACAAACTATACAGAGAAAAAACTTGACTTTGAAAAGGGAATATTAGTGACTTTAACTTTTTTTAAATTATAAGCTTCTAGGGCTTTTATTCAATTTTTATTATTCATTAATACATGTTTACAGTACAGTGGGGAATTGGTACATGTACATGACACATCTTAATTCTTTTTCATACACTTCTTCTCCCTTCCCTTCTCCTTCTTCCATTCTTGTTCCCCTTCCCATTTTCAAAACAAAATCTTCCTGCTTTATGATCTATCTTTAATTTTACTCTTTATATTTATATTTTGCATTTCCCATATAAGAGAAACCATGTGATATTTAAGCTTGTGTGCCTAATTTATTTCACTTAACATATGGTGGATATAACTAGTGGCAGATGTTAAAAGTAAGATGGAGAGGCTTGTGCTCTTAATGCTTCTCAACAAGATGAGTGAATTTGTTTCCATTAAGAGGTACATTTATGGCATTGAGGCCCTATGTAGTGCTTAGAAATGTCATACTTTGCTCTTAAACATTCCCTAGGGGGAGTGTTTTATTTTAGAACTAATATTTTAGTCATTAAAATATTAGAAAGTAGAATTTCATATTCAATATAGTTGGATTTTGGGAAGTTTGTTTCCATGGCTCCATGTTCACATTACATGTTCACATTATAGAAGTTGACTACACACTTGACTGGTGTAAGTTTTTAATACCAATACCTGCCCCCCTCCATAATTTGATGCCTATGACTTTGTTCCAATGATATGTGTACTAGCTGGGCTCCCAGGTTCAATGCCTTGGTCTTATATTGAATATGAAATTCAAAGTGTCCATTTACCCAAAAAGTCCTTTAAAATCTAGATATAAAACTTTTGTCCATATCAGAAAGGTATGCCAAAATGGCAACTTAATCATGTTAACAAACCTAACATGTAAGCACTATCGTCTTCACTGTCCCTTCGTTAAGCATGAACATAGAAATCCCTACTCAGTTCATGCACTAAAAGCAAGATCAACTAGAGTGACTTCTCTAAACTCATAGTACACAACTCTAAAACATCTTCCCAAGAATGCCCAAACAAAATATATTTTTATTCATTCTGATGTTGGCTGTGACACATCAATAAAAATACAACAAAATTATGCTGTCATAATCTCTAATCTTCATCTTTTGACCAAACTTTGAAAATCTCACACTTCTGATAAAAATCTGTCTTAACTACTCAATACTATTTACAGTATATATATTTTTAAGGACACCAATTAAAGGCACCATCTGGTGTTCATTTTACCACACAGCTGGCTTCCCCCAGTCCCTCACCCTGCAGCCTTTGGCCAAGAGTTCTCCATTGTGAATACAGAAAGGACCCAGCGATCCCATAGCAGAGTCTCCTCACTACACGGAGGCCCATGGCCACCTTTATCCTACCAAGCTACACAACTTGCAAATGGTTTAAGTCCCACCAAACTTAAAATCTAGAGGCATTGAGAGTCTGTTAGAAGAGGGAAAGAAAGCCATAGGCAGAAAGGTAAGTGGGTGAAGCTGTTCTGCCGAACACCAGCATTCACACACTTCAACCAGAGAACTTGGGAGCCAGCGCACCCGACCTACTTGGTCCACCTCCAAGTCCTGCAGGACCGACAACTCAGGCCCAGCCTCTTCTGGGCGTAGGTGTCTCCAGTGGCAAGCTGTATTTCTACACAGCATGCCCAGAACTGGACAGCCCAAAGGCCAGCGCCGCCCCGATGACGTGCATCATGGTCTCCTGCGGCTTGTTCACATCCAGAGCTTTGCATCCTTCAGTGTAGAGGTCGGATGGATGGGCCAGTCTACCATTACAGTTGCTCTACTCTCTCTGCAACAGCTAAGAGGGACACACTGGTTTTGGGTTTCTTTGAACCAATCTGTTTTCCAGTCTGAGTACTTATGAATTCCACAACAGGCCAGCCAATAGCCTGGCTGGCAACATTGGGGTTGATTCCATTAAAATAAATCTTATACACTTCCTGAAAAAAAATTAGAAAGTGGAAAGAGAGGTTATATTCAATTTGTTGTCCAGGACAGGCCTGGGAAAACAAAAACTTATGGGATCATATGGTATGATTTTCATGAAACCTTAGCACAAGCTTTTGTACCACATTGATTACATTTTCTAAAAAGAAAGAAAGTCTGTGAAGGTACTAAGGATTTTTTAAAGGATTCCGAAGTCTCAAAAGGTAAAGAAGAAGTTGTACTCTAAAATACTGTTTTTATTAAGGGATAGAATTTTGTTGCAACAGTCTTCATTTAAACTCCAAACTTCAAATTTCCAGATTAGTTACACAAACACACATATACCAAAAATCTTTTAAGGTCTCTATTAAAAATAACTTATCCATTCCCATATATTATCATATTAATTGTCAATAAATTCTTTGTGCTGTTAAGGCAAAATTTTTCTTGCTTTAATTAAAGTTTATTTCCTTTTTATCAGCTTTCTATATTCACAGCAGCAGTTGACCTGTATATTCAAAAACAATCTTCCAAGTTACAACTGAACCTTCCCTTCTTTCAGTATAACAACCCAAACATCTCTATTTTCTATCACTTTAGTCATTTCTGTTATTTTATGTAAAAGAATATTCTTTCCTTTCAAGAGTAATAATGTCCAAATTGACTCTAGTAGAGTCTGTTTAGCAGAGTCTTCAATTGTTATACTTTTTTTTTAGATGAAAGAAGAAGGCTGACAATCTAGCATTCTATTTATGAGACTTTCATTTCTTACCTTGATAATTTTCAGATTATAATTTCTTACCATCTTAAGTGATGATGTATGAAAAACTATATAAGCAAAGTTTATCCCCAAATCTTACAGGCTTTTGCTCTTGATATCAATTTGGTCATTAACCCATGAGAATGACTTGAGTCACTTCTTGCAAGATAATGATCATCTAAGCTTCTCCTTATCCAAGGTCATTCAGTAGCATGAACAGAAATATAAAGGTGTCCTTTGTATGGAGACATAAAAATTAATTCAAAAGGGATTTTCAAAGCTATTATTACACTTTCATATAGAATGTATCCTGCAGAGATATGCTGAGTTTAATTTATTCATCTGAAGGACAGAGAGTACAGTTATGCATCCCTGTAGAGATGATCCTTAATAGGCACTGCTTAATATAAAGAATCTAAATGAGGCACACAAACAAAAAATGGTTAGTTTGCCTGTGATATTATAGTACATCTGCTTACCTTGTGAATATAGGGAAGATCTTGAGAAGTCTATGATTTGCTATCCAGTTAAAACGTCTCAATTTTGCAAATTGGCTCACTCTATTAGGAAACACCTCCCCCAAATATTTCTTTTTTGGTGCTGGGGATTGAACTCAGGACCTTGTGCTTGCCAGGCAGGCACAGTGCCACTGAGCTAAATACCCAGCCCACCCCCCCACCCCCCAATTTTTTGAGCTGGAAATTTCTGAAATATTTAGAATTTTTAAAAAAACATATTAATGGAAAAATCTCTGAAACCATCAAATACAGGTAATATAGGATGAAATTAGGTGTTTACAGATAATCACCATTTGTTTTAACTGGTAGCAAAGACAAAATTGCTCAAAATTAAACAAATATAAATATATATATTAAATGAAATAAACACACATAGTTCTCAACATTGACTAATTTTATTAATTTAATTTGGGTTTAAACGCATCAAAGAAGAAAAACTATTTTCCTTTTCACTTGCTTTAATAATGTAAGACCTGGTCAAATTAGTGTTAATTTAAGAGAATAAAATAAAGTCAATTAAGGTATCTGAATTTTGCTAAGATGCTAGGTAAACTTCACAGATTTAGGGCAACAGGGACCAATTACATGAATTTCTGGCTCTATACTTTTCTTATTCCCCTAATATTAATTAAACCCATCTGTAGCAAAATTCAATTAAATTAATTAAAACCCACATCACTGCCCTATTTTGTCACATGAGAATGAGTCTCTCTCTTCTCCAGCCTCTCCTCCTTTCTCTTCTCTTCTCTTCTCTTCTCTTCTCTTCTCTTCTCTTCTCTTCTCTTCTCTTCTCTTCTCCCATTTTCTCTCTGCACCCCTTCCCTAATAGTAGTTGAATTAGAAAGACAGCTTTTAGGGAATTAGCTCATCAGCACTCTTACACCACCCAGTCAAAATACATGGAACTACACCTATGCCCTCCTATACAATTTTATGTATTTTCCTTCAGGCTCCTCTGGAAGATATTTTGCCCCTTCAAGATTTCCTTTGATGTTTTTCAACAACCATTCATAATAGAAATCCTGAAGTAAATAGGTATAGAAGGACACTACCTCAATATGATAAAAGCCATTTATGACAAACCAATGGCCAAAATTATATTAAATGGGGAGAAGCTAAAATCTTTTCCTGTAAAATCAGGAGAAAACAATGATGTCCACTATCACCACTCCTATTCAGTATAATACTCAAAGTATTAGCCAGAGCAATTATGTAAAAGACAGAAATTAAAAGAATTTGGACAGGAAAGGAAGAATTTGAATCATCATTATTTGCAGATAATGTGATTCTCTACAAAGAAGATACAAAAAATTCTACCAAAAGACTTCTAGAAATAATAACCAAATTCAGCAAAGCAGCAGGTGACAAAATTGACACACAAAAATGAGTAGAGTTCCTATACATAAATAATGAACTCACTGAGGAAGAAATTAGGAAAACAATACCTTTCACAATAGCACCAAGAAAAATTAAGTACTTATGAATTAACATAACCAAGGAAGTACAAGACCTCTATCATGAAAACTGTAGAATTCTGAAAAAGAAGATAGATAAAGACATCAGAAAATTGAAAGATACCCTCTGTTCCTGGAGAAGCAGAGCTAATATTGCCAAAATGACCATACTTCCAAACTTGTTTTATAGATATAATGCAATTCCAATCAAAATATCAACAGCATTATTCACAGAACTAGGAAAAAAAATCCTAAAATTCATATGGAACCAAGAGAGAACAAGAATAGCAAAAGAATTCCTGGATAGCAAGAGCAGAACAAGAGGTATCACAATCCCGAATGTAAAGGTATATTGCAAAGTATGGTACCAGCACAAAGACAACTTGAGTATTTACAGAAAAGAGTAGAGGATACAGAACCAACCCCAAGTACTTTAAACTATTCAATCTTTGACAAAGGGGTCAAAAGCATATGCTTCATGAAACATAGCCTCTTTTAAAAAATGGTACTGAGACAACTGGCTTTCTACATCCAAAAGATTGAACCTAGACCCATACCTCTCACAATTTAATCAAATCAAATCAAAATGTATTAAAGACCCAGACATCTAAAGAGAAATGCTTAACCTAGTGGAAGATAAAATAGGTAAAACTCTTGAAATCATAGGCATAGTAGGCAAGAATTTTATAAACAAAACCCCAGTTGCACAAGAAATAACACCAAGAGTGAACAAATGAGATCATATAAGAAAAGCTTCTGCATAGCAAAGGAAAAAGCCAACACAGTGAAGAGACAACCTACAGCATGGGAAAGGTGTTTTGCCGTCTACACTTTAGACAGAGACTAATATCTAGAGTATATAAAAAACTTTAAAAATGTTGACCCCCTGAATGAAAGAGCCAATCAAAAAAATGCTCAACTGAAATGAATAGACCCTTAGAAGGAGAAGAAATACAAATGGCCAATAAATACATAAAAATATTCAACGTCACTGGTGGTTACAGAAATGCAAATTCAACTAACATTGAGATATCTTCTTACTCCAGAGAGAGTGGCAAACAATAAGAAATCAAACAATAATAAGTGCTGAAGAGGCTGTGGTGAAAAAGAAACCCTCCTCTATCATTGGTTGGAATGTGAACTAGTAAAACCATTATGGAAATCAGTATGGATATTCCTCAAAAAACTAAAAATAGAAATTCCATTCAACTAAGCTATTCCCCCACTAGGCATGATCCCAAAAGAGCTAAAGTTATTATTTTACAGGGATATGTGCATACCGATTATTTTAGCAGCACAATTCACAGTACCTAAATCTTGAAAGCAGCCTATACGTCTATCAATAGAAGAATGGACAAAGAGAATGTGGCATTTATACACAGTGGAATACTACTGTGCTATAAGAAGGAGGAATTTGAAACATTTTAAGGAAAATGGGTGCACCTTGAAAACATAATATTAGGTGAAATAAATTAGACACACACACTTGAACACTGTATGGTTTCTTTTGTATGAAAAATGCAAATTATAAATAAAGAGCAGAATAAATGATAGATGAAAGGAAACAGGGAGACAGATTTACTGCAAATGAGAAAGGGATCAGGAGATGAAGAAGGGGGAAGGGGAAGCGGATGTAAACAAAGAATTATAAAGTGTCATACATGTCTACCAAATACAATGAAAGTACTCATTGTGCATTGTGAATATGTGCTAGTAAATAAATAAAAAATAAAAATCAACTCTGAATGTCTCCCGCATTTAAAGTCTTTTTGCATTCCTCAGCAGCTATTGAAACAGAAACATATTACAGGCATTCCACCTCAGCAAGACAATTATACAAAAATATCACTATCTCCCTAAGTCCACACCTGGCTGGTAGGACAGGGGTACATAGAGAGGAAGTAGTACACAGTAAAAGAGCATTCCATGGAGGGGAGTTTAATTTTGCCAGGCATGTGATCTTCCTGAAGGAGGCCTCTCAGCTCACAGTCTGGCACACATTATATACCATAAAGGGTATAGTTGCTTTGTAATTTCTCATAATTCACAATAGAATTAAAGTACAGTATATTATAAATAAGAGCAACTTCCAAATTACCACACTGACAGTGACTTATGACTACAATACCAGCAAAGACTACAACACCAGTGGAGACCTTCACAGCCAGAATACTTTGATTATGTGAAGCCCTAGGTGGTCTTGGAGACAAAGTGAGACTTACTTTCTTTCTTTCTTTCTTTCCTTTTTTTGGTAATTTTCTTGCTGAAGTGTAAACACTTCTGTATGTCTCAGCAGCTGTTGAGGGGTGTACTAAGCATTTAAATCCACACAAGTGGTGAAGGCTGCTGAGCTGCTGTTTATGTAAATATCGTAACTTGGGCCTGAAAAGATTTGGATTTTGTGTATTAATAAATAAAATTGAAATAAAGAAAGAAAATAAATAATCTATCTTTGCCTCATTTCTTTGAAAGTCTCTATTTCTTTATCTGTAGAAGACAGATTAAGGAAAATGATAATGGTCTTGCAGCCTTACAAGCCTTGCTATGACTCATTTAGATTCTACCAACAGAGTCATTTCTCAGTCAAATCAGGGGAAAGCCAGTTCTGTCAGTTATTTTGTTTTCGAAGTTTGGTCCAAGGAACACTTCTTAGCTTTTAAAGTGCTATAGGTTGCATACTCCTCAAGCAATGCAAATTAGGTGCATTAAACAAAATAAACCAGAAAGTAAACAATAAAAATTAAATTTTTTAGTGGTAGAGTTTAGTGTCTGTTCTGAAATCTTAAATTTTTCTTGACTCAGGCTTAGTTTTATTAGCAATAAATTGGTTTAGTACATAAATAAAATTTAAAATCTATTGATAGTTTATTATAACAGAACTTCTATCATACACACCTAAAATATACCCTAAAAGTAAGTAAAGGTAAATTGATAAAATTAAAAGGAGATATTGACAGAGTACATCCACAGTCACAATGTAAGACTTTGATATCTGTCTCATAATGTATAGATCAATTTGTAAAAGCATGGTAACAATATAATTAACAAATTTGATCTCTTAGAAATATGTAGTACAGTGCAACCATCAATTAGAGAATAAACACTTGCTTCCAGCACAGACTGGCATTCTGAAAAACTGATTATATGCTTAGCAGTAAAGAAAATCTTAAATGCCAAAGAATCTATATCCTACAGAACATACTCTGATCAAAATTCAATACAATTTACAGAGCAACCACAAAGTATAACAAAATTCCTTATGCCTTTAGAGATTGAATACATAATATCTAAATAATTTATAGGCAAATGAATATTATAATGTAAGCTCATGTATATTCCATCAGATATTTATCTAATTCAGTAATACTTTCAATAAAGAAGAAAAGTATTTTTAATTTTTCATGCATAACAAATAATAATATTAATCTTATTGCATAATTCATAAATATTTGATTGCTTAGAAAAAAGCATGATTAAGCAAATTAATATAATAGGCAAAATTTTACAATTACTTAATCTATTTAGGATTACATTTTTTCATTTTGGGGGCAGACTTTAATTTTCTGTCACATGTCCTCATACAGTACTTAGCAAACAGGCATTCAGTTAATTTTTGTTGGACTGGTTGCAATAGAAAACAGTGAAAAAATATTTATTGGTAGAGTCTTGATGAGTTGATAATCATTCTTATGAAACAAAGTAGGCTTTCTCAGGTTCTTTATTAGACAACTTGGATCAATGTAATGAAGTTACTTCAGTTTAAGTAGAGTAAGTCCCGGACTTACTAACAAGTTCTGTTCTGGTAGAATGTTCCTAAATTGAATTCATTGCTAAGTCCAACAAAGTGAGTCTTACGCACCTTTAACACAATGTATGTCACTTTGCACTTCCTAGCAGTCCCCTCCACATCATCACCACTTTTCCTCTTGCTTCTGGACATCCTGGGCTCTGACTGAGCACTGTACAGTAAGCACACAGCAGCACAACTGTGACAATGTTCAGCAGACATGTGAGCTACTTGCACAATTTGTTAGCATCTAAGAATGTTCCTAATGGGAGGTCCATTCTATCTGTGAAAGTTCACAACTCAAATGTTCATAATTTGGGGACTATGTTGAATTAATTGAGATTGGCCTTCCTAAAAATACTGGTAAATAAATGAAGTAGAATATAATTGTTTAATATTTTCAAACAAACAAAGTGAATCTCAGAGCCATATATTACAGGTAAGATTTTTTCCTAGGTTAGGTATAGGTGAAGTACCTCCTCTGGACTGCATACTCCTAAGTCAGGTGGTGGTATATCCTTTTTGAAAGACTGATCATTAGCCAGAGTGAGTTTATTAAGGCTATATGTAGGTTACCTAAATTATCCTGAATTGCAGATTAAGAATTAGGCCTCATTCCCTGATTGATACAAGCCAAACCTGAGAATAAATCTTCACACATATTTCTGTCACTTAATAAGTCCTAGCACTGTCAGACAAATACTTAAATGGTTATGGTAATAATTAGAAAGTATATTTATATACATAGAGACTTTTATAGATGAAATTCTTTCTTCCATTATGGATAGAAATTAAAACATAAACTTTAATCATCTTTTTTACACTAGTTGTTTCCTTTCTGTCCTCCAAATATAAGCAGTGTCCTCTGTGGAATTTAATCATGGATCCACTTTGAAGCTTATGATTATAGCAATATACTGTATATGAAATTGGAATCAATATGATATTGTATAGACCGTCTAACCTAACAAAATTTAAGTTATGTATGAATTGAAATGTATACTGAGAATTTGAAATAGCCAAATATAAGAAAAATCCCTGTTTTGTAGAACACAGATTTGGATTTGTGAAATTTTTAATGGGATAATCATAAATAATCTTAAATAACTCTAATACTTTCAAGTGCTTTACAACTTTTCACTCATATCCATATTATGAAAATTACATTATATCTTGCATTATGGTGGTTTATGTATATTTGTTAGTATATTAAAAGTTCATTAAAAGTAGAAACATTAATTTTATGTCTTGCTTTTTAACCTACTGGTCACATTTAATAAATACTTCTTAAATATGGAAATAGTATAAAAGAGTAAAAAGAGCATCAGACAAGGAAGGGAATCTTTTTCTTAGTTTTGGCTCTTCTTTTAACTCTATGCCACTGGGCAGTGGATGTCAACAAATCTAGAAGATTCCTCTTGGAGAATACAGCAGAAATTGGCAAAACTCTTTGAAGGAGGAAAGAAAAATGTCAAAATTGCGAACAAGGCAAAGTTGGTTTCTACATGTTTCCATGACCTCTTAGATTTCTTTTCTTTCTTTCCTCAAACATGGGAATTGTTATTGCTACATACTCTCATTCCTTCTTTCACATACTCTTCTCATATGCATCCATATGCACACATGTTATTACAATAACCAGATATTTTATATAGTTGTGTGTTTTCATTTAGATGATTACTTGAATTTCCCATATTTCTTTCCTAGGTTTGACCTGCCTACCTTAATGAGTTCTCTGGGTTGGATAACTTTAAGATCTTCCTGTACTTGGATTCTATTTCCCTATGCATCATATCATTCTCTTTCTATCATGTTTTAGCTTTCAACTTGACATTCTTTGAGTATCCCACCATCCTTCCCACCCCACCCCTGTCTGCCACACAACTGTGAGGGATATATTGAAGGGTTTAACTCTGATTCTCTCAATTGATTTCGCACTCTCCAGATTTCATTTCTGTAGGCTTGAGGTAAACAGCCTGTCATTGACAAATCTAGCATTATAGTAGCCAAAATGTACCGAAATTCCTACAGAGTTGGTAACTCCTTAGAGTTAAAAAGACTCCCCAAAACAACAACAGATAGCTCTGGTGAAAATGAACATGTAGTACTTCAATGAGAAGACAGGTCACTAGACAAGATATTTGCAATATATCTATAAAGGATAGTTAGTGCTTTGTCTTTGCAAATTGCAAGTGAGATGCTGAAGGATGGGGCAGCAAGGTTTACTTTAGGAGGAAACATGTGAGTATGGAGCATTATCCATAAAGATTGATTACTGGCAACAGACCACTTGGAGAAATGGCTTTCAGTCGATTTAAGGGTTAAAATGAGCACTCTCAAACTTTTTGAAGCTAGCTAAGCTTGGGAGTTATGGAAGATTCTCAAACTGATATTGATGGAAGGTGTCACTTTATTTACATCTGTGCTTAAAGAGAATTGACTAGTCTTTGAGGACTGTTGAATCTATCTTTAATGGAAGCCATCTTTTTCTTGTCATCGTCTCCTTTCTCAATCCTTTTTCTACTCTGATGCTATCAACTTCCCTGCTATTTTTTTTCCTTTTCCATTGCCCTTCCTCCTTGACATTTCCCTTAATTTTAACATCCATTGCAGCAGTCAAGCTTAGGTATTTAGATAAAACTATGGATACAATTTTGTTTATAAAGGCTTTTCTTTAACACAACAAAACCCTTTCCACTTTAGCTCTGTGCTAAAGACTTCTGTACCTCCATGGAAAGACCCAGGATAGTTCAGAAGCTTCTTTTGATTGGGTAGATTTAAGGCAAAGTTGCCGCTCTTGCTTGAATCCCTCTCCTCAATCACCACCCGTCTCAATTCTTTTCTTTCAACTATGTAATTGTGCTGTTTGACAGAATTTGAAACACTGAAGGGTACATCTGTCTGAGCAGATGGAATACATTTTGCATGAGTATTAACTGATTCATGCAATGCGTAAAGAAAGTAATCTATGTTAAAACATTGTGGTGTTAGAGTGAAGCATTATTGGTCGAGTACTGAAACCTGTTTGTTCATAGATTATTTGTCACATTGCCCTTGGGCATACCCTCATGCACTACTCCATGGTTGAGCCTAGACAAATCTCACAGAAAAAGTTGTATAAAATCTGTGACAATGTGCATAAACAGAAACTGAGTGGAAAAATATCTGCATATCAAAGTGGTTTCTGGTAGCTGTTACCTTTTATTTTTCTAGTTCATTTCCTTTAGATGAAAATCTCATTGTAGGAAAGCTGCATACACAGAGAAGTACATAGTCAACTCTAACTTGATCATGATTTCACTGTACTACATTTTTCATAAATAAAGCTACTAGAAAGTATTATCAGAGGGTTTCAGATAGTGTGGTCCATAGTCTCATGAATTTCCTAGTTTCCTTACCATGTGTGGTTACACTGCGTGACTTTAAATTTGAATGAATGACCAGCATTGAAGGTTTTATGATGTCACACATTTGTTACAGTCACCCTGTTGGCTTTATGTTTTGGGGCCCTAAAGACAGGTTATCACACAGCAATATATTGAGGTCCTTCCTTAGTAGCCTACCAGAAGCTATTCATTTATTTCCAGGAACTATTGTATGTATCCTGAAGCCAAGGACATTGAACTTTATTGTCCATTTTTACAGTTCATCATTTGAGCTCTGTAGCACAATAGACAGCTGCTCCATTTGCAAATGGTGTTACTACATATTTTGACATATTTTTTTCTCTGCATGAGTAGTAGCAATGGTAATAAAACTCAGTTGGAGTGGCTGTATAAGCACAAATTACTGCCTCTAACTCTAGGGCTCTTTCTATGCTACAAAGCTTTTGAGATGATGGAGGCCATCTTCTGACTTCTTCCACGGTTATAAGCATGGCCATAATGGTCCCAGCTTTCTGGAAAAGGAGAAGCATTTTTCTGTTGGATTATTCTGGTGGTCTATAGCTAGCGTTTTAGCTACAAAATTGGATTTATTATTAATTCTTTGACTACAACTAGCCAAGTTATAATTTGAGGTTTTGCTAAGAAACAATGAGGTGAAATACTTGTAGTTTTTACCATTTATTGTCCCATAGTTGATATATTCAAAAGGGCTATATAGTGCCGATATTTAATGAAGAAACTTTCAGACTGTAGTTGGAAAAAGCATGGATGAGAGTCATGAAATGTTACCTGACAACCTAAACTTGTGCCAATTTGGCAAGAACTTTGATGATATTATTATCTTCATGACATCATTCCCTGTAACCTTGACTACCTAGTATCTCCCCCCTTGAGGCTTTTTCGCTGAAGGCATTTGTGAGAAATTTTGGGTGGAAGCACAAAGATTATTATAGTATCAAAATGAAATGCCCCTTAAGATAAATAATGGATTTTGAGTTTCTGGAGCACTTTGCTACATTGCAGCACTTCACAGCCTTTTTCAGGAAACTTCAATGTATTACAGGACACGTTAGGATTTGGGTTCCCTCTAATCCTCCCATACTGTTTGGCATAAAAATGATCTTTGTTGCCCCCACCATCACACATATACACACCACTGCATGCATCCCTCCCCTTTTAGAACTTCATGTTTAGATTCACATGGTTAATCAACACGCATTTGATGAGTTTTTGATGTGCCAGGCACTGCTCTAGACCCTGTGGTTATACAAAGAGGAAATTTGCCTTTAGGGAGCTGCCAATATAATAGATGAAATGGATAGGTAAATAGATTAATTAGGTAAAAGAAATCTATGAGACCTCAGAAATATAAAGTATCAATTGATCATGTAAGTTTCATATGTATTCCTTAAACAACCGAATGCAAATTTACCCTTCTGATACAAGTGAAAGTAAGACACATTTTTATAGTGGTCTACAAGTGACAACTGTGCCATGAGAAATATTGATAACATCTAGAAACTATCTCTTTGTTACTATTCTTGAAGGAAGAGAAGTTCTTTTTCCTCCTTGACCTTTAACATGCAATGTTTGTCCTGAAAGCTGTAGCAGCTTGATTACAGAAGTTTTCAATCCTAAAATGTCTAGGTCAAACTACTATTCATACAACTTCAGGCTTCATTTGGACAAAGCCAGAAATATCTGCTTCTGTTTATTCTGAATTTTCTTTAACAGGAGAAATTCACACCTAAGAAGAAATTTCCACTGTTGATACACTTTGCTGTATCAAAATTAGTGATGATGGGATGTTCATGCACCTATTGAATCAGAAACTCTGCCCTTTAGTAGCAAAATGACTACCTTTCAGTCCAGTGTTAATCATCATGGTCTGTGCCCTAGAATTATACTGGGCTTTGTGGGAGTTAAAAAAGAGTGTGAATCTTAATAATCTGGTTATTTATCAAATAAGATATGTCAGACATGTGTATATATATGAATCTCTTAAACCATCTTAAATGAAAGTTTATGCCTAAAAAATTCCCTTGAGGAGCTCCCCAAACATGCTACTCCTCCTCCCTTGATCGTTGTTAGAAAGAAATCTTCCTGATGGATAAAATATGAGGTAGAGGGTGATTAGTATATTCCTTTATGTGTCCCCAAATCTATACCCACACTTTTCCTAGATCTTCTCCAATCTCAGCCACACTTTCCAAAAGCTGATTGCTTAGAACACATGTTCTGGAGCATGTCAGAGATGATGAATGCTAAAAAGAGAAACAAAATGGAAGACTTCCAAATGTGCTATCCTGCCAGCATTTTGTCTCATTTCTCTGCAGCACTGCACTGCAGACTCCCAAATACGCTTATAACGGCACTCATGGTGGCCTTAAAGGATCATTTGGTTTGCATGCTAGGCACCCAAACAAACGACTACATGAACAAAACTGTGTGAATAAAAAGTTTACTGTGTGAATGGACATGACTCTAGTAAGTGGCCCTGTGTTCTTTTACCACTAAAAAATCAATTGAAAGAAAAGAAGAAATGCTGCGGAGATCATGTGGTTTTAATTTGCCAACAGAAGGCAAAACAAATAACTGAAAGGACTATGTAGAAACTGATGAAGAGTTCGCAGTCTTTCCACAACAATTTCTTTAACTGCATAATATTAAAAAATAGCCCAATCAAAATTACAAGGCCATCAAGGACTGGTCGGCATTCTTGGGGGAAAGGTCATGGTAATTAACTGACACAGAATGATGGATTTTCCCAACACAGCTGTCACAACTGCTATTTTAAATCATTTCTTATGGTTTAAAATGTATAATCCCCAGGAAATTGATCATTACTGCACTTCAGGGCTGGTTTTCAGTGCCTTAACAATCCTAAGCTCAAAAGTCAGTCATAAACTGCTAAGTTACTAATGCCTTATTTCTCATTGGTAATTTCTATCTTCTTTTAAATAAGATTTTACTTTTTAAAAATGTACACTGAAATTTCAGGCATGATAAAAAAGGTGCATTCTTGTATTCTCTCCTTTTTGTCTCTGTTCTTTATATAGCTACTCCTCTTTTTTCCTTGTCTTTTGTCTTTAGTGGCTGAGCCTTCTTACTCAGCATTACATCATAGCCTTTGCTTATGTTGTCCCCCCACTGCACACACCCTCTACTTCTAAATATCTTTGAAAGTTTTGCCGTCTTCATGGTTCAATTGATATTGTAGCTTTTCTGTGAAACCTTCCCGTATACTATACTCATTGTTCACTAGTATTTATTAAAAGGATCACACATATCAGCTACTATAGTAGGCATTAGAAATGTGAAAATGAAAGAAATATAATCTCAGCCTCCAAGAAGTTCTTTGTTTTACCTGATTTTATTGATGGAGTAAATAAATCTTTGATGTAGCAATATGCTTGATATCTCTCTAGGTTTTCTTGCATTAATGTATTTTTCAATCATAAAATTCTGTATTTAATAAATTTTCCCGTATGTGTTCCTTAACATTGTCATTGTGGTCATTATTTGGGAAGACTGGGTACCACCTAGGGCCATCATTTGTTTTCTGCTTTACCATTTTTATTCTTCTCATGCCTTCCCTCCATCCAAGTCTGTTCCTAGATTTGCTAACAAAAATCATACTAAATAACTGGAAGGGACATTTATTTTCTTCTGAACAGGCCTAAATGCAGAGAATATAACTATAAAAAAGTGGAAACCTTGAGATGCTGTGTGTCAAAAGAAACATGGGCTTAGGAAGATTGTGGACTGATTGATCAGTTAGAAGTCAGCAAGTCTAAGTTTCAGGTGACCAGGACACTGATAGTCCATAAATTTCTTCCATGGTTAATGGGTAATCTATATTTGATTCTAGAACCACAATATATAAGTTGATCTTGCTTTATTACTTTTTAGATATTCTCTGAAATTGAAAGTAATCTGAGACGTGATAATTTGACTTTCCAAACATAGATTTGAAGTGTTTGGAATCAACTGAACTCTAATGCAAGCCCTTTTGTAAACTAGAAAATTATTTTATGACCATGCATTTCTTTTTGTTTTACATTTGTGACTTTTTGAATTGGTTTTGTGTATACACACACACTTACATAATTTAAGATACTGATGATCACAAGCACAAAGACCCGAGTTCGATCCCCGGTACCAAAAAAAAAAAAAAGATACTGATGAGACATGGAATATTATTATGTATTTTAACAAAGTTTAATATATGACAAGAATCTTAAATTCAGGAATGTGTAGAATTTTCTGTAGTAGGATATATTCAAAATGCTGATGTTCATCTTGAAGCCATTAAAGAGCAGCAGCACGGTAATAAATTCTATTTCTCCTGGGGGAAGCAGACTAAATAATGCAGCTTATTTTATTATCTAAATTAATTAATTAAGAACACAATCTTTGACAAACTGCAATCAGCTCATTGAGGGATTTGTGTTCTCTACTGGGTAATCTCCGATGATACTGTGAAAAGAATACACGTTCATCCTAATTACTATATTTTTAGTGCAACTCAAAAAATGGAGTTAGATGTGAAAGCATAAGTTTGTCAAGAAAGTTTTTTATAATGTTATTTATTTCCTTTTCATGGTACCATGTATTCATTTTTTGAACCCTTTATAGAGACCAAAATAATTTATGTTAATAACTAGTTTTTGCATTTTATTCTGCTGTATAATCGTTTCAGGTGTATAGATCTTAAAACTATAAAATCTTTTAATGAAATTGTGACTTGGAGCAGTTTATCCCTTTGTCTTTCCATCACTCCCCACCTATATAAAAAAAATTCTTTGTACTGTGGATTGAACCAAGGGCCTTCATACTGAGCTATATGCCCAGAGCTTTTTTATTTTGTGACAGCATCGCTGTAAGTTGCCCAAGGCTGGCCTCAAACTTGTGATCCTCCTTCCTCAGCCTCCCAGAGTGCTGGAATTGCAAGAACATGCCACCATGAGCAACTAACAACTCCCTGCAATTTTAAACTCTCTTCACAACTTAAAGAAACCACAAATTTAATGTTTCCCTCCTCCCTATTCCAGGCACCTGCTCCTTTAATTATGGCTGAAGAACAACCTCTCCTAGAACCTCTTTCTCAGAGGTCAGCCCTTTTCTTTCTCCACCCTTCCATCACTACTTACTTATTCATGCCATTGTTTCAGTTACCTCATCTGAAAAACAAATTAAAGTAATAAATACTAATAAACCTTTCAGTGAATATTTGAATAATCAGGGAGTTTCATTACCTTAATAAATGGGAGACAGGACTTCATGAATGATTTTTATATACTATCTCAGGTTGTGGGATATTATGACTTATATTTAGATTTCCCCCCAAAGCTTCATGCTCTCATAGGCTGGGCTTTTGGGAGTGATTGGATCATGAGTGTGTGACATTGGGTCATGGGTGTGTGTTACTAGGTTAGAGTGCTGATTGGTTTAGCATAGTTCTCTGTGTGGATGATGGACTCCCTGAAGAGGGAAGATGTGCTCTGGGTGTGAGTTGAACCAAGCAATAATCTTACAGACTAGATGTAATAAAAAGGGAAAGAAGAAGGAAGGCTGTACTGCTTCTTGCTTGCCAGCCCATGAACTGTTTCTCCTCTGCCACTTTGCTCGGCCATGCACCACCCCCCAGCTTTGTAGCCAGATGACTATGGACTGAAACCTCTACAAACTCTGAGCTAAAATGAAGCTTTCCTCCTTTAACTTGTGGATGTTGAGTATTTTGTCCCAGCAATGAGAGAGTAACTAAGACTTGTGATATGTGGAAATTATTTGAAGTAGGTGACCTCTTTTGTAACTAAAATCCAAACATATGAGCTTCATTTATTAGTAGCTAAATTTTAACACATTGAATAAGTCTGATATCATGACAATAAGTTCCTGCAATGAAGATGGTAAACCTTTCATTCCAAATGACAATAGACTTGAGATGGGACTCAGAGATGTCTATAAAGCCTTGTTATTACATACCATTTTCTATTTCTAAAATACCAATGAGACTATGGACTTATATAAAAAATTAATGCAGCAGGATCTATTCTTATGATAGAAATGAGGGCTAAAATACTTTTGTTATTTTTGCTCCTTGGTATTTGAAAATTATTTAAGATGTAATCCTTTCATTTTGGATAACATAGATGAGCTAGGAGGACAGTATGCTAAGTGAAATAATCCAGGTAAAGAAAAACGAATATCAAGTAATCTCACCCATATGAAGAAACTGAAAAACACTGACAAAAACTTTAGCAATAGAGACAGAGCAGAAGTAGAATGTGGGGTAGTGTTTGGGAAGATATTCAAATAACAGTTCAATTACAAGTAATATTTCAAATAGAAAAGAGGAATCAATCCAAGAGATCTAGTGTACAATGTGGTAACTATAATTAATACCAATAAATTGCATGCTTAAAATTACCAACAGTAATTTTTAAAATGTTTATTATCATATAACAATTGTAAGCATTCATAGAATAAAATGTGATAATTCAATAAATGTATACAATGTGTGATCATAAAACCAGGGCAATTATTATTTCCATCTCCTTCAACATTTAATCATCTCTTCCTGTTGGGAATTTTCAAACTCAAGATAGTAGATTTTAAGTGTTCTCATTACCCCTCCAAAGATAAGCAAGTGAAATAGTATGTATGTTAATAAGATTAGTTTATCCTTTACACAATGTATACATATAATGAGCCATTTTGTTAATACACCAGAGGTATATATAGTTTTTATTCACCAATTTAACAAAATTATAATGACCATTCTTTGCAATTAAACTCAAGGAAGCATTGTTAATGTAGTACAACTAATGACTGCTGTATATTCTTAATATTGGAAAAATATAGGAAAAATATACAAAATTCACATTTGTAATTTAAGGCTTTTTCTGTTATTTTATAGGGCCAATGACAATTGTGCTTATTTAATATTCAATTTAGAATCCTAAACTAAACACTTTTCTTAGCATTTTTATGTGTGCTTACAACAAATGGTGTTTCAAATTGTCATAAATCACACAATGTAACTGAAAGCACTGCATGTCCTAAAAACTGGATTTACAAGTCCGATTTCACCATATCATTTAGGGAAACTATTTATGACAACACAGCCTTTAGCTACAGTCAGCAAACATCTTCCATGTAATCAGTAAACCACAAGATGGCACCACTAAACAATTAGTTTATCTCAAAATGACTCACAGGTTTTCTTCAAGAAAAATGTTATTCCTCTTCAAAACCAGTGTTAAACATGAAAGTAGAAGGGATATTAGTAGAAAAGATAAAAAGAATAAGGTGCAGGGGGGAAAGAAGGGAAAATCACAGTAATACCATATATCCCTGATATGATGTGATAAAAGGGACATTTTATCCTTGTGGTATTCTCTCAAACTCACAACTTCAGTCTAATCAAAGGAAAACATCAGCCAAAACCTAAATTGATGGACATTATGTAAAATAGTTCATCAGTACTCTTGAAAAGTGTCACAGTCATGAGATACAGGAGAGATTGAGCAACTGTCACAGACTGAAGAAGCTAAGGAGAAATGACAGCTAGATAGAATGTGAGATCCCAATTTGGGCCATAAAAAAAGATGTTAGTTGACAAACTGGGGAAATCAGGATGAAAATTAACTATAACTAATAGTTAATATGTTTTAAACTATAATTTAGTTAATAGGTTGTATTTCTCAGTTTTGAGAATTGTAACTTGGAAGTGCAATATACAGTATTAACATCAGAAGAAGCCGAATGAAGGAAATACAGAAAGTCTCTGTACTATTTGTGAAACTATTTTTAGGATTAAAATTATTTCAAAGTACAAGTTTAAAAATGCAAGATACAAATGAAATTCTCTGAAATGCCTCATTAGCAGCAATAATTTATCATTATCTGTTATCTATATATATACACCACCATTCTATAGAATTTTATATAATGTTTTAGCTCTTTACATAGTACCGAGACCTAGGGTTTTATTCCTCTGCAGCCACAGAAAGTATATTTTTGACAAAGCACATTAGGATACATTGTCAGTATTGTTTTATGCAATTTTCAAACGAGAATAAATCAGAGATAATCAGTGTAGGAATAAAGCAAATTTTTGAATTCTATGACCACGGGTAGTACCTTTTAGTGATATTCAGTTATCTCATTAATGTGTATTCCAATTATGACTGATGCAAAGTCTGACATTAACATTTTCTTATTTTACTATCAGCCTAACCAGAAACAGTGTGGCTAATATCTGTGATAATATGACAAATGCTTTATACTGCACACAATATTAATTTGACTCATAGATAACCTTTTAGAATCAAGCAGGGAATATTGTAATCCTTTTAAGGGGTGAAAATCAATTTCTAATATGTTATATTTATGCATATAGATATGGGAACTATTTCCCTAAGAAGTACTTGTAAGAATAATTAGAAAAGGAACACTTTCTAAATTGTGATAAGGACTAAATGAAAAAAATATTAATATACAATTGGCCCTAGAGATGTAAATAAATTTAAGGTTTCCAACATATTTAATAATTTATATAAATGCAGCTAAAGTTCATGTGTTGTCATAATCCTGCAAAATAATATCGTTCTGTCCAAACAAGTTAATCAAATTAAGACAAGTGACACCAGTTACTGACCATCCTAATCCAGTAGGACCGCACCTTAATTTGAATACATCTGCAAAAAATATATTCCTAAGGTTCCAGATTAATTTAAATTTTGGTAGAACACTGATCAATCCAGTGCAGCCCAAGGATAAAATCATCTTGCTGGAAAACTATCAAATAAGACATTCTGTTTATGTTAACGTTTCTTATAGTAATGCTGGGCTGATTTTTGGTATTGCCACAGCTTGAAATACTTTTTAAAAGCAGATGCAAAATAACAGCTATAATTTCATTCTTACATGTTCATCTTTTAAAATTGTAAACTGTAACCTGCACTTTCATTTAGGATAAGACTAAATTCTTAGAACTTATCATGTTTCCAATAAGAGAGAATCTTCCAGAGCTTTTCCTTTCATAAAACATTTGGTTCATATGATTCAGGACAAATCAAGCAGTTTAGAGGGTGTTGAAGTAATTATGAGTCACCTTTATGAGTAGTGATAATTATAGAGAAATGTATGTGGGTGAGAAACGGTCCAGTGGAAAGATGTGGTTGCATAGTACGATATGATCAGTTAAAAAGTTATATAGTAGGGTCAGGGATTTAGCTCAGTGGTTCTGCTGCCTGTCTTGCAAGTACAAGGTCCGGAGTTTGAGCCCCGGTACCAAAAAAAGAAAAAAAAGTTATATAGTAGATCATCTGCTTTTGAGTCATCCTTAATTGAAATTTCCACTTTGTATGTGGATGCCAAACAGATCTAGCCCAAGAACATTGAGTAAGCAATAACTTTAAATGGTCAATTATGTCCAATACTTAACACAAACATAAAAAACAAAACTGCTCCATAAATTTGCTTGATTTTTTGAGTGAAATATTTGGAGTTTCTTTACACTGTTGATAACTTAGTGTTTCTGATTTCTATATATGCCTTATATCTCATCTGTATATACTATTTTATATTTCATAACATGATATGTACTTAGCTTTATTTAATTTTCTTTTCTTAACTTTGATTGCTTCTTTATAGCTGAGTCAAATAGCTAATATTTCATGTTTATCACCATCTGATGTTTCAGGGACTTCATGAAAAGACTGGTGCATTTACAGCTGTTAAAGTGATGAATGCTCGTAAGGTAATACTGTATCTTGTTTGTGTTCTATTTCTTTAAGGACTGTGTTCTTGGAATAAGCAGCTCAATAAATATTGTGTTTGTTGATAAATTATTATTTTACATAATTTATTATTATGTTATTTGGATTTATTATAATTTTCATTTTTGGGGGGGTACTGGGGATTGAACTCAGGACCTTATGCTTGTGAAGCAGGTGGCAGAACCACTGAGCTAAATACCAGTTCCAATAGTTTTCTAATATTATTAATATATATTGGTGTATTATACTTATTCTTTTATTATATTTCCACATTAAAATACTTTACTCACACCAAAAGTTCCACATATTTTGGTATTCTACAACAATAGGGAAAATATCTGTATTTCTTTCTATTTGCAATTGATTATCTGTTATCAGGAGTAATAAAGAATATATTCCCCCTATTCCTCCATATTGTGTTACTCTGTCTGAGTTCCATCTTATTATCTTTCCTTTGCTATGATTCCTTCTGAGGATGGAGCCTATTAAATTCTCAATGACAGGCAGAAGTAAAGAACTTGTCAGAGGTGCACATTTTTCATGTATCTTCTGACAGATGAGCAAGAGAAACAGTTTAATTGGCACTGTTTCTGCTAATATTTATAAAGTTGTATAACAGTTTGTAACATATTGTCATAGAATTTGCTAAGTATTGATTTCTTTTTCTTAGGATGCGTTATCTCATTTTCTCAAAATAATATTAACATGAACATAACAAAAATCAAAAGATTTTCACATCATTATATCTTAAATGAAAAATTATGTTTAAAAACTGTGCAAATTCACAAGCTGTGCTGTAAATGGTTCTTTCCAATTTAAGCAGGAAGTTAATTGCTGAAGCTATTTAAAGAGTTGTGTACTTTTTGTTTTGCCAGTAAGTGTCAAATGTTGCAAACCAGTGTGAGTTTCAAGGGATTTTGAGGTTTTGTGGATTCATTTTACTCTATAAACCATGCCTTCTAAATAATCAAACTTGTACTTTTCTGAGTGAAATTATAGAAAATACTTATTTCTTTGTATCAGCTTGAGAGACATAAATCCACATTTCATCCACATTTCAGATACTCTAAATTTTGAAATATTTAAAAATTGCGATCAGCCAGTCAGTGGTTAGTATTCATAACCTGGTTTTGTAGGGGAACACAGCACTTTTCTGCCATATAGAAATTTTGTCATTAATGCAGCATTTACATCTATTACAATAAATTGTGTGCCTTGTTTATCATTTAATAAGAAACTGATATTTAGATTAAAATTATTTGTGAAAAATTAAGATAAGTATAGCATTACCTTACTCTTCCATTTGGTGCAAACGAAGCACAGAAAACTTAAGCACAAATCATTGCCAAAGTATACCAGTGGACCTAATAATATTTTGTTGTTGGTTTTTCAGACTCCTTTACCTGAAATAGGAAGACGGGTGAGAGTGAATAAATATCAGAAGTCTGTTGGCTGGAGATACAGTGTGAGTGCTAGAAGTCCTCATTAGCAACCACATAGTCTTTGCTTTATTTTTCAGCTTTAAACTCATCCCTTTGCATTATGTTATTGTCTCTGTAAGGCCACCCCTAAAATATTGTTGCATGAAGGTGATGTTTGTATTTTCTAACATACGCCTACAAATTCAGACATCATATTTGAACATTAACACCTGCCAAATAGCAGGGCCTAGAAGAAATGGTAATTTGAACCAGAAAAGGTTGACTACAAGGACATCTATGGAGGATAACGGGCTTTGACTGGGTGGAAACAAAAGAGGAGTTGATGGAGCCAAGAGCAAATTTTACACAAAATTGTCCTTGGTAAGATCTTTTTCATACCTTGTACTTGGTGGTCTGTACTGAAGAGCTTTTCTTGCATTATGATTCTAACTAATATTACTATTATATATGAGCCAAATGATAGCTACTCTTTTTTTTATTGTAAGAGCAGTGGAGACAGAAAATCAACAGGCTTCCCAGCCTTATAGTCTTGACATCTAACAACTGTAATTGACCGCATACAGGAGTGAAGATCCTTTTTACTTGTAGTTTTTTTGAGATCTGCTGATTTTAATGATTCACTGACTCTAGAATAAGACTAAGCAAAGAGAATTCTATTTTCCAATAGATATTGATAATTTATGAAAGTATTATGTAGACCTAACTGCAGATTACTGTTCTTAATATAGTTCATTGATATATTTTCCTAATTATCTCCTTCAGTCTAATTTTTAGGATTAAAATATTTTCAACCTTTTGTATTTTAATAAGTGTACTCTCAGATGCATTAAGATAATATTTAATATTCATATGATCACATACAAAATCTAGTTATATTAGAAAGGTATTGCTAAACAGCTTCATAATTTGTCTATTATGTACCAGGCTTCTTTTTGTTTCTAATGTATCTTGAGAGACAAAGCATATCCAAAGGAAACAGCTATTACAGGATTTTGTAGATCAAGAAGCCACAAAATATAAGATATAAAAAATGTAATTATTCGATGAATTCTAATTTTATCAAATACATATGTTAATAAAACTCTAAAATTCTTTCCCAAAACTTTTCTGGTATTCTTTCTGTAATTCAAATGATTTGATTCTAGAATTGGGAAAATTACAAAGGGAATTCTGGCATCCTTGAGCTGCCTATCCTTGACAAAAAGCAGAGATTTCAGGCCAAGCCTAGGATCAACTGGCCCTGAGCCAGGAAATGTTGTAGCATTGTATTACTGGCAGAAGTATGAGAGTTTTAAATTACCCACTTGGCCTGATGGATGTAATGTATTTATGTGTTTTTCACAAGCTCAACTTCCTGTTAATTGAAAGTGGCATACACACATGCCTTCCAAACATATCTGATCTTCATTTATTTGTATTGGGGGAATTTACATTTATATGGGAAGCCTACTTTTATAGGATTTTTCTTGTTGGAGAGTTTGAATTCTCTGGTTATGTATTCTAGTAAGAAATATTGGCGCTAACTAATCAGCCATTCAACGTCTCAAATCCCTTGGAATAAAAAGCCTGTGATTTGCTCACACATCTTAGATACCAGGGCTTTATGGAATTAGCAATAATGTAGATGTTCAGAAATGTAAGTGTAAATCCAAGTTTACTACTAAATAGTCAAACAGCACTTGAAAAAATGGTCTTTTTACATCTCTAGGACTCAGGTTCCTCATAAGCAAAATGATACGACAAATACAATACCATTGTTACCTAAAATCCAGCCATTATCTTCCTATTTTTTGGCAGTGTGAGGTTTGGAACCTAGAAAAAGAATGTTGGCCTCAAACAATCAAATAGGTTAAATGACTTATTCTTGCCCCTGCTTCTCTATAACTTTTCACTCATATTCTTAGATTTACACTAGCATCTTTCCCATTTATTGCACTATTACGTGTTCATACTCTTTTCAGTATATCATTAATATCTTAACATAAACTGAGATTACATACAAAATCGCTTGTTCCTGAGGTTTATGTCTACATAATGTCAGATATGTTTATCCTCTTAAAGAAAGGCTATACCACAGGAATAGAATGAGATTCAAGTGTCTTGCAGGACAGAAATAGAAGCCACAGGGATAATTTTTTCTTTTACCTTGTTAGAAAAAGGATTATAGAAATTTGAAGGGAACTTACTAAATGAGCTTCTTTGAGAGGCTAGGATGAGACTGGAGCCTGTATTGCCATGCAATAAATTCTTATAGTATAATTTGCTTCTTTTATTCATCTGTGCTTTTATTACACAATAACTAGAAAGGGAGAATCTTTCACTGGGGGCTTCCAGTTGAAAAAAATCAGCCTTCCCCCATAAGACAAATTGGTATGAAGATTTATTTTCTAGTACAGTATTTGAGTAAATCCCCTGGAAAATCCAAGGAAAATTTCAAAGAATGTCCTGCAGCTGCCAGGTATTTGTTTGAGATTTCAAACTTTTTAAAATAAGACATGGTATAAGTACTTGGCATTTGGGAGGAAAAAAGATACTTTACCAACAGAAAACAAATCAACTTGGAGATATGACAGAGCCTAGTTCGTTTCCTTGTTTTTATATCATAAGCATTTTTAAAATCAATCCACAATATAACCAAACACATAAGGTAATTGCCCACTTTTGCCTTCTGAGTCTAGAGGATAAGCAAAGAAAGAAGGTAATAACTGCATAGATATTTTGAGTTACTGAGTAGTTCTATTCTGCTAGGAGGCTTATTTCCTCAGGTTGTTAAGTCAGTGTAGTTGTTGAAAATGCTAGAGAGGGGTAAAGATAATTGGCAGTTAACCCCTTCATAGTTTTTCTTGTCAATTGGCCTTTTCTTAGTTCTTTGCACAGAAAAGTATCCTTTTTATACTGAATTTCACAATAGGATATCTTTGTGTATGTACTTCAAGTCTTCTTCCATTTATATTCTACAAATACATTTCACTTTAGACTTTAGACGGTAACACTATTCCTAAGAAGTTCATATGAATTGAACTTTTATAGATACACTGAGAGAGCTGGTTTATTTAGAATCAAATATAATTTAGAACTAGTAGGGATTCAAAGGAACCTAGTGGTGAATCCATCTTTCAAGGGCAGAATTCTTTTCTGAGTCATTATTTATCATCTTCTACTTCATATGCACTATTTTGTATTCACGACAGGTTATGCCAATCATGCATGTGAATCTTATTTCCCTGTATGGTAGTTTCTTTAAGCTAGAACAGTAATATCTAAATGTACAAACTACTAATATGATCATTGTAAATTCCTAGCAATTGAAGTACCTTTTTGTAAGTTAATATATTAAGGTATTTTTCTCTAGTATATAGTAACTAGCTAGATGCACAAAAGTGTGGTTATTTTCAAATTATTAAGAAACAAAGATTTTTTCAGATTCCCTAAGAAATAATGGTTATAAGAGGATTATCAAAATCATTTGGTTGTCATCTGACAAGCAGACATAGCTGAAGCTTAAGGGGAAAGAATCGCTTGATATTTCACTCCACAATACCAAATATACTGGGAATGAAAGGGCTGCCGTTTGTAGATTAAGGTAAAAAGTAAAGAGAGGACTATAGTTCTGATAAAACTCTTATTCAACAAAAGGAGAAGTAACAGATATTTTTGATAATATCGTACGTGTATACCGTCTTTCAAGAATTTCAGAGACATTATGCATACGATCCAATTTGGTCCTAGTAACAATTCATGGAGATAGGTAAAGGTGTACATCTTCCATTATTTTTAAAGTAAATTGAAGTTTTGGAAGATTAAGAGAATTTTCTATTTGGGGAAATCAATGCTCAAACTCAGTTCTCCTAATGTCCAGGGTAGGTGCTCTTTTCTGATTGATATTGCACTGTCTTCTGCCAGTTCTACCTCTTCAAACTATGTGTTCTACTTTAGTTATCTTATCCAAGTCAGATGCCTTCAATTTTCACTATATAGATAATTCTCAAAAACAGGAATGCCTCTACACCTGATCTGAGCATCAGATCTGTACTTTCATTCTATGCTATCTTATGAGGCCATAAAAGGATGTGTATTCATTTATTAATATAGAAAGATGTGCTTTCCAAAAGGGAAGAAGACCAAGAGATGGAGGGAGGGGGTGGAAAGGGAGGGAAAGGGGATGAAGAAAGAATTAAGATGTGTCAGGTACATATACCAACTCATCTCAACGAATTGTAAAAGCTATGTATGGCAAACATGTACTAATAAAAATTAAAAAAAAGATGTGATTTGTTAATAAAAATTTGAAAGTTGCAGAATAGTGAAAAAGTATAAGCTTGTTTATATTAAAAATAAATTCCCTATTTTATATATGTATATATATATATTTCTGCCATTGTTCTAGCTACTGCATTAGCATATACTAATATCTGAAATAATACACTATAAACTGTTAGCAATGGTTGGAGCAAGTTTTCCATGACAGTACACTATTTGCATATCTTAATTCATATACATGTACAATTGCTTTGATTAGGAAAATAAATTATTTTAAACATATTTTTAAAAAAGATTAGCACAGAACAAAACAATGCCTTTAAAAGGTAAGAAATTACAGACTGAGTGTGGTGCTGACTATCCACATACAAAAGAATGAAGTTGGACCTCTACTTTCTACAAAAATTAACTTAAAGTGATCAAAGACCTAAATATAAGAGGTAAAAATCACAAAATTCTTAAAAAAAACCAGAAGATTAAATCCTTGTCACCTTTTACTTGGCAATACATCCTTAAATATGACACCAAAAGTATAAGCAACAAAACAAGAAATCTATAAACTGGAATTCATCAAAATTTGTAACTTTTGTGCCTCAAAGAACATTTGTCAAGAAGTTCAAGCAAGCTCCCCAAATAGAAAAATTATTTGCAAATTCTATATCTAATAGGGCATTTTTATCTCGAATATATAAAGAACTCTTACAGTTTAATAATAAAAGGTAGCTTAGCTTTAAAAAAACCACAAAGAATTTTTATTAGACATTTGTCAAAGAACATATACAATGGCCAATGAGCACATGAAAAGATGTCCAACATCATTAGTCATCAGGGAATTTTAAATCAAAACCATAATTGTATACTATGTCATCATTTACTATATAATGGTTATAATAATAAAAACAGATTATAAAGTGTTGGTGAAAGTGTGGAGAAAATGGAACCCTTTTTACACGTTGTTACTGAGGATATAAAATTTTAAGGCATAGTTTGGCATTTCATCAAAACATTAAGCACATAATTACCATTTGACTGAGCAATTTCCTTCCTTAAGTATACGTATGAGAAATTGAAATATATATCCATATAAATATGATATGTATGCTCATAGAAGCATTGTTTGCAACATCCAAAAGGTGAAAATAATACAAATGTTCATTGATTGATGAATGGTAATCTAAAAGAATGAAATAGATACATAATGTAACATGAACTTTAAAAATATCTAGTCACAAAAGGCCACATATTATATGGTTTCATGTATTTTAAATAACCAGAATAGATAACTTTACACAAAGAAAATAAAGATCTGTGTGTGTAGAACAGTTGTCACAATGAATGTACAATTCTGTATATGTTAAGAAGCAGTGGACTGTACACTTTAAATTGAGTGAATTATAGTGTGCATATAATATCTGAGTAACACCAAAAAAAAACCAAGTTATTTTTGCCTTGTAAAGCAAACAAAAATTCTATGACTCTATTTAATCAAAACTTTATACAATGGTCGGTTGTGCTGATACGGGAACCACATTATAAGAACTACTGAATTAAGAGAGTTTCAATCTACCACCTCCCCCACCAAAAAAAATAACAAGTTAACCTGAGATTTCCACTTGCTGAAAATTCAAGTTGAGATGTTATTATGAATTACTGTGGGATATAAGATCTTGCAATACCATTTTACTTTATAAATTTACTTGAGTTTAGAGATCAATAGTCATTGAATTGCGTGGTTTAGCAGTTTATTGTCTGTTCCTATTCCATAGGATGAGGAAGAAGATCTCAGGACTGAACTCAACCTTCTGAGGAAGTACTCTTTCCACAAAAACATTGTGTCTTTCTATGGTGCATTTTTCAAGCTGAGTCCCCCTGGCCACAGACACCAACTTTGGGTATGTTGTTAATTATCTTAATATTATTTGATAGAAAGAAGTCTTATCCAAAGAAGTACTTTTCTGTGAGTTGATATGGCACTTTGTGCATCTACAGGAAAACTTCTGCTCTCAAGTGCTCAAGGTAATAATGGAAAGAAGTGCTTTAAGAAAGTGATGAAATAAAGAAAGATAACTTATATGTCTCGCAAGTGGTTTCTTGGTGGGATGAGGGAGGACTCGAATGCTGGTAATATGTAACAAATATTTTCAAGTATAGTTTGGCTACTTTTAACATAAGGTAGTCTGTTTTCTGGTATGGAGGCTGCCTGATGGATTAGCAAATAAAAACTACATAAGGATCAATTGTAATTAGTATTCAACATGAGCATATGGGTACATTTTAAGCATTTTCAAATTTATGCACTTATGTAAAAACATAACTCCTAGATATTCTCTTCTAGTTAATTGACTTATCCATTTTGTAGTCATCATGGCCAGGGTATCACAAAATCCTATCAATGAAATATAAATTTTAGAAGCTAATAAGACATTAGACTCATTGAGCCACAGTTACTAGAAATTTTGCTGCCCTCCATAAGTACATTAGCAAGAAAATGAGCTTTGGTTAAAGATGTTCTTCTTAAAAGCATAATATTTAGAATATAAACTGGAGTCATTGTATATGTAATATCTATACTTGGTACATTTTCTGTTCCAGTCCAAATCAGTAGTAATACATTTTTTTAAAGTAACAAATAAAGTTTTTCAGAATCTTCAAGTGGGGATAAAAGATCCTCTTATATTCTATATGGACGTGAGGAAGTAGGTAGTGACACTATGGAAAGCTTTTCAACAAAAGGTTAAATTGAAACAGTGGTTTTCAGCTCTTGGCATCTATCAGAATTTTCTGGGGAGCTATATAAAACACAGACTACTGGATCGCATTCACAGAAGTTTTGATTCAGTAGCTCAGGGATGTGTGTGAAATGTGCACTTCCCAATAAGTTCACAGATGATGCTGATGCTTTTGATCTGAGCACAATAATCTGAGAACCACCAAATTTAGAGATTTTCAACTAAATCCCATTTCCTCTCAAACGTCCAGTTATTTTGACTCCTCTCTTCTCTGGCAATTTCAATTGAGATTTTATTAAATATTGCTGCACAGCTGTAATGGTTACTGGTTTTTAGTTTATTTTTTACATACACCATTTGTCTTTTCATATATCTTTACTTACAAGTTTTTTCCTCTTGACAGTATGGCAAACTATGAAAAATGTTGCAGTTTCCTTATTGGATATATATTATTAGTACTCAATTCATTCAGTCATTCAACATACATTCATTGAAAACCATCTATTTGCCAGGCATTCTACTAGATTCTGGGGATACGCAACGGTAAGCTGAATAGATATGCCCCTGGCTCATTGGAGCTTACAGTCTACTTGCAAAGACCAATATTAAGCAGACACACAAATGAATGTCAGAAGAAAAATAAAATGGTTTTATGTGAGTGAATAATAAAAGAAACTAAATTTAAGCGGGGGTATGAAAACTCTTCCTTAAGGAAATAAAAGCTTAAACTGAGATCTGAAGGATGAATAGGAACTTAATGCATAAATTACTTGTGGAGCTAAGAGTTTCTGTTGGTCCATCAACACTTTATTGCCTATGTAAATCAGACAAAAAACAAACAGGAAGTATGTAAATAGCCAAACATTTACCATTTATATACATCAGATGCTATGCTTACAAAGCTAAGAAAATCATTGTGAATGCCTCCTGTTCCTTTTATAATTGAATACTTCTGATTTAGATGTTAGCAAGATCTTTCAGGGTCCATCTTAGGTGAATGGCTTTAATTCAGGTTAATCATAGTTCAAAATGAACCCCTTTGCTTCCATTACCACAGTGTACATGTTGTGCCATCCAATAGTCAGCACTTAGTCCCCAACACGAAAAATCTACCTTTCATAGTTAATCTGTACAGTTGATTTCATTTGACTGAGTTCTTTCTTCTTTTACTGACAGTGTATACAGGTCAATGCATTCAGTATTATCAATGGTGAACAACTACAAATTAGGGAAGTAGCTTTTTGAAAAAAAATAATATTCCAAAAGGAAATAGTATTACATTTTTAAATATTCAAGATTTTGAGTTTATCTTTTTGCTTTCATTCATCTATAGTGACAATTAACTTGCTTATAGATAAAAACATGTATTTTGTCCTTTTGACAAACTGGTTTCAACATGTGTAGTGATGCATAAACCTCCACTTGAAGCACAGTTTGGTAGGTTGATTATAATAGTTATATTCTCCTTCCTATTCATCTGTCTTCCTTATTTAGCTAATACTATCTTGTAAGAAATTTACAACTTTTGCACTAAATTCATTGATGGCAAAAGTAATTTTTCTGACATGTTAAATTTATTAACAGTAAAATCAGAATGAAATGCTGTCAAAGAGGTTAGCCTTAAAATAAACTTCCTCAGCATTAATTCCATTTGAAATAAATTATACTAAAGGAATTCAATTGACGATTTCCTCTTGGAGCTGTAGTTCATCGGTATTTTGTGGAAAATAATGTAGAGTTGGAAAATAAACAAAACAGTGAAAATCCTACCTACTGTTAACATTCATGTGTACTATTTTTAGGCCCTCCATATGCTACTTCTTCACTTCAGCTCAAACTGTTCCCTCAACTATTCCTTTCTTTCCACTCTAGTCATAACTCAGTCTTGTCCCCTGCACCTGTTTCTTTCTGAGGGTATTTGTTTTTTCTGTTTTCCATAAGTAGAATGTTCTTCCTATTAAGCATATCCAAACACTACCTATAATTCAAGGCTTAGTTCAAAACCCTCCTCCTAGTTAAATATCTTTGGTGTGGTACCTGGCTTTCCTGCCTCCACAAATTCTAATTGAACTAGTCTTTGGAGTCCTGGAAGACAACTGAGTCAGTCTTCTCAGTGCTTTAATTTCTAAACTTTACATATAAATACAAGCTATATGGACTAAAATTCTCTAGATAGTTTCAGAGTATCACTTTCTATTTCTTTATATTTGGATGGCTTCCCTGTAGATGGTGATGGAATTATGTGCAGCAGGCTCAGTCACTGATGTTGTGAGAATGACAAGAAATCAGAGTTTAAAAGAAGATTGGATTGCTTATATCTGCAGAGAAATCCTTCAGGTGAGTTTTCATGTAATCATTCTTCGTTACTCTTGAAAGAACCTAGGAAGATTGTATAGAATGTAGTCTCTATCTCATATGTGGTTGCTTAAGAATTCTAAAGCCAGTGCACACCTGTAGTCTCAGCTACTTAGGAGGCTGAGGCTGAGAAGGATTGTAAATTCAAATTCAGTCTGAGTGATCTAACAAGACTCTTGTTTCAAAATAAGAAATGAAAAGGACTGAGGAAGTAACTCAGTATGAATATCCTGGGTTTAACCCCCTGTACTAAATATAGGAAAGACGGGAGAGAGAGAGAGAGAGAGTGAGAAATTCTAAACATAATCCCTGGATCAGAGAAAAATTTTAAAAGGCCAAAAAGCTTGAGAAAAATCAATTGTTCAGTTAATATCCTTCAATTTTATGTTGGACCGCAAGATGTGCAACCATCTTTCAGAATCATAGCCTTTAATGGCTGTCAGATTCAAACTATTGTGTTCAGTGGATCATGGAAATGACCCCATTTATTATTATATTTTTAGGGTTCATAGTTTTTTTCTTTTCTAGTTTTTTCCTCTTTTGTTCTATTGAGGATTGAACACCAGACCTTGCACATGCTACAAAAGTGCTCTACTATTGGAGGTTTATCCCCACACCAGAGTTCACTTTTTAAAAAGCTTAGCACTGTCATCACAGATTTAGATGAAGACCTATCAGGAGAAGTCAATGTTCTATAGAAGGGCCCAAACCTTTTTAGACAGATATCTTCTTTGAATGTTGCCATATATATAGATATATAATTTTAAATTTCTAACACCCAATTGCATGGGAGCAACAATCTTCTTTCTCCACCAAACTCAGTTTTTCCTTTGTGGCTCAAAATGCTTAAAATCACCCAAGGAGGGTATTAATAAAAATGAATAGTACCGTTCAACATTGTTAGAATATCCTTCCTCCCATTTGATTAGACTCATTTGTGATAATAATGTGAATGGCTAAGAGTATGCGCTCTCTGCTGAGTTTAAATTCTATTTCACCATGTATTAGCCATGTGGCCTTGAGTCAGCTACTTAATTTCTCCAGTCTCACTTTTCTCATGTGTAATATGGAATAATACTAACATCTTCCTCAGAGGGTTACTGTGAGCATTTAATAATTTATTCCTTGTAAAGCATTTACCACAATATCTAGCAAAGTATAAAGGTTCATTCAATTTTAGTTGTTTTTATAGTTACTTCTATTATCCACCCCCAGTTAGTGTCTAGCGCAAATTCACAGCAGCCTAATATTACATACCATGTCATAGTATAGCCGGGTCATGGGTTAGTTTTAGTGGTGAATGGACTTGGGCCAGCAGGGGAAGCCAAAACAAATTACAAATGGTTTAAAATGATTTCCATATTCCCTCAAATACTCAGCCTACAAGGATGACTGAAAATATTTTGGACTAGACAAATAGTTGGATGAGGAATAGAGAAAAACTATGTCTGAGCAATGATATGGTCAAGATGTTCAGTTCTATACTCTTATGGTTAGTTGGAAATAGAGAGGTTAAAAAAGAAGGTAAAGTGGCCCAATGTATACACACATTACTTTCTGGTGTTCTGTTCTTTCATGGGTGTCTTGGTTTATTTTCCTTTCCTTGTGACCAAAAGTAGAATTTCGGGAAATTGTTATAGTAATTCCAGCCTAAAGAAAGAATTTTGTCTGAAAAATCAAATCTGAGTCATTTCTTAACAAATGTTTTTCCAAAAATACCAAGACTAGTAACAGAAAAGAGAAATATGTATACTGATGTGACCTTCTTTTAACATATGCATATATATATATATATATATATATATATATATATACACACACAGGGTTTAGCTCATCTTCATGCACACCGAGTAATTCACCGGGACATCAAAGGTCAGAATGTGCTCCTGACTCATAATGCTGAAGTAAAACTGGGTAAGTTTATTTTTGCATTATGTTAGGTTAGGCCCAAAACATCTTAATCAAGAAAACTCCATTAATATAACTGTGCTTTTTTTCATGTCCCTGCAAACATCCTATACTTATTTGAGCTGGGTCTTCTGTACTTGCAAAACTAGTCAAAAGTTGAAAATTTGTTTGAGAAGGGAACAGGAGCAACAGAAAAAGGCTGCAGCTGGCTGGGGATTTAGCTCAGTGGTTCTGCCACTTGCCTCGCAAGTGCAAGGTCCCAAGTTTGATTCCCGGTACCAAAAAAAAAAAAAGGATTCAGCTAACCAGTTCTTTGAAATTATGTAGACAAACAATTATTTTTTGACTTTTATTAGTACATGTTTGCAGTACATAATGATTGCATTTACTGTAGGGGACTGGTACATGTAAATAGCACATTTCAACTCCCTTCTTGCCCTCTCCCCTCCCTGCACCCTTCTTTTATTTTTTCCAGCATCAGACTTACTCATTTTTCTTATAAAACCTTATAAAGTTAATTATCAGACTAAAACCAGACTAATAGGGCAAAGAACATATGAAACATGTTATTGGCAGTATTACTTTTTGGTCATTGCTTTACCCTCTATTACAGAAAACTATTATATTTATGTCAGCAATTGAATTGAGTATTTACCTTGTACAAATTTATATGACATGGGCATGGATTAAAAAATTTCTTTCCATATCTACATTCTATTTTGCCAAGATTATCAAAGAATTTTTAATTAAACACAAACTGCTTCCTTGTAGTTACTTCTCAAATATTTAAAGAAGTGATATCAATCAGAAATGATACTTTAATGATATCCAAATAAAATTCAGAAATTAAAATTTTAAAAAAGCAGAAAGTCTTTGGATTTCTATTCCAGGCTTTAGAGTGGTATAATTAATTTTATTCTATTTTTTGGTATAATTTATTTTAAAACACACACACACTGTCTCTCAGGTACACAGGGAACAATATCTCACAAACTTTGAAATATGTATATATACATACACACATGTGCATATACACATGTATATATATATATGGCCCAATGGTTGGTTTTTTAATAATACTATAAAATTATGTCAGTACTACGTAATGACAGATAACTGCACTGATAAGAACATAAATAATTTAATCATTTGTATTATTTTTTATTATATCAACTATTTTTAACATATTTTTTAACATAAATTCATGATTTTCTCCCCCTTTTTTGGTAAACTAATAGAGCTAGTGTAAAACTTTTGATCATTCACTAAGAATACTTTTTGATGAACATTTGTGAAAGAAGTACACGTAGTAACTTTTCTTGAAATAAATAGGTTTCAAGAAAATATACTATTTCTTTTTATCTAAAAGCTACAAATCTAGAAACACAATTTTATGAAACTGATATTAAAAACATAAGAGGAATATAGATTTCTAATTCAAATGTGTTGAGTAGATAGTCCACATTAATGCTAAACACTTAGTATACATGATGTGCAACACTCTGCTTGGATCAATTTGGTACCACTCAACCATTTGCAACACAGAACAGAAATTATAAGGAAGTGAAAGCCACTAAAATGTCTGTCATTAAGTCTTTGCATCAAAGTTCATGCATTTTACACTGAAGGAGACATTTTATTGATGGATTAAAATTTAATCCAGCTTACTTTACATATAATCTTTATACAATATGTTTTAGATTTCTCAAGTCCTAGCTTTTATTTTTTTCATGAAGTGCTGGAGACTGAACTCAGGGCCTTGTACATGCTAAGCAAGTGCTGTGCCACTGAGCTACACCCCACCTCTGATCATAGGATGTTTTTAAGCAATATACAATGAGAAGGTTGCAGAAGGCAAAACTACTGATAGCCAAAGGAAGTGACAGTGGGAAAAAAGACAGGAAAAATTTTTATATGGCAGTTATAATTGATCAATAATATTCATATTCCACTCCCACAGGTTATTAAAGATTAAACTGGGCCATTATTGAAGTTTCAACTCCATCATTTATCTTAATTTCATCTTTTTATTTTCTTTCTTTTCTCTCTTTCCTTCTGTTCATCACTCCTTGTAGTATTTTCTCCTTTCATTTTCTTTCCTGGATGTATGCCACATATTAGCTTCTGGCCTTCATAGGTATTTCTTTCCTTAAAATTGAGAATTAGGGTTAGTGGGAATGCTGATTTAACTTGTTCATGAAGAGAGAGAGAGAGAATTAGTTTACATAATGAGAATGTGCAACAACCAATAATGATCTTCAAAATACTTTACAATACTTTGGATAATTTTTGTTAGTATTAGACCTTTTATTAAAGACTGCCTTAAACTACCAGGATTTTCTCTTTTTCTTTTCTTCTCTTCAATTTTTCAAACTGCTTTTCAGTCAATTTTGTTCCCATCCTGAGAATTCCTGGAAACCATTCTCAATTAGAAAACCTACTTCATTTTTCATCCCTGTCTTATTTTTTTTCTGGAACAAATAACTCCAGTCTACTTCAGCCTTTTGTCTGTCTGTTTCTGAGGATACCATACTAAATATTTTCTTATAATGTATCGCACAAGAGATTAGAAGATGGAATCTTTATAGTCTAAGCTAAGATACAGAGACTGTGGTAAATACTTGCATTTAATTCAGAAGATGAGTGTAAGAATTTAAATTAAATCCTATCAGAAAGGTCATTTTTCAATATAAATGTGGTGGACTTTCTGATTTTAAGAGTGAGGCTTCCTAGTCAACTGCTAATGGGTTTTGCTTTTCTGAGATATTGCTTATAATGCTGTTCTTCCTTCAGCTTGGTGGCAGTCATACACACTATGTATGTTACTGGATTAGAGGTTCAGGGTATACCAATGGGACTTTATTTTTAATATTCTTGATAAATATTCAGCCAAACCTACTGTAAATAGTGGCACTGTGGAGTCTCATCCCAACATAAACATCAGCAAATACTTATTTCCCAGTATTCCTGGAGTAGATTTCATGGTAAAGTTGCTGGGCTGGAATGAAAATCTGTTATCTGCTGTGTTTTTTTGTATTGACTTCCCAAATTAAACCAATAACTTATTGAGCTTTTTGTTCCTGGTTAATTATTTTGACATATGCTGAAATTATCAGTGGATTTTGGAGTGAGTGCCCAGGTGAGCAGAACTAATGGAAGGAGAAATAGCTTTATTGGGACACCATACTGGATGGCACCGGAGGTGATTAACTGTGACGAGGACCCAAGACGTTCCTATGATTACAGAGTGAGTGTGAGGTTGCATATAGAAGGAATCAAAATTTTGGGAGGATTCTTGACTAACATTTCTTTTTATTGATAAAAAAATGAAAAGCAAGCAGCAGTTCCTTCATATTCACTCTTCTATTTCTTGATGTGTTTTGAAGGTATGCATAAAATAATATTTTATAAGGATGTAGACAAAGTAAACCATGAGGAATTATTGGAAGGTAGACTGTCTAGTTCATATTGCTTGTAATTTCTTGGTAAAAATACTATATTATGTGGCTTTATATGGAAAATTAACTTCCAGAGGCTGTGGGTTTTATAAACTTAAAAATGAATAAATGTAAAGCCAATGATTAAGCCCCATAACTTAGCCCCAAAAAGAAAAAAAATAATTTGATTATTCAGGGTAATGGAGAAAATCTTTGGTGCAGAGTTCACTTCTAAAACCACAGGAAAATAAATGGAAGAGACAAATTAAGTAAAATTCATGCTATTTATTAAAATTTCCACTGAGGCTGCAATACGGACAATATCTATCTTTGTATGCATTTTAAAAAACTGATGTGGAAATAAGGAAAACTCTGCATTTGCTATAGACTGGAAAATCTTCACTCACTCTCCACATCATAAGTCATCCAAACAATTCAATGTGGGCTCCTGTGTGGAACCTAGGACACAGTACTTGAAGTTGATTAATTTAGGTTTCTTTTCCATTTTCTTAAAAGTCCTCTGCTTGAACTGAAAAGTAATTATTTACCGAGAGCTTATTAAATGTTCAGTGCTACATTAGAACCTATAGAGACTAAAATGCATACAGTTCTTCAAATGGCTTATTGTAAAAAGTAGTACTTTATTCCTATATATATTTTGCTCTCTTCCAAAGACTTTTTCATCAGTATTAGTTATTTATTTTTATTTTTTTATCCCCACATACCCAAAAGAAAGTTTAAGCTTAGACTATAACAAAAATGAAGAGATCTATATACTGGCTTCCAAAAATTCAGTTATGGTGTTTAGGAGTCATCCAACCAGTGTACCTCTAGCACTATGCCCTTTCTACACAATGAAAAACAAAGTACAGTTAATAGTGGTGAGGATAATTTCTAAGATCTCTGTAATTTAGTATCCATTTACTATATTTCAGAAACTTCTAAAATATTTATATTTATACATATAAATATATTAGCTAGTACATACCTAATTTACATGTAATATATGATAATTCATATATTATTTTAAATAATAAATATAATATAATAAATATAATAAATACATATTTATATGCTTAACATAAATAAACAATATATTTATATATCAACTATGTGTATGCAAACACACACATGCACACCATTTCAAGGAAGTGGCTGCTATTATAATCAGCATTCTTCATAGAGTAAAATTGAAGTACTGAGAGTTAAATCATTTGCCCAAGATTGTGCTGGTTGTGGTTCTATCTATTAGGACTTCTTTATACCAAATTCACTTTGATATTTTAGGTGAGAAAGCAATAGCAGCACATTCAAGACAAACTTCCCTTGCACTGAACCTCATTCCGTATCAATTCATTATGTAGTGACATACTGGATGGTCACAAGCTCAGAAAATATCTTCTTACAATGTCAATGTATAATGAGTCTTTCTTACAGAAGGCACATGAATTGGCTCTGGCATTGATATCCTCATCCCCAGCCAAAGACTGTTTTGAATTTCTTAATACTACCAATTACCCATTTTTAAGTGACCTGTTTTGGGCCATCTTTTCCTTTGCAGAGCGATGTGTGGTCCGTGGGAATCACTGCTATTGAAATGGCTGAAGGGGCTCCTCGTGAGTAAAAATATTTGATATTTATTGAATGTTAAGGAAATGTGCATATAAATCTGTCTTCTGGAAGAAAATCAGATAATCGTTTTAACCATTCAGGTTTTACTGGCCACACGGGTGTCACACTATGTGCAAGATTATATCATGATTTATCATTTCAGTGATTACCAAATGCTTTTGTCAGAATTGCCAGATTTAAGCCAAGTATATAGCAGAGGCATCATTTTGAGTTTGAGGCCAGTCTGGGCTACATAAGCAAAACCCTGTTTCAAAAAAACAAAAACAAAAAAAAATGCCAAGATTTGGATATATAAAAGTAGCTTGTGCTTTTTTTCTCATTATATCTTATGTTAGGCTAAGGATTATTTCAATTTAGCCTCAGTAGTTCTGGATCTTGCCATTTCTGACCAACCCGAATCTAAGTGTTCCAGTCTATATTGACCAGTGGAAAATTTAGGTTCCAGAACACTTATGGTCACACACTATTACTGCTTCAGGCTAAGGTAGTTGGGGAAAAAATCCTCCAGTGGTTCATTTAAATTGAGTTAATACTAAGCAATGTTGGGTATTAAGCATTGTTTGGTTTTTGTTTTTCTTTTGCAGTCAATCCAGCTCACCCTTGGTCCCTTCTTTGCTCTCTATTTCCTATTGTATTCACCACCTCCCTATCATTTAAATGGCCAAGCAATATCCTGTTCTCTTAAGGCACTGCTTTCTGGTAGGAAAGTGAAAATGGAATAGGAACATGGGTATAAATGACTGATATCCATCTAATGTGACTCCACGTCACATTTGCTGTTCTCAATATTTACATCTAAAGGTCTAAATGATAATGAATTCCTGGTAAGCTGTGTGAAAAGTGAGAGAAATGCCTTTAGGGATTGTGGGGTGGGGGGACTTCTTTGTTTCCCCTTCTCCAAACATCCAGTATGTTCCCATGTTCTTGTATGCTCTGTCTTCATAACATCCATTCACCATATTTTGCAAACTTGAAATATTTTATCATTGTGTTGCAAGGCTAATGGGAAGAATTTCAAGCACACATAGTGGTAATATAATTGTTGCCAATTTCTGGTGTCCCTTAGAATACCAAAAAAAGTTTGAAATAAAGTTAGAACAGATGTATAAATCAGTCTTGAAATAAAATTAGGGAGATGTAAACCCTATCTTCTGATTATTTTTATCTAAAATCATGATTAAATTATGTTAGGTTGAGGAGTAGAACAGTTACTGTTTCTGGTGGTGTTTCTCCAATTTCTTTATCTTCTCCATATTCTCTCTTTCTGTTTCTCTCTCTCTCTCTCTCTCTCTCTCTCTCTCTCTCTCTCTCTCTCTCTTTCTCCCACTCCCTCTCTCTTTAAGTGTACAATATAATAGCTTATATTATTATTGATACAAGGATTTGATTAATATGCATGAATTCATCAAGTAGTTTTGCAAGTTGCCAAAGTACATCTTTTTTTCCATTATTTCTGAGTGCTTCTCACAAAATCTTCCCCTAAAAGCACATTTTTTATTCCAAAATATTAAGTTATGGGAGGAAATGAGGTGATGAGTAAATTCACAGAAAGAATGCAGAGGAATTTGGCACAGAGTATGCAAATGGCAAGCTTCTTGCAAAAGACTAGTAAAGACCATGATATTCTAAACTCACAAGGGGAGAATATAAAGCCAGCTTGTCTGGATAAGTAATTGAAATGGTGCAGCTTTGATCATGAGCAACTCTAGATAGCTGCCCTGCCAAAACATTTCTTTTCAATAGCTTCTTTTATTGCCTGGGGTAGTAGCTATGCACAAAAATGATTGTCATCAATTTAACTGCAGGAGTCCTCAAGTTGTAATTATCACTTCAGAGGGGATGGCTTTCCAAAGTGACAGTTATCTGACAATATCCTTTGAGATCCAAACAACAAAATGATCTCCCCTTGATCTTTCTTTGGTTAGTATCTCCCAGAGATATATGAAAGGGGAAGAATAACATCATGAATATTTGCTGTAAGGCCTTTGAAAAGAAAGGACTAGGCCCTGGCATACCAGAACCGTCTTCAGTTCTTACTTTGTTGGTAGGAATTTAAGCACTATGAGGGCTGTTAAACCAAGGCTAGAACATAAGCTGTCATTCAGACACCATATATTGGCCAACTAGTGTCGTAGAGTAGTGATTAGTGATTGTTAGCCTCTCTCTCTTATGTAAATGTGAATCTTTTCTGAGAGATAAGCAGGATGGGGTCAAAAGCCCTTCCTTGTCAGTTTTCTACAGCAACTAATTTACCTTAATCTTACCTAATTTGGCATGCTCTTTGATATAGTGGAAATTATTCTTCACATCATCAACCATACCTTTTAATTATCCTGCTTCTGTTTCTTTTACTATGTCTTTCTCTGACACCCCATGTTAATGTTTACCTGACTGTCTCATAATTCAAATTTACCCTTGTCCCACCAAGGGTCCCTCATTTCTTCAATATGCAGAAGATTCCTTCAGGTCTTAACAGGTATTAGGAACAAACCATATTATTTAACCTAATTCAAATTAAACCAGATTTAGTGTGCCCAATCTATTAAGAGATGTGACATTTACAGGAGGTCTGCTATTTCAAAGGAAGGAGCCTTTAATTGTGAACATTTGGGCAGTGTTGTTAGATATAGGTTGGCAAGGACACTTGTTAACATTCCTAAAATTAAACAGTATAGGAAGTTTTCCATAGCTGCTGTTCACATTCCTCCTGTACCCACCCTATATACTTCATTCTTGTATGAACTTTTCCCTTTCACTAATAAAACCTTGCCTAGTCCATGTAGTCACCCTTGACTTCTGAAAATGTCAGTTGACTGAATGATGTGCAGATGTTAATGAATAACAAAGTATTTAATATTGTACAAGTACAAATTATGTTTAAAGGACAGAACCTGATGACTGATTGCACACAGTGAAGGATTTATAGAGAGTTAAATATAATACTGATCTTTTGAGCTTGGAGCTAATTCTGTGCTTAATTATAAGCTTGTACCTTCTATTCATTGTACCTATGTAATTGAAAACAAAGTTTGACCTTTGAACAATTTCATTAGTTATTTTACCCTAACAAAACAACTCTGGGAAGGGAGCTTTATTGTATTACTATGAAAGGGCAGCTTGACACTGTAGGTTTTCTGATGAGGCATTTTGGGAGAGGAAAGATATTTCTACTGAAAATCATTCATAAAAACTGTCCTCACACAAATGACATGCCTGTAGTGTTAGGAGAAATCTACACCATAGCTCTCTATTAGGAATTGTTTGGATTGTCAGCTTTCTTTAAAGCACAACAAGAGATAAGTAAAGAGACATTTTTAAACACTTAGAGAGAAACCTGGAATTCCAAGAGCAATGAGTTGATTAATCTATCTAGCACATATTACAATCAGCTTTTCTTTGTATAGTTGTATGTAAAACAAAACAATGAAAGTTCAGTAATTTGCCAAAGACTTGAAGGGTGAGATAGTTTAAATCTTTATTATAATATTAATAGTTAGTATTTATTAAGCACCAGCAAAATTCCTCTTTTACTTATAGGTTGCTATTTAATCCTCATGGAAACTCTTTAGAAGGGATTTCTTCTATATTTCCCATTTTTCAGATGAAGAAATTGAGGGCTAAATGGGTGAAGTAATTTGTCTAAGGTCACAAAGGCAGAGAGCTAAGATTTGAACCCAGAGAGAGTGTGTTCTGAACAATTATTTTTACTGTTTATACCTTTTTTCCTAGGACTCTTAGCTTCCTAAATAGATTACTACTAAATCATCTCTCTTTGCACATTATTGTACTTATCCACAAGCTGGGTTCACTTTTTCAGCCTATAATTACGTATTCCACTTTTCAACTGTAAGTACCTACAATATGGAAACACGAAAGTGCTTTTCTCCACTTTTGATTAAATTTTCTAATATAATTAATCAACCACACATTTCAAAAATGTTATCTAATTTAATTTATTACTAATTTGTTACACTTTGTGATGGTAATGCCTTAAAATCATATACAATGCAATGTTTATGTTAAAATGAGTTTGCCTTTAGCTATATTCTTTTGTAACTATTCATCTCTTAGTGACATTTAGCAGGATATGTGAAAGAACACTAAGAATATATTCCCTCTAGAATGAGGAGCGCATTCTGTAGTTAGCCTTTTACTTCTCTAAACATATTTACTTTTTTGCAGCTCTGTGTAATCTTCAGCCCTTGGAAGCCCTCTTTATTATTTTACGGGAATCTGCTCCTACAGTCAAGTCTGGTGGATGGTAAAGATAAATGTCTTAATCTGCTAAGCATGTTGGTTTAATGTTTTTATGTAGAAAAATCTTCATTCAGTTCATTGGTCTTGCTTCACCATCCTTGTTGAATATTTCCTAACACTCAATATCTTAACTCAAAAGTCTAAATGACCAGCTTTCATTAAGAGCTAACTAGCCAACTAAAAATAAGTAATATCTTTCATAGTAAATGATGATGGCATTACTGTCTAATCATTAGTGGGCATTTTTAATTGTTTCCATGGTAATGAGATGGACAAGAGACAAAAATTTGTAGTTTTTCACTGTGCCTAGATAGGCAGTCACTAAGTATTACATAAAGCAAGCACTATTGGTTGTCTCATTGTACTAAACATCCATAGACCTACAACAGAAGACTTGTTCTTCCAGGATGGTATAAGTCAGTAAACTTGGTTCTTCCCTCTAAAGCTTGTTGATCTAGTAACTTAAACTCTTGCTTTATTATTAGTATTTATTGCTTGCTAGTAGAAGTGGTTACTATGGTTTGATTATTGACATTCTTTATAGTTCAAATTAACCCTGTCTATAAATTAAGAATTTGGGGTTACATCTGTTTCCATGGGTCATTTTCTAAGATTAGTTTAATCCTGGTTAGTTAGCACTCAATTTTTGAGTCATTACATCCATTCCTCTGTAGCTAAAACTGAATATAGTAAGTGAAATATTCAGGGTTCAGTTGATGACTGCTGTGAGGCAAGCAATCTATTTACACAAACTACATTACATTATATTAGCCACTTAACTGCCAAATGACCACGTGAGTTTTTATCATGTACACCCTGCTGAGCTCATTAACATTTCTACTATTATCTGTGTAAAATACTGTTGATTCTGGGTTCTTTAAAAAAATAACCTCACTGTATAATGTATATCAGGGAATTGCAGGATATTTGCTAATTAAAAAGACCCTTACAGCTAGAGACAACTCTTTCCAAAAATATGACCTTCAGAGTGGCATGTGGCTAGGGAGAGAAGCTATGTGGCAGGCTGGAGAATATTCTTTTATCTGTTTGATTCATTTCTTTTAGGTCTCGAAAGTTCCACAATTTCATGGAAAAGTGCATGATAAAGAACTTCCTGTTTCGTCCTACCTCTGCAAACATGCTTGTTCACCCATTTGTTCAGGATATAAAAAATGAACAGCATGTTGTTGAGTCATTAACAAAACATCTTACTGGAATCATTAAAAAAAGACAGAAAAAAGGTAGAACTTGAGAAGTTTTATTTCATTGGAATAAATATTTAGATGAAAGTAGAATTTATTTATGTATTTATTATGTTCAAGGAAAATATTTTTTAAGAATTAGATTGAAAATACAATTTCTGAAGCCTTTTACATTTAGTTTTTTTAGTAATTTGTTCTTTTATTCAGTCGATTACTTCTTACTTGTGAGTTTTATATGAGGTTATTCATTACAGCCAGTTGTATTTGGCAAGTATTTATATATACAAAGAATTTGAAAGCCTTAAATACAATTTTATGATGTGGCAATATTATTGTAAGTTGACTCAAACTAAAGATAATTTAGTTGACCCTAGGAAAAAGGTGGATTTGTAATTAACCATTTATTAGCTACTAATTTTGACATAATGTTTGTACATATAAAGACTCATTTTACATATTAATCACTAACTATGAGATGTTATTAAAGAAACTAATTTATACAAATAGAAATGAGTTTCTATTAATGCTCAAAATGACAGAACAGATTGTCAGCAAATACAGGGGAAACTACGTGGGAAGCTCTAACATCATGATTTACAACATATTCTACATTTAATTTCATGGATCATGTACAGGGTTCAGAGTAACAAGGGAGTGGAGAAGGGAAAATTAGACACATAGCAGCCATCCTCAAATTAGCTGCAGGATGTATTGCAATGCAATGGTGCTTATTCCATCCACATAACTATACTCATCCTGTTTTCAAATGAAGAGAAGATAGACTAATTTATGTGCCTTTGGCAATGAAGTCATTGAACCAACATCACAGAAGCCAACCAGACTCAAATGGGTGCAGCAAAATCACACAGCTACTTCATAATTTACTGATATCCAGCGATGCAAGATTTCCAGAATGTTACCTACAGGCAAAGTCTCATTTATATGGTGGTTACACTGAAGATATAAATATACTCATCCTAAACATTTTAATGTTGGACATTCAAAAGAAAACTCTTGTTTGTAAGCTTCTCATTTTCAGTAGTTATAACATAGCAAGAAAGAAGCTAAATGTTTTCAAACATACTAGATGGAAAACCAAGAATTAAGATTTTACCTTCTCCTTGAAAATACCAAAGATCAATTCCAAGTCATAAAGTCTTTACCTGTGGAGCTCACAGGTGTAAGCTATGCCCGCCAGACATCTGGAGTTTCTCTTAATCCATGTTTTCCTTTGTAGCAGTAATTCATTTGCTAAATTTTTTCCTGATCATAGATATATTTATCTGCTTTCAACAGCTGTATCGTGTTGCAAAGTGAACCTAGAATATTGTCTGTTTGAAGCCAACCATATGTTTGAAGGGCTATCCTCTTTGCTACTTTCAGGTACAAAACAACAAAGTTGGATTATGTGTAACTCTGCTGAAAATTTATAGATTGTTTATCTTTCTCTTTCATAAAAAGGTATACCTCTGGTCTTTGAAAGAGAAGAAGTAATTAAGGAGCAGTATACCATGAGAAGATTCAGGTGCGTTAGACAAGTTGCATTATAATTTGATGATAGCAATTCACAGGATGCATTTGCTTCCATACTGCTGCCTTTAGTTCAAAACAGCTTAATCCTTTCTGAAACACCAAATAGCAGCTCTGTTTCTATGAGATTTTGACTTGGAGATTTTTTTTTATTACTACCCAAAGCCTCTTAGTATGTGGCAATAAAATGATCAAAAAATTATTATACTCCATTAATAATTTTATATATTGACATTGCAAATGTTATCTGCAGGATATTTCAGACATTACAGGAATTGTTCCAAAAAGATTTTCCGAAAATACCTTTGGCAGTAAATGTCTCTTTTAAAATAAAAGCAATTTCCCTGAAAGGCTCCATTCCACTGCAAATTCTAATTTGTATGTTTATTTCAGAGGACCCTCTTGCACACATGAGCTTCTGAGATTGCCAACGAGCAGCCAATGCAGACCACTTAGAGTGCTGCATGGAGAACCCTCTCAGCCAAGGTGGTTTCCGGATCGAGAAGACCCCCAGGTCCAGGCACTTCAGCACCTACAAGGAGCAGCTAGGGTGTTCATACCACTACAGGCTCAGGACAATGCACATAGGCCTCTACAAAGGCAGGCCCAGGCACCTCAGCGACTACATGGGGCAGCTCGGGTGTTCATGCCACTACAGGCTCAGGTTAAGGCTAAGGCATCTAGGCCTCTGCACATGCAGATTAAGGCACCTCTGAGACTGCGGAGAGCAGCCCGGATGCTCATGCCACTACAGTCTCAGGGTAAGCTACTTAGGCCTCTACAGATATGGGCCTCAGTACTTAAAATGCGGCAGGCTCAGGCTGAGGCACAAACCCACGAATTAAAACAACCTCAAGACCTGGACCAGGTGCCAGAGGAATTTCAAGGGCAAGATCAGGTACCTGAACAAGTACAAAGACAAGGCCAGGCTGCTGAACAACAGCAGATACAGAACCAGGTTCCTGAACAGAATCTGGGGCAGAACCAGGCACCTGAACAGCCAGAGGTACAGGAGCAGGCTGCTGAGCCTGCACAAGCAGAGTCTGAGGCAGAAGAACCTGAGTCATTAATGGTACATGCCCAGGTGTTCCTGCCCCTACTGTCACAGAGCCACCACGTGCTGTTGCCACTACATTTGGATACTCAGGTGCTCATGCCAGTAGGAGGGCCAACTGAAGGGTCACCTCAGGCACATGCCTGGACACTAGAGCCCTCACAGGCAGTTAGCTCAGTTCAAGCACTCATAGACGGACTATCAACATACCTGCTTCGAGCACCAAACTCGCATAACTCAAAGCCACTTGGTCTACTGCAAACCCTGATGGAAAACCTGTCATCAGATGTGTTTTACTCTCAACCAGAACAATCAGGGAAAAAAAAATCCAAGGTTTCTAGTCTAAGGCAAGCACTTGCAAAAAGACTGTCACCAAAGAGGTTCAGGGCAAAGTCATCACCTGAGGAGATTGAACACTCCTATTTAGAAGCCCGGAGGCACAGGCGCCGACGCAGATTGGAAGGTGTCTTCAATGAGCATGAGGAGGATTTGAGCCAATTTGAAAATGTAAGAGTTTGGATAATTTTATTCAGACAAAAATGCAGAGAAAACATGCTAGTTCATGTTTATATTTTTCCTATGTAAAACCTAATGTTAAGTGAAATAAATCAGACACACAAGTTTAAAAATTGTATGGTTTCTCTTATATGAAAAAGACAAAGTATAAATAAGTCAAAGTGAAACAAAATAAAAAATAAAAGTAGAAAATATGGAGATAGATCTTTGACAAATGAGAAGGGAATGAGCGTAGTGGGTGAGGGGAAGGAGATGAAAAAAGAAATATGATTCATCAATTACATGTACCAAATACCCACAATGAATGTATTCATAATATACTGCAAACATGTATAATAAAAAAACAAATGAAATAAATATTCCATGTATTCTAGAGAAGATTTACTAAATAATTTATGCTTCAAATGAGTTATCTTTAATTTTCCAGATAACTGTGATGGAATATGAGAAAAAATTGTTTGAATTATGGAGGTAATTGCTTAACATGTCTCCATAGAAATATAGCTTTAATTATTAGTTTTGTAGCTACTATTCCCTTCACTAATACAATAACTCCATAGGCACTCTTATAATTATTATTTTGGACCTTTAAATATTAATATTAATTTAATATTTCAAATATACTTCAATCTTTATTCCTGTAAGCAGTAATGAATTAGTTCTTTCTTGCCATAGAATATTGGACTGCACATTTGAGCGAATTATACTAATTTTGTACTAATACATAAAGATGTTGAAGCCAATGTTATGAGGAAAATCTGTTTCCAAAACATTTTGTATATTTTTACCATATTTATGGTCTCACTAATTGGCTACTCTTCTTATATCATTAATGGCATGGTTGCACAGACCATGAAACAGTTCCAAGTTGACCTGTTAACTCTTTGGAAATGTAGAATACCAAGCATTGATTTCTATCTTATTTAAGAATAATAAAACTTCATTCTTTCAAAACCTTCTAATAATATAAATGGGTATAATTTCACTGGAATTGTTGAATTTAATCTGGTAACTCTAATCTCTATGAAATTTGTGAGCTTGATAAGCAATTTAATGAGGTTATACAAGATTAAGAGAGCAGTTGTTTTCTTATATTTTACAGCACCTGTTTCTATGATAGAATTATTGTCATGATCCTGAATTATACCCTGTTATCCACATACATCTACCTAATAATATTTGAGATAGTAACTAGAAATGAACCTTGTGTGAATATCTAGATAAATGTACTTCAGGGGTAGAGCACAAGCTTAATGAAATGAGGTCCTGATTCCCTTCCCTCACCTTGCACTGAAAAAAGAAAGCACATTTATGAAGCTACTCATTCTCTTCAATTCCTAATTTTTTCTTTACTAAATTCTAGACAACATGTATACTTTGCAAATGGAGGAAGATTTCATATTTCATTGAAAAATTTTTGTAAACCTTGGTTATTCCTTTGTAAACATTTACTCTCTGTTTTTAAAATAATCGAGATATATCTAACTTCTAGTGTATGAACATTAAGTGAGTTTGAATAGTTCATACTTTGTATTTCTGAAGTCTGTTAAAATTTGGATCTATAATAATCCACATATGTATTACCAATTTTTAGATTTCTACCCCAGTGAAGTTGTGCCGTTTACTAAAAACAATAGCTCTTTAGGTTTGGGCATAATGGAACATCAAACAAATTTAATTCCTTGGCATTCATATCTTTATGTGTGGTCCTTAAGGAAAGCACAAAGTAACAGAAAATTATTAATACTACAGTCAAAGACTTGGGTCTTTTGAAATACTGAAATTTTATTAGAATTTTGCAATGTGTATGCATTTTTCATCTCACCAGCAGAAAAAAATCACATTTTTTTAGTTGAAGAGATAGCATTGGTTGGCTTAAAATAGAAAATAATTTCCTAAAATCTCGAAGCTTAATTAGTGAGTAATGTTTGCATCTTTGTGTAACAGGTTTTCTATTGTTTAAAGATCCAAACTTCAGAGTTGTAACAGCTGACTAAATGGAAAAAATTCATTTCTAGTTAGGAATTAAGCAAGCCAGAGATTCTTTTTTTTCCCCATTAACTTTATTGGTACATTTTAGGTATAAAATACAGTTACATTCATCATTAAGATCTTGTACCTTTACATGATGTGTCTTGGTTCTTATTTTTTCCCCTTCCTCTGCCCTCTCTTCACCCCCTCCACCCTTCCCTATTTGCAAAGAATTTGTTTCCATTTTTTTCCTTTTCTCATATTTTTTCTTTTTCCTTCTTTCCTTTCCTCTACCCCTCCCACTTCCCCTACTCCTTTAGACCTTTTCTTCGTATTACACAATATCAATTATACATTTTTTAAGTTACACTATCAAGACCTAGAAGACATTACCACAGATTTTACAGAATTTAAAAGGATATAGAAAGCATATTAC